>NW_010588619.1:147004-215058 GCF_000705375.1 Tinamus guttatus | reverse complement strand
CCTGGCATGTGGAAGGTGCATTGGTCTCTTTTCCAGAGAAAGAGTCCAGGCTTGGCAGTTGTGGATTTTTTGCTCTGCTTGGACCTAACCTTTGTCAGGGACTTTAAAATACTGCTGTTTGCCAATAAAGGATTTAGGCCCTAGACCTTAAACCATCCTTTCCTGCTGCTTACCTCCCACTTTTTTTTTTTTTTTTCTCCTCCTCCTGCCTCTGTCCTGTACCATTCTAATCAGCAGTTTTCACATTGCCAATTAAACATGTTGGCAACCTCCTTCAGGCTTTTGCTCAGGCTTCTGCTGGTGTCTCTGTGTTTGTCCTCTTTACACAAACACTTGTTTGCGTAAAGGCTTTACAGGAAAATGAGGCCTTAGTGTCAAGGAATGTCACTTATTTCTGAAGAAAGCACTTTTTCAGAAATGAGTGTCACATCATGAACTTCCAAGAGCATAAGTACAAAAGTAAATTCTGCAGCATGGTCTTATTGCCAACATCAGTCCAAATCTGTTGCAAGACACCCTTTGTGACAAAAAGCTGAAATTAGTTGGCTTGTTTTTATGCTGGGTAATGTCTTGCAAGTGGCTAGTATTGTCTTCTTATTTCTTTCTAGTTCTTCCTGTCTCTGTTACTCGCTTTTATTGTGTGTTCTGCTGTCAACTTTCAGAGAAAAGGAAGGTGTTACCTGCTCTGCAATAACCGCGGCTGGCCACGGTATTGATCGCTGTAGTCTCTCAGCTCCTGTGGTTGTGCAGCTGATGGGGTGGCCTACGCTGTCACTGCGTGTGTACCCGGAGGTGGGAAACTCTGTTCACCACCCCCAGGTCACCTGCCCCCAGTGCCTATCCTGCCTGAGGGTGATCGGTAATGATTGGTGATGGTTAGTAACCTACTGGTGATGACTGGAAACCCCAGCTGTTACAGTGAGCAGTCAGGATATGTCTATGATGAGACCGTCTAAACTCTCTTTCTAACCTCATGGGGATAACAGGCGCAGTGAAATAGATGCCCATAGGCAAGTTTAAACCTTGTGGATAATGTTATGCGGAAGAAAATGAAAATTCTGACTTCTGTAAATGAGGCAATAGACATTTAATTATGTGTCACTAAATACTACTGTTCTATTAAACAGAATATTGCTATTTAACATGTTGCACATTTATAATGGCCTCTTTATTTTTCTATTTCTAAACTGATCAGGATACTTCTTATAGACTTCCTAGACTATAATCCCATTAACAAGTTGAAGAGGAATGGAGAAGCCACCAATTTAGTGCAAAAATTGCTGTTATCCAAGCACATAGTTGGGAAGTTGACAATAATATTAATGTTTTACTTTGAGAGAGGTGGTGGGATTCCTACCTGACTCTGTAATCCTGTGTGGGATGTTGCTGAGTAGAGGCAGCTTAATGCACTAGAATCTGTATCTTTTGTCTGTATCTTTCTCAAATTGTCAGGTGCAAAGAGGGTTATGCAGTATGTTTTCTATTTTAAAAGCAATTTTGTTTTTCTTTCTTTTCCAACAGCAACAGTGAAATATTGCTAATATTTCTGTCTTTTTTTATTGAAGGAGAGAGTTTTAAGTAACAAAATTGGAGGCTGGAACCTTAACTTTGGTACTGCTAAGAACAGCTGTGTCAGCAGTTGGCTGTTCTGTAAAGACTGGTGGCTTCTTACTGTCCTCTTCCTCCCTTTCCTTCTCCCAAAGAAAAATATCTATATATCACTGATGAATGAACGCAGTTCTCACATTCTACTGAAAATCAATAGCTTTCTGTCTACATTTCCCCTAAACTGTTGTGATTTATGATACCATTTGTGTATAAGACTTTTGCTCAACTTAGTCCTAGTCTTAACTTATCTGACTTAGATTAACTTCTACTCTTGATAGTTTCTAGTGCATAAGCAGGAAAGAGACCGTTGTTCATATGGATTCTTAATGTATTAAATACAAATTTCTGTGTAGTGTACATATTAGTACAAATATTCACATATAAGTTGCATTTAACAAAATAGGTTTTTTTTTAACATATGGAGCTTTGCAGGTAATGGTGCTTTTTATGTGGGATATGAACCGAAAAAGTGAAACCTGTCTTTCTCTTCTCTTGTTTTATCTTTTGTGGTAAAATGAAAACAGAAATTATATGTTGGACAGAACCGAAACATTGAACTTGCCCTCAAGTAAAAATGACTGATTTGTGGTTATTTAAGAGAGAGGAAAAATATTTCTATTAGATGAGTTTTAGAGTTGATACTTAGTTTAGAAAATCATGGTATTGTGAGTCAAAGGTAGTATCTTGGGTAATCTGCATATTTAGTCCTTGAGGATGTGGTTTTCTAAAACAAACCTGAGACTGAGGTGTTTGGTTTGCTGGAACTGTGGCCTCCAAGTAAATGTTGAGATCGGGATGCAAAACTAATTCTCAAGGAAAAGGGAAAAAAAAAGGATATCTGTCATTCTAGAGTCTGGTTTTGTTACAATTGTGGTTAAATGTGATTTAACACTGTGTTAATGTAAGACGTTGGCACCGAGATGAACATCTTCCTCCCGCGCCGCTCGCTGTGCTCTGAAGCTGCTTGGTTTGTTCTCAGCTGTTCTGTGTGGTGCACAGGGCTTCTGGGGGGCTCTCTGTGGCCTCGTGCTGTCCTGAAGCAGCTTCTGGTGTGATCGTCCCCATGTTGGTGGTGGACAGCAGTGTCATGAGCCTCATGAGAGCTCAGGAAGTCATTTGAAGGACCTGCTGATCAAATAGTCTGGCCTGTGCCTCTGCAGTTCAGTTGCTCAAGTAATAAATTGGGTAATGTCCAAGCTCTGCCTGGGCCCATAGCTCTCTAATTTCATTGATCTTAAGTGGAAGGATTTTTTTTTTGAAGGCAAGAGTACAGGTGAAAAGGAAAAGATATTTCTGAAATGAAGATGGATACAAAAATGTAACCTTTTCAAGATAAAGATCATTCTCCTAAGGATCTAAAAATGACATCTGAGCAGTTGAATATCATTAAATCTGGATTAAATACTGCAGTAAGTGAATTTTCTTTTATCTTGACCAGATCTTTGTTAGTGGGATGGCTGAAGACTTTGCACTTGCCCAGTGCATAAGCGATATACACCTGTTTCTGATGATAAGATAGAGAAATAGGAAGAAGTTTTTGTTGATATGAGCTACAAGATTAACTTGGATAAGCAATGTTGATTACCTTTGGAATAGGGATTTGTTTGTTTGTTTGTTTATGTGGGTTTTTTACTAATAGTCTGTTTTTCTGTGTACGAGCAAATTAGCCGTGATGGGCTATGGTATAATATAAAGTCAGAATTATCTTCTCTGAAGTTGATATTTACATAGGAGCACAGTTTGGTAGAATTTAAGATGCTAAGGGGATAATGAAGAAAATATATTTACAAAATCAGTTTTTGCAATGATGTATTTAGCGTAAGGTAATGTTCTCGGCTTGTAGTGTTTGTTGAAGACTGTAAGTCCTGAGGGGAGTAATGTAGCTCAGCGCCATAAAACACAGTAATTGACCATTTTAAAAGTGTCAAATTGCTGGTTTTGAGATAGAAATCTACCCTTCAGCTGTGCATGAATGTAACATATACATTTACAAAGCAATCCTAAGCAAGTATAGTATTCTGAGAGATAACATTTGTTCTTTGCTTTTGTTGCACAGTTCAGAAAGGAGGTGTAATTTTTGTGTTAATCATTGCTAATTAATCGCTCACTCATTAATCACTCTTTTATCAGCTCTATGCAAATCTGCTGTGGAAGAAATGGGTGTTCAAGGATTTCACTGTTGAATTTCTCTTGGGTGCGGACTTCACACCCACAAGTGTATGCAGAAAGGAAATGAGTGTAAGGGGAAATAGCAAATTTCCCTTTTTTTTTTTTTGTTTGTTTAAGAATGTACTATACATATCAGCTTTAGATTCTTTATCAATCTTATAATGCAGTTTGAGCAGTGATGAACATCTTATTTTTTTTTTCCCTGACTTCTAAAAGATAGGCTAAAACAGTGCATATGATGTTGCTGATACCAGCAGGTTTTGTGGAAAAACTGCTTTAGCATTAAAGAGTAACTGTAGTGTGCAAGACTGCTGCCAGCATCTTCATCGCTGCCAGCTAATTTGGAGAGTTTTTAGGTAGTAATAAAAAAAGATAGTGCCAGTAGCTGTGCCTTTTGGGGCATAATTCACAATGCAGTTTCACTTTCTGGATGAATGATAGGTATAATATGATTAACATTTGGTTGCAGCTGGAAGCACTTCTCCTACTTGTAGCAGTTTTAATTCTGGAGATTAGAATAAAAAGCTTGCTCATTAGTGATATCTCAAAACATTGGAGTAGACAAGTAGTTTTGAAACTTCTGAATTTCATATTCCTTAAAATGTTCCAGTGGTCATTGAAGTATGAATTCAACTAAAAGTACGTTTCTTTTCCTCAAAGCACAGCTCTGCAGCAATGTGTGGCAATGTACGTTATGGCTAGTGGGGGGTCCTGCACTACCTCCCAGTCTCGCCAGCCTCCTCTCCACACCGGGGTAGTCGTGCAATTGTGCAGTAAGTCAGGGATATATTTGATCTGATTGAAAAACAGCTTCAGCCAAACGATTGCCAGCAGTTGGTGCTCAATGGAGGAGGGCGGGCGTGGGGTCTGGAGAAGGGACCTGGCGCTGTTCAGCAGCGGAGCCTGTGTCAGGGCATCTGCTCAGCTCCGTTGAGAAACTTCGAGATGACTTTGTTACCTGTTGAAGGTCCCTTCGAAGCGGGATGTGAGCCGTGTCTCTAGCGCTGTCACCACCAGCACAAGCAGCTGGTTTGGGCAAGGACAACTGATTTTTTTTTTTTTTTTTTGCAAGTGCTCAGATTGTGCAGGGCTGAAATCTGGGAGGCGTTGGCTGTTTCACCAGGCAGTCGGCGCTACTGCAGTCGCTGCCATCATTAGTCACTGCTTGGAGAATGTGAGCAATGCTTGTTCCTCCTGGAAGCCAAGTGTCACTTACTGGCAAGGATGCTCCAAGGTTTATATATATGGTTTATAGGTCTGAGTCTATCTATGGTTAAGTGTAGATTATTTTTTTGTTATATTTCTGCATGATTTTGGGGGCGGTTTGCCTGATGATGATATGCTGGGAATGAGCGTTCTTGCAGTGCAAGCCTGATTCTAAGTGGTACTAGAATGGGGACTCTTTAGAAACCAGCAATTAAATATTTAGACTGTACCTGTGAATCTTACACTATGTACTTGTCACTACAATCGTAAATTAAGAAATAATGGATTAAATAGTTTCAGTCCTTTGTGTTCAGTTTTAATTTTTTGACCCACTAATTTAGTCTAACAGCTGATTAAATAGATTGGCTTACTGTTTAACAAACCACGGGCACTGCAAAGTAAAACGTGGTTTTTCCTCAACATCCTTCGTTGCACTTTGCTCCTTGTTCAGAGGCCACCTCTGCTGTACTAGGGGCCGTGTAAATACACGGTGCAGCTTCAGATATTTGTGCTCTAGGATGAAAACCTTTGAAGACCTTTTTCTAGTCTCTGGCTTGAAAGATAGACATATTTGCTAGTGAGGGTTTAAGAATCGTTTTAAGGCTATTAATTTAAAAACTAATTAAAACAGATTTTCAGTTCCTGAAGTTCCTGTTAACATCTCGTGCTTTGTAATTTCAGGACTAATGGTTGGCAGAGCTGGCAGTCAGGTGCTCTCAAAATTAAATGGAGTTCCTGTAAATGGTACCGCCGAACTTGCTGACCGCTGTTAGCGGGGTTTGTGGATTGCATCGTGTGTGTTTTCAAGTTTGAAACTTGGTTAAAACCTAGTGTGTTACATCAGGTGGAAGGAGGAAGAATATGGATTCTGCAGCGGATTAAATCAGCCTAAACTGGGCTGTTCTGAGCAGCCTAAACTGGGTTGTTCTGGTCCTGTCCTGCTTGCACATTTTCTTTTCCTTCCATTTTGCATTAGCGCAGGTGCCTGATAAACAACCGGCTCTAGGAGCTGACCTGGGTGAAAATGGATTGCTGTATTTCAGCTTGCTTTTGAAGCACAGTAGCTCTGCAAACTGGGGCACTGTGTTACCGAGCAGGCACCACAATTCACCTAAGGATACAGAGAAGGAAGGTGGGCCTGGGCAGCCTGGGTTTCAGTGGCTTTAGCAGTGCTGAAAGTGAGCACTTTAATTTCCTCACTCTGCAAACCAGCTCTGACTCTTTAAAAATCGCTTCTTTACCCCTCGCCTGCCCCTTTGGAGGCCTGGTCCAGCTCGTGAAGCTCACAGGAAAGTGATTTAGGTTATGAGGGGGGCAGAACAGCTTAAGGTTACCCTTTTGCGAGCCCAGCAAGCGGCAGCGGCTCATGGTGGTGTCGGACAAGTCCGGGGCGCGAGCGCAGCGGGCAGGGGCTGCTGCTGGACGGGGAGGTGCTGGAGATGCTGCAGAGGTGCCACTGCTCGTGGCAGCAGTTAATGTTTCAGTTGGTTTCAGTTGTTGAAACCATAGCTTGGGAGGCCACATAAGTGCTCATGGCAGCTACTGGTGGGGTGAGCGCTGCCATGTGAAACCCCGAGTTGGGTTTGCCCTCTGCTGTATGGCAACCTGCGGCTTCCTGTGCTATCTGCAGCAATAGAGGGCAAGGCTTGCGGATACCTTCTCTTAAAGAAATAGCTGATAAGTCTTATAAACGAAATTCTCTTTTTTTTTTTTTTTTTTTTTACTTAAGAATGTATATATCCGTGACCTGCTTTTCCTTTAAATCAAAAGCTTGGATTAATGTAAGTTTAGCCAGTCATTATGCCAGTCATGGAGTATTACCAAGGCAATATGATCTCAGAAGCACTAGTTATGGTCAGCTGCCTAAGAGCTGTATTTATATGTTTAACTAAACTTTTCTTTTCCCCATGCTTATAGATAAATGTGAGGTTCAAGTTGCACAAAATTAAATAACTTCTGCAGGGGAATAGTAAGAGCTACAGAGTATGGGAATTTAATACACACAGAACAGACAGCCATGTTCTGCATTGGAATGACACAAATTGTTATGTAGCATTCCTAATTTAAATCCGTTTGAGATAGAAATGCTAAATTTAGCTGTCAAGTCTTGAAGACGAGCAAGACCTATGTAAACAAGCTGATTATTAAATTTGGTCACCCCACGGCCATAGAGTGCCATATTAAAACAACACCATAACTTACCATTTTGAAACATTTCCTTAGGAAAAACTAGTAATGTTGCAATGAATGGAAGTGGTTTAAACTTACATGGCAGGTTTCCTTCTGAATTTTGATTGAGTATATAGTGTTGTAGCCTTGGAGGAGGGATTAAATTATTACGGCAAAAGTGACTAATGGGTCTAAAAGCATTTGAAAAGTAATGGAACAGCAGCAATTTTTTGTCTTTTTTTAATTACAGTGCAGGTATAAGTACATGTAACAGTGAAATTTTGAAGTGCATTATGGAAAAATAACTCCTGATAACAGCAGAAATGTGTACAGAGAGTTTCTTGTAAAATGGAGAGTGCATGTTTTGAGTCATCAAAGCTGTGATGCATTTGAATTATCGGAAACTTGCGTTGGCAAGAGCTCAGAAAATAGATACTTTTAGTAGTGAATATTTCAAGGAAAAAGAATCAATATTTGGGGAAAAAATGAAGTGTGTTTTGGTTCTTAACATGTTAATGTCCTCATTAATAATGAAGATATATGCACACATTTACCCTTTCTTTATCCTACCTCGGTGTGCACGTATGCGACTGTTGTTGTTATATAAAATATTAGTTTCATGGGCAGTGCCGGGAGGTTGGTGCTTAGCACTGGCGCAGTCCCGTCTTTGTGGCGTGCTTGCACGCTCCAGAAGCACCGCACAAACGGGGCTTATTTCTTTGTCCGTGCTTCAAATTTGAAGTGATTCAAAATGTTCTCATTATGAATCCGTCTTTTGCAGACAGAATTCACCAACACAGGGTTTATTGGAGAAGAAGGGAGAGGGGGATTTTAGTGTTCTTATTCTGTATTTTATTTATTCCCTATTTGTGTAAACACAATATTTGGAGAACTGTAGAACAGCACAATAAAGTTAGAAAATGGCTTTGTGTCAGCTCTAGATTACACTAGGTATAAACCATAAGTAAGGAAGAGTAAAAGTGAATCACTGGTGCTTTAATTACATAGGGCTGCAAGTCTCTGCCTGCTGTCATTCAGAATATAGAACCTTATTTTCCTCAATTTAGTCGTGAACAATAAGCCCACTTGTTAGTTTGATTTTTCCAAGATACAGTTGTCAGAATTTATCCTATAAACTGCTGCCTGTGGATAATTTCTTGGCTAAAAGGTTGGAATAAGCCTACGTTATGGGGTAAAAAAAAGCTTTCTCGTGAGGAAAGCACCTCACTTGGCACATGGTGAGCTAGTTTCCGTATGTGGTGACCATGCACTGGTTGTTTGTTTACATGGGCTGTGTCTGAGCAGTTCTGGCTTTACTAAACATCAGGATGCTTTCCAAAACAACTCTTCAAATTGTGGGATCTTGGCTTAAAAGTGTGTATCAACTGTGCAAGAAAACATCATACAAATAGTCTCTCTGTCTGCACTAGGACAAAGCTAAGGCTGAGGCTGGTGGATGTAGTGAAAATATTCTTATGAAACTAGTAATTATTCGCGGCGCAGACCTGCCTGGTCGTGACTTGAACTGCCCGCACCCACTGCTAAAATATCCACCCTGCCTCAAAGCAGGTGCTGAATAACCAACTTCGTCCTTGCACTGCTCCAAGGCTCTGCACGGGGCCTTGCAGCACAGGGAAGAGTTTGAGGTTGCCGTTCGCCTGTCAGCCTCACCAGTGAGGTCTCTTTTCAGTGGTAATTTGGTCCTTTTGCTCCTTCTTTTACTTTCCGTCACCATATCCAGCATGAAATCTGGACTCCTGTGATTCTAAATTTGTCTTTTCCTAACATATTTCTATTCAAGTAGACTTTGGCTGCGCTAGAATTACCCTTTCCGATTATTACAGCGTTCCACAACTTACTTTAAAAGCTCCTTTGGTTTGTGGTGAATATTATTTAGGTTTGTAGCTGGTTGTGGGAGTTTGCATCACTGAATGATAGTACAAATGGGCCTTCTTAGTGAAAAGATGTATGGAAATACAGTGTAAATGCAAGCAAAACATTATCTGCTCTATCCTGCCTAGATAGGCCTCCCGTGCCTTGTAAGAGTCTACTTGCAGGAGGTCCCCGAGAGCTTTTGCTAAGCAAGAAGGGTGTCTAGAGTTGCTTGTTGCAAGCAGAAGTTGGAAGGTGAATATTCCCCTTATCTTGCTTAAGTCTGCAGTAAGATCCATATAGTTTGGTATAGTCGGGTGGACAGTTGGTGATTTCAGCTTAAACTTGAGCCTAAATTTCTGTGTCAAAGTGTGAACATACATTTATCGCTCTACCTTCCTACTGGTTAGGGCATTTGGTGAGAAAGGGATAAAGCTGGTGGTCTAAACAGTGATATACAGGTTCATTTTGCTTTTATCCGTTGACACTGTATTGTAAAAAATACAGGTTTTACAGGGAACAGGATCTGCAGCTCCACTTTTACATCTTTCTTCTGCCTCACACCATTCAAGTTCTTCAATAGATAAACTAGAGTTAAAATGTTATCTGCCTATTTTCCGTCTCGGTGCCTTTCGTTTGGCTGCGTACCAGCGTCTCTCCGATAAGAACTGGGGCAGGTGCTTACCAGAATCTCCTGTAAAGTGATAGAGCGTTCCCTGGAAATGGGAAACCAAGCCCTTTTACGCTGGAGAGAAACGAGAAGCCGATCACCTCACTGCCGGGGTGCTACCTTAGTGCTGTTAAAAGTTATGGGAACTATCACCAAGCCGTTGTGATTAAAAGCAGCCTTACAGGTGGACCTTCCATGTCCACTTGTTTTTATCTTTCTCAAGCTGGAGAGAGGTCAAATATAAGAAAACAGAACTGCCAGCTGCTGCTGTTCTGAAATAAGGTAGGTGGAGAGGAAATGCAGGTGTTTTTATCAAGAAACATCCACCTACCTCCCTGCAGCTAGGCACCTGATTTAGACAGATTTATCTCTGCTCAATTCAAGGTTAAGACCAGCAAATAGTTAATTGCTGTTCCACTATTTACAACCTTCAATAAGTTGAAGGCTGCCTTGAAATCAAGGAGCAAGTATCAATAAATGCTACGTACTAAGAACAATCTGAAACTGCAAGTGCCTCTGAGTTAGCTGTTCTGTTTTAAAGCAGCTGTTGCCTTTGTTAACTGTCAAAAAAAAAAAAAAAAAAAAAAAAAACCAGAAAAAACAGTACTCTGGGAGTACAAGAACTGTGAACAGAGCTCCACATCTGTTCTTATAAGCTGTGGGGTCAGCCTGCTCGTGTTTGTACATGACTGTTGTGCGTTAAACTAAGGACCGTGACACAGGTACGGGGACTTGGTTTGCAGAAGTGATGTAGGACCCACAAGTGTCTTATTGGAACATAACAGCTATTGATTTCCCACTGAATCCAGTCCTTGCTGTAGACCCTTAGGCCATTCGCCCCCTTGGACCTTTTCAGCAGTGGTTAAGGATGAAGTCGCTGTGGGGAAGGGCTCTGTATCTGTTCCGTAGAGGGTCTCTCCTCAACACGGCCGTGCTCGCGCGCGTGCCTGCCGTGCTGAGCCTGGCCCGGGGCGTCGCGGTTCCCCAGCAGAATCTGCCAGATTGCCGTGTGTTCCCCAAGCTTCTGGCACGCAGAAAAGCCCAGGCAATGTCGTCTTGTCTTTTTTTGGACTCCTAACTCTGCAGAGGGATTTTCTGAACTAAACATTGACATATGCTCATTAGGCTTCTTCAGATAACCGTGCTGGAGGACTTGGCTCCCTAACCTGAGCTGAAGATTAGTTTCCTGTTTCATTTTCTATTTCTTTGTAGCTAAAAATTAAGTCATAACTGTTTTGTTTTATATTATTTTTGTATACTATGCCCTATGAAAATGGTTATCCGTGATAGTTGGGTTGACTATGCATGATTTATTCCATTGATATAAAGATAAAAGCTGATAGAAATGAAAGCCAGTGTGAACTGTTGCTGATCATTTTATCCTGCTGATCATTTTACTAGTTAGTAGTGCCCTAACTCAACGCTTTTCCTGTAGATATTTTGAGTTAGGATCCCTGATATGACGAAACTTTGTTTAAAAACTGTTTCAGTGTGAAAGAATTTGTTATTTTGCAAATTAATCCAGGGTAGTGTCCCATTCTTTCCATACTACTGCAGACACTTCAAAACCCTCTCTGTTAATGGCTATTAAACTGCCAGGGAAAGAACATCTTGGCTTTTATGAAGCATGAACTGGGCTGTGTGAAAGCAGAGGTGCTTCTGGATTTCCATTTGGATTGTGTTGCTGGGAAGTCCTGCTCTTGAGACCGTGCTCGCGTGGTCCACCTCGAGGTCTCCCTTTTAATTCATTGCCTGACTACTCCATTAGCTAATAATTTCTGATCACACAAGATCAGGATCTGCCAAGGGAGGCAGTAATGGTTCTATGCAAATAGTTAACGCTGCATTTGGGAAGCAAATAGTTTTGCAAGGTGACTTAAAATATTGGTTCTTTGCTTAAGGTTTTCCAGTTTTCCAACTGTTAGTGCTCACCTCAAGTTTCCACTTCTGTCAAGAAAAATACACCCTTAGCATTGCAGTCTCAGAGTTTATTCTGCAAGCCATGTAACTCCCAACGAGGGTTCAGTATCTTAGTCATGTTTATATTGATCTATTGTTTAGTATCTCAGCAACATTTGTATTGATTACGTAAATCAGATAGCTGCTGAGGTCTCAAATGAAGAATTATTTATTTAAGAAACATGGAAAAATCTACATCATAAATTTAAATTTTTAATCAAAAGTAACTGCTTGATCTGAAACACTTTATATTTTTTGCCAGTGCCTAAAATTCACCTGGAAAAGTTGAGGTCTCTAGTTAAAGCAAGTTGCCTAAACTTTCTTCAGGAGTGAGTGAGAAGGACAGACCGCTTTTAGGAGGGGCTCTATCAAATCCTCAAATGGGCCTCTCCAGAGAGTTTAATACTGCTGAATTTAGAAACCTTTCTCTTCCTGCTCCGTCGCAGCCGTGAGGAGCAGAGGAGGGGTTGGCGGTGACCGCTGCAGCCCTGCAGTGTCCTGCGCTTCTCCCCAGTTCTCTGCTCTCCCCAGCTGATCTTTGCCACCACCTCCCTTGCTGGGCCCAGGTGGATGAAACTAAGCCCCGCTCTGGCGCTCCCTGGTGGCTTCCTCGCCTGATGCTGGACTCGAGCAGCTGTGTAGATGTGGTCTGGATGCTGGGATTGGCTCTAGGCAGCATTTCTGAACCCAGCTGTGTCCCCCGAAAGCACTGCTGGCACAAGGAGAGGTCACTTTGCAGGGAGCACTGACACTCGTCCTGAGGTGTGTTGCTTATTCATTTCTAGGCATATACATTTAATCAGCATGCTCTGTGGGGATATGAATAAGCAGCCTGTCTGGTTATTGTCTCAAAATGTGGCTCCTGCCCAACAGTTCAACTTCGTATCTGCCCTCTGTTCTGAAGCGTGGCTGTGCCTGGAGCTCCGCAGCAAGGACAGCGCAGAGCAGAGCAGACCCTTGCGCTCCTTCCTCTGCTTCACGTGGGCTCGATTGATGCTGAGGTGCCAGCTCGGATGAGCAGTGGCTTGACCAAATGGAAAAATGCTATTTCTGCCTTTGCCTGACATCCTCTGTAGCTTCCTGCCTCTCCCAGGTGTTAGCTGTTTTCTTTGCAGGCAGGATACACGCTCCCTGTGGAGTGGCAGGTAGGGAAGGGTCAGCCCTTACAGCTGAGCTGGTCTCTGCTCACTGTTAAGTGCAGTTTTGCACATTTGGGTCAGATTTAGTTCTAAATCTGATGATTAGCACACTACATGGGTGCTGATCCTAGATTTGCAAATTCCAAATTAGTCTCACGAGAGAGGAGACTTGCTCCCTCTTTAGCTTGCTACCAGCTATGGAATCTCTTGCTTCAAATTAGAAGCTTCCATCAGAGCTACTTTTTATAATTAAAAATAGTCCTTTCAGTTTTACAGTTCATAGTAGCAGGAAAAAAAAAAACAACTTGGAAAGCAGTAAGTCCAAATATTCAAGGTTATGTCCGTATTTGCCTTCATAAAATATTTAAAAAAGATTGTTGTTAACAAACATGTAAAAATGTAGTTTTTTCCCCCTGAAGCACACCGCTATTTTTATTTTTATTTTTATTTTTATTTTTATTTTTATTTTTATTTTTATTTTTATTTTTATTGTTATTTTTATTTTTATTTTTTATTTTTTATTTTTTATTTTTTATTTTTATTATTTTTTTTTAAGTGATTTAGTTGTTGAATAAAGATATTTCAGTTCCCGAGTTCCTGGTGGACTTACTTTTTGTAAGGTGCTTCTAGGAGAAAAATATCACAATATTTTTCAAGATCTCTGCTTTGTTTTAATTAAAAAGGGGAGGCAGAGTGCAGTTTCACAAAGGTTTCCTTAATTGCCTGCAACAACCAGTTGTTTTCTGTTCCCTGTTGTGTGGCTGAGCACGGACGGAGGATTCAGTTTCCCCTCCGCAGCGGCTTCCAAAGGACTCCTTTGGCTTGGCTGTCAAATGTTTGCTTTGCTTTGCTTTGCTTTGTTTTCCCCTTAATATAAAAAACTGCAACAGGGCAGCCCAAAACAGACAGGTGACTCAGGGAAAGGGATTTGGGGCTGTAAGGGCCTGTTTGCTCGGAGGGGTTGGCCTGGGCCTTGTGCGTCGCAGCCCGCCTTGCGTCCCTTGTGTTGAAGAACTGTCAAATTTTCACCCAAATTAGCGAATTTTTAACAAGGTTTTTCAAAACCTCAGCAGATGGAAAAACTATTAGTGAGGCGAGGTGAAGGAAGTGAACCGGCGTGGCCTGGCGGCCGGCTCCTTGCTCCAGGAGAGGCCTGCGCTTCGCCATATATGGAAGCGGACATTTTGGTTGTTAACTTTACGGGGAATCTGTGCCCAGAACTATATTCATCATGCGGATGCATTTCCACAGGAACGTTTCTCTTCCAAGTTGCCTTAGTCATAGTTTTAGCACTGTGTCACATCTTTGCTAACTTATTTATATAGTCTGCATGAGCTTGCTGTGCATCCACTGCTCGTCTGCCCTAAAAAGGTGAACTGTTTATGATTTTTCTCGTTTTGGCTAGCAGAAGAGACCGTCCTAAATCAGTGCCAGCAACTTAATTTGTTTCATATTGAAAAGAAGACCCCTCTGTGGGCTGTGCTTAACTTCTGTAAAGTAGCAGAATATGCTTCATTTGGGGAAGTGAGGAGCGCTCAGGTCCCCAGGCGTGGGCAGAAGGCGAAATCGGAGTTTGGTGCATGTGGTAATAATGCTCAGAAGTTATAGATAGGAATTATTTACAGTACAATTTTATTTCTTTTTTTCCCCCCTAGCAACACGAGCAGTCTGAAATGATTTGACAGAAAAATGTGAAACATCCGATGTTATTGTTAGATAAAACTTGTTAGCAAAGTGTTGAAGTTGTTTTTAGAGGGCCTGCTCCCTCTGTGTTAGGTCTGGGTGTGGAAAATAACAATTCTGAAGGACTGAATGAATGTGGGAAAAACAAAGCTTAATTGCAATGCCAACGTAAGGTTTGCTGTCTTTGCTGCTGGTCTGTATGAATGACAGTTTTTTAGAAGATGACAGGCTCATTTTAAATGAGATAGTAATATGCCATTAATAATCACTTATTACACAGGAAAAGATTCTACTACCAAATTTAAGTTTCCCTGGCTAAATAACAAAGTATTTGTCTGAACGCAGATGTTTTATTTTTGGTATTTTCAGGATCTTGGGTAGGGCTTTAATTTGCAGTAACAGTGTGGGGCTACCGAGGAGATTGGTGGTCTGAGATAAGCGTCTCCGAGTGCTTATAATGAGTAAAAGAGATGTGGAATTGAAAATTGCCCCAGAGTTTCAAAGCAGTTGTGTAAACTGGTTGGTTTGCTACCTACTCTTAAAGCTGAAGAAAAACTAAATGAAGACTGAGTGGTCCATTTGAAATCCAGTGTTAAACCATAATCCCAACGCTGGAGTACTTGGCAAAATTCCAACAATAGGGAAAATAACAATTCAGTAACCCTATGTTATGGTTTCTAAGCATTCATGTATCTTGTGTCCATACAATATACCAATTATATAGTTTGCATGTATTTATTTATACATTAAGATCCATTACATTTGAAAAAGATGAAATTGTTTTTATTTTTATAAGGAAGATATTACTCTTTAGTTCTTTGTTCAAAGAAGAATAAAATTGGCCGACTCGGTATCAATGGACTTTAGGTTTTGGGGGAAAGGGAGCAGCTTTCTAGGTTGCAGTACAAGACCCAAAAGTAGGTGGTGGTTCTTCCTGTGCGCATTCCTAGGGAAAAAGTGGAGACTGTAGGGAATCTCCTTCTTCTGACTTAAAGATCTATGATATCTTTTATTTTTGAAATCTCTGATAACACTCAGAGCATACATACTTTTGGACAGGATGTTAATAGATAGTTCTTTTACCTTTTTTTTTCCGTGATTGAACAATATTTTAAAGTTCATTATGGCACGATCCTAGGAGTATTTTAAAAGAGCTTAAAAAGAACATAATCTGTGTGATGCCCTCTAAATATAAAATTTAGTCTATACACATGGTTATATTTAAGAAAAATACATTTGTCCAATGAGCAAGAATAAGACTCCATCATCAACATGTTGTATCTACACCTTATTCCTCGTCTCCTGTGAAAAATAATTACATCTGTACTTTCGTGCTTTTTTATTTATTATTTGCAGTGAATCATACAATTCAATTTTCTGCTTTTATTTTTCAGATTAATTTAAAACTGTTTGCCTGGGCTGGATTCCTGTATTGCTTAATATGGAGTGGATTTGCACAGCAAGGTAAATGAGTTTATTAGCGTGAGTTACTTGAACGTTGCTTTAAAATGATGTATATTTAGCAGCTATTGCTGTAGGCAAGTGCTAGTAGCAATATATTACTCATTTCTATTAATAACATGTTTGTAGTTAGAACTTGATTTATGAGTCCAGAATGAAATAAACTAAAATTACACTGTTACTAGCACCCTTTTTAAAAATGAAGTGGCTGATCTGTGTTCCTTGTTAGGTGGAAGTGACTGCATAAAAGCCAATGCAAAATCATGTGGTGAATGTATACAAGCAGGACCAAACTGTGGTTGGTGTAAAAAAAATGTAAGTATTACTGCAAAAATCTTTTTATATAGTTTCAGGTTTAAACAAATACTCTATATGTATATGCCTATATACACCAATAATAGTTTCCTGTAGCTCTTCAGTATAATATATATACTGTAAAGTTTGGGTATGATAGCGTTAATGAAGACCTGATTTTAGTATATCTGTCATTCATCATGTGTTTCCTTTTCTGTTGCTAAATACAAAGTCCATGTGGACCCTAAAGGCTGTCTCATAGTTATTTAAAATAATTCCAGCATGGATTCTGTCTGGGTACATTTAATTATATTCTTTAGTAACGTAAGAGTAGGGGTAATTTTAGACAGACATAGGTGGGGTGGAGGAAGAGATTGAGGGTTTGTTTTTTAAAATGAAAAGATGTTCAAATTTTAGTATTCTCTTGATGGTAGACTGGGCTGTGATAGGTTGACTTGTGGAGGTGGGTGGTTGCTTTAGTCTGAAACACAACGAGAATGGCTGATTTCTAGTATATTTCTATAGAAATAGAGAAAATCTTCAGAATGTATTTATAAGCAAATATTTAATGGAAAAATATTTTTTCAGGCTTACCTTTATTTATACTTGAGGTTAAAGTTTTTTTGTGGGTTTGACATAATGGTAATTTGTGTTCAGGCAAAGTAATCTTTTTTTTTTTTAATTTATATTTTTTGTGTGTGTGAATCTTGCATTTGTAATGAACTTTCCCAAAATAAGAGTTGTTGTCTGTCTTTTCCCTGCTCTGTCAGCATGCTGCCATTTTTTGATGTGTCCTACCCATGTACTCTTATGTAATCTTTAATTAAAGCCTTTCCAAAACAGAGAAAAAAAAAAAAAAAAGAAGCTTAAAGGAGGTGTAGTTGCAAAACAGGCTGAACAGATAGGTTCACATTATTGACGACTGCTTTTCCATCTGCTGGCACTTCTAGAGTAATGAGTTGTTTCCATCTGCTGGCACTTCTAGAGTAGCTGATTTAAGAGCACGTCCTGCTCCTGCCAGAGATGACATTGGGCAATTTTTTTCATTCTTATCTTGTATACAGATTAGCATAAGTAAATGCAAACTGCTGGACTAGTGTTGGACTAGTCACTGCTTCATTTAATAAAATTCAACATATTTCAAGAGTGCATGGGGTTTACTGTAGAAAGTGTTACAGTGTGTAGGGTGTAACAAATTACAAATAGCTGTGAACTTGATATTCTCACCTGTGTTTTCTAGGACTTTTTGCAAGAAGGAGAACCAACATCTGCCCGATGTGATGACTTGGCAGCATTAAAGAGTAAAGGCTGCCCAATAGAAGATATAGAAAATCCCAGAGGTAGTAAACAGGTGCTTGAAGATAGAGAGGTAACAAATCGTAAGATAGGTGCCGCAGAGAAGCTGAAACCAGAAGCCATTACACAGATCCAGCCACAAAAATTAGTACTGAAGCTAAGAGTTGGTAAGGAAGGTTTCATTCTAGTCATCATATGATTTTTTTTTGTTTGTTTGTTTTTGTCACATCTGCATTTCATGTTTTGCTTGTTTTATTTGTCCAGGTGATTTCAGGTTAGAATCTTAAAAGCCTTCTTAATTACAAACCCTGGAATAGACATTGATTGTGGTTCTCATTTTATTCAGTTGAGGGCAGAAATACCCCAAGCAGGGACGAGGCAGGAAGCTGCAAAGCCTGTTTAGGAGTCTGTTTCCCACCTTGTGTGGTGTTTTTGCTTTGGGGATGGGGATATGTTTTTGTTTCTTAAACTCTGGTGTTTTGGTCCTCCATTACTTGAGCAGAATGGAGACTTTGTCCTCGAGTAGAGTTCCTGGGGACGGTGTCAGAACAGCCACCTCGCGGTGCTGGTCGGAGAGCCTGCGCTGGAGGCAGCTGCTCAGTGCTGGCTGCTTTAATAAATGCAAGATGATCTGAAGCAACTTAGCACAATGGGAGAGGGAAGGAAAGGAATGAAAGTTATTTTGGAATTTTGGTGTTATCCCAGTTTTATTCTAATGGGAGCGTTTCAGCTTCCAGAGACCAGATTATTGTTCTTATGTTGTTAAGGCAGAAGTTTATTTAGCAGAACACAGAGGGATTTGAGCAAGTAAAGCAAAATATCCCCAAAGATCATTTCTCTATTTATAAGCACGTCTCTTGGTCACAAGGTCTCTGCACCCTTGAGTAGTTCAGGGCTGCAAATGTGTTAGTGTGTATGTGTTAGTGTTTTGTTCTCCACTCAAGGACTTTGAAACACAACTCAGGAAGTACAAAGCTGCAGCTTTTTTTTTTTTTTTTTTTAATGTAGAAGATGGGCTGCTACATAGCTGGATTCACATGTTTTCCCTGATTGCTATTTTGTTATTTTGTTGAGTAATAAGAAAATACATGCTAAATATTAGTCAGACTTCAGCAGCAGCAGCACCACTATTAAGTACCCGGAAGGAAGGAAGGAAGGAAGGAAGGGGAGGAAGCAAACCTTATAAATCTATTACTTATTTCACACACAATAGGCAAAAGAGTACTTTTTTATATAGAAGTAATTCTTCTGCAGTGTTTTTCAGTGTAGGATTTCAGTGGGTGAGACTACATATTTCTGTTACCAAGCTCAGGGTTCAGTCTTGTAGACAAAAAATAACTCATCTCACTGCTCTGTGCTCTCACCACATTTAATGCAAAGTAAGTTGAAGTATCCTATCCAGGGTTGATTTATCTTTTTTTTTTTTTTCAGCTGATTCAATGCTATTTTGTCTACACTAACCCCTAAGAATTTCTGGAGTCATCTTTGTTGCAAGTAGATTTTAGAAAACTTGTGCTGTTATTATAGGAGCCTTTCTGGAAGGTTCATACACCAAGTTTTCAGATATGGACAACTGGAAGGCTTGAGTTTAATAGTCGAGAATAGTCGAAATAATGTATCTTGAAACTGTGCAGTTGGACATGGGAAATACCTAATTGCTTCTTGATGTTTTTGGTCATACTTTAATCTTGTTTTCAGTTAGTATGAGGAAAAAATTGCTCACTGTTAGTTTAGATCTTGAATCTTTATCGAAAGCCTTTGAGATACTGATATTTTCTTCTTGCCAGTGCAGTTATTCTGGAATGTTTAATGGCTTCTGTTTAATCTCTGAAACAGGGGAACCTCAAACATTTTCATTAAAATTTAAGAGAGCTGAAGATTACCCTATAGATCTCTATTATCTTATGGACCTCTCCTATTCCATGAAAGATGATTTAGAGAATGTGAAAAGTCTTGGAACTGCTCTGATGTTTGAAATGGAAAAAATAACTTCAGACTTTCGAATTGGTAAGAAATATATGTGTATTCCAAACAAATGAAGTTTCTTTCCTGATATTTTTCACATAATTACCTATGAAGAACTTGATTCTTTGAGGAATTGAGGAAATTGATTCTTTTGAGGAATATAACAATACTTGATGATGACAGAGAAAGTGGAATGTAAAGAAGTATGAGGACTATTTCTGAAGTCAGTTCAGCTATAGAGGAATTGTACTCTGTTATATCATGATATAAATAAGAATTCAATTCTTCAACTTATACTTTTTTTGTTGTTCTCGCTTAGGCTTTGGCTCTTTCGTGGAGAAAACTGTGATGCCCTATATAAGTACAACACCAGCCAAACTCAGAAATCCTTGTACCGGTGATCAGAACTGTACAAGTCCATTTAGCTATAAAAATGTACTGAGCCTTACCAGTGAAGGAAATAAATTCAATGAGCTTGTAGGTAAACAGCACATTTCTGGTAATTTGGATTCTCCTGAAGGTGGATTTGATGCAATAATGCAAGTTGCAGTTTGTGGAGTAAGTGTGTATCCATTTTTTTTATTTTTTTTACTTGCCTACTAGATAAAGTTGTTTTAGAATAGCCTTACTGTCTTTTGGGGGCTAACTTAGATAGACTAGACAGATTGCATAGATGCATGAATTTATCTTTCGTAAGTAAAAATACATGAGTAAAATATGAATATACAATCAGGGAATGTAAAATGCTGATTATAGGGCATGTCCACAGCAGATGGATGCACTCCAAATACAGTATTTTTAAAGGCTGCTGCAAAAAATGAAAATAAAAAAAAATTCTGCTCAAGCATGTCTAGAATTTTAAATAGTTAGGCAGCTCTCCTCAAATGATTTCTAAACTTATATTTTTATAGCTCTTATTTGACTACTTAAAATGGCCAGAATAGATTGTTGAATTGTGATTTCTACCACATTCTCAGATATAAGTAGATGGAAAAGCTGATTTTTTTTGGTCATTTTAGGAGATCTGATCTAGGTCAGTGGCTTTGTTTTTTCTGTAGTCCAGCAGACCCTTTCGTGCATCTTTATGACATAGGCTGCTCTAAAAATACCAGTTCATTACTTTGCTACCATGTTACTATTTTGGTGGTCATTGGAATCAGGATTTCTGAAGAATAATATACTGTCTTCATTTAGAAGTGCAGTGCTAATCAAGCCTTCTGGGGTAAAACAAAATGTGAGTGAAGGGATACCTGATTTTTATGTCAGATTTTTATATTGCTTCCTACCCTTAAATTAATCAGAGCGCCAATTCTGGAAGTTTCTGAAAACAGGAAAGTAGAGCTTACAGAGTTAGGCCCAGCATTTATAGGCCAGAATACTAGTGGGACAGAGAAATATCTGTCAAATTCTGTCCGAGGCGAGTGAAGCTGCCCCAAACTGGCGAAGCCTCTTGGTTTCTCCGAGCCCAGCGCCGGACAAGCCATCGCTTTCCATCTCGGGGTTGCTGCAGTTCTGCACTTGCTAGTGTTGCTCTGCATGATTGAGCTGCGTGGCAGTGACAGAAGTGGGCTTGGGGAAGTCAGCTGTATGATGAGCACTGTTCCTAAGTCAATGGCATTGACTTAGTCCAGACATTCTCCGGAGTCAACGTCAGTCAATATCCTGTTACCCCCCAGACACTGTAAAGAAAACTGAAGAGACCAAAGTAAATCTCAGAAAGATCAGTTCTTGCCGAGGTGAAAATCCCACAACAAATGCTGTAGAACAGACATGGAATTAAATGCAAGTGCTTTTAAAGTTTGAGCAAATTATATAATTTCAAGGGTGATGTTTTTGCAGTACTGTTTCTTCTAAGTGTCCTTTTCATGTGTGTATCTGTTGGTCTCCTTTACTTTAAAATAAGTTGATGATAATCACTGAGATTGTATATTTGTATCCTAAGGAACAAATTGGATGGAGAAATGTTACAAGACTGTTAGTGTTTTCCACGGATGCTGGATTTCACTTTGCAGGAGATGGGAAACTGGGTGGAATCGTTTTGCCAAATGATGGGAAATGTCATCTGGAAAATAATATGTACACAATGAGCCACTATTATGTAAG
Source organism: Tinamus guttatus (assembly GCF_000705375.1). The sequence continues at coordinate 193,464 of NW_010588619.1, read as the reverse complement.
TCTTTACATCAGCTTTAAGGGAAAATATTGTTCTGTGGTGCTTAACCTTAGAGAAATCATTAAGTCAGCTGGTGTACTGTCAGAACATTACATGTTTTAAACTTTACACTTGAAGTAAGTTTAATTACTGTTTTTGTTCACTGTCAAACTGCAATAACTATTTCCTATTTTTTTTAGAATTTCATCAGTCTTTGTCATACTCAAGTGATATAAGCATCTTAAAATAGTCCTGAAAGGAGACTAATTATAAGTCTTTTAGCCATTTCAAATGATTTTGACATGAGTTCTGTTAAGAAGAGCATGTACTGCTGTTTTTATCCATTTTATTAATTTTTAATGGTACATTCCTAAGTTCAACCATGCAACTAAATGAAAAATAGGAAAGCATGAAACCACAGTTACTGCCATTAGCTTGAGTAGTCGTAGCTTATTTCTATTCCCCAGCTATTTGCTTTTTAAACAAATAATCGTCAAGTAATTGAGGATCATCCCACTTTCATTTCTTGAAGCCCTCTGAAAGTTCTCAGTATTTCAGGGTATTGAAGAAGATCACTCAGTTAGAGAGCTCTTCCAGGCAGGTCTTTGAAGACTGCTTGAAATTTTATGATGCAAACTTTTTGGTAAAAGTGTGCTTAGCAACATTGCCTTTCTGCTTCATTGGTAAGTAGATAGGTGTAAGAAAATACATTCAGTAGAGTAAATGTAAATACAGTAAGCTTTGCAAAGCTTGTGTGTTCACATATTCCTAAAATTGACAGTATTGTTCAATTTAAAAAATGAATTCAGCTTTTCTTTATGATAAACAGTGCAAAAGATAATGGTTTTGAATGAGAAGTTTTATGGAAAACTACTGAATGTTATTTTCTGAGAACACTGAGGCTACAAATTTTGCTGGGAACTATAAATGACATGAGGATTTTAGTTTCTTCTATAAAAAGAAAAAAAATATATACATATATCTATCTATCTGTGTCTACCTATGTGCGTATGTGAAACATTTTCAGTGTGCATTTTGTTTAAGAGCTTAATTTTCTAACTTGAGACTTCTGACTAGCAGCTTATGCCGTATATGTTTTTATACATGTTTTGTATTTATAATGTAAAAATATTTCTGGTGGTTTTCTGATGTGTGTTGCAAATTTGAATTGTACTTTATTTTTTTTCATAGGATTATCCCTCTATTGCTCACCTGGTGCAGAAGCTTAGCGAGAACAATATTCAGACAATTTTTGCTGTTACTGAAGAGTTTCAGGCAGTTTACAAGGTAAAGCTAAGTAACACCTCTTTCTGTTCTCTGTACTCCCCACAGCCTTCTCATTCCCCAAAAAACTTCTGTGCAAACGGAGCCTTAGTGTGCGCGTGCTTTCCAGGCAGAAGGTGATCTTGTTCTCCCTGGGTTCTCTGCAGGTCTGTATAGGTAGAAGTAGCTTTGAAAAGTAGCTTCACAGGGCTGCTTTTCTGTGAGCAAAATAAAATAGCCAAGGGGAGTGTGGACACAGAATCAAGAGAAGCAGTTATGAAAGAAGATGTTTTGTCCTTTGTCTTCTATTTATACTCCTGATATTTAAAATCGGGCTAGACTGCTAGATGTGATTGTGAAAGAGGGAATGACTGAGTAGAGGAGGTGCTTATTTTTTTCCTTCTGTTATCCTAGCAAGATATTTTACTCTTTTAGCTATATTGAAACTGCAAAGTGGGGATGGGGGTTGGTTGGTTGGTTTTCCTGCCTCATTCTCTTGCACTAGAAGCACTGTGCTTTTGTGTGAGACCCTGGGTATATGTGCTCAACTTGTGTGAGAGAAAGTTTAGTGCGTGTTTTACCGTAACATGAATGCCTTAATTATCAAACATAAAGTGAGAATGCAGATGGGATGGGAAAGTTGGATTTTTGCCCATTTTTCTAGTAATGCTTTGTATGAATTCAAAAATCATGAAGGCCGCTGGCAACATTTTAACCTTGTTTTTAAAGTAGTTAATCCTGTCTCCACTATATATAGCATTATGTTGCCATGGGGTATTTATAGCACAGTGTATAGCTTCTTTTGAAGAAAGACTGTAATTTTCCTTTTCTTTTTGTAAATGTTGAAAGGAACTGAAAAACCTAATACCGAAATCAGCAGTGGGAACGTTGTCTTCAAACTCCAGCAATGTGATTCAGCTGATCATAGATGCCTACAATGTAAGTTCAGATTTCATTCATGCAGTATTTATTTTTCTTGCTTATAAGTTGTTGTGTGTTTTCAGGCAGATACTCCAAGGTTAATTTTACATTTTCTACAAAATAGGAAGTTAGTATACTAAATTATAAATATATAGACATTGCAGTAAGGCTGCAATTAAAAATTCAGAATGGTGCTAAGTCAATAGTGGATTAGATGAAGGAAAAGATGGGCTTTCAAAGCTGATTAAGACACAATTACAAAGAGAATGTTACCAGCATTAGCAGGAAACGTTACTTCCTTTAAAACAAAAACCCTGTTTCTTCAGTACTTTCAGTTGCCTTCCTTTCACATGGAAGAGGAGAGAGTCACTTTGCAACGTCTTGTGCAAACATCTCCATCAACTTCAGGGGCTCTTGGATGTGGCCCCAGATCTCTCTGCAGATCTGTGCTGTGCCGGGGAGCAGCCCCTCTCCTTGGCAAGACGAGGGACTAGCTCGTGGGGCCAGTGTCCTGCTGCTCAACTGGGCTCAGGTGTAAAACTGGGCCACTGCGATGCCGTGACTGTATAAAGCCAAAGAAGCTCTTGTTTCTTGGTGTGTTGGAGCTCTGTCGAGCTCAGAGCCAGAGCCCGCTTGTGTTTCCCACGTGAGAGCGAGTGGGCGCAGGCAGGATGGGGAGCAGCTCCCAGAGGCTTCTCCTCACGCAGCTCGTGCGTGTCCTGCCCTGCCTGCCGGGCGGTGGCAGCAGCAGGGAGGGATGGAGGCGCCCGCAGCCCAGGCAGCCCTGCAGGAGGCACCAGCCGAGGAAGCAGCAGATGATTCCGAGCACGTACCCTAATTCCAAGACAAATGTGGCCTCACGTCTGCTTGTAGCACAACTGGTGATCTGAATTCCAGGATAGGCTTGGGATTGGTGCCTGGACAGTGCTCAGTCTTAAAATGTCTTTCCTGGAACTCTATTCTAAGTTAGCTAATAACTAACCTTTGTTTTAGTCCCTTTCTTCAGAGGTTATCCTGGAAAACAATAAGCTACCAAAAGGAGTGACAATCAGTTATAAATCTTACTGCAAGAATGGTGTGAATGACACACAAGAAGATGGAAGAAAGTGTTCTAACATTTCAATTGGAGATGAGGTAACTAAGAGTATATGGGCTCCTCAGATAATTCATAGAAGTTGCACAACTTCTTAATAGTGTTACTGTGGTACTCAATTAATTTCGTTTGCAGGTAAAATTTGAGATTAGCGTAACAGCTAATGAATGCCCAACGAATGGGCAAAATGAGACAATTAAAATCAAACCACTGGGTTTCACTGAAGAAGTGGAAATAAATCTGCAGTTCGTGTGTGAATGTCAGTGTCAGAGCGAAGGAGAAGCCAACAGTCCAGCCTGCCATGAAGGAAACGGGACGTTTGAATGCGGTGCATGCAGGTAAGTAAATAGCCATATTGTTTATTTTGCAGAGGGGAAATACGACCTTCATTTCCTTAGTTAGGGTTTGTTTTAATACTTACAAATGAAAAGACAAGAATTAGTGTTGCAGCTCTTGTTATATTAGTTTTGTTTTCTCCCCTCCTCCCCCATAGTGTCTCAGTTCTGCAAGGAATCCATATATTGGAACTGTTGTAACTTGTGATATTTTTGCAAGTGTTATTATTTCAAGTATGAAGTCTGCTGATCTCAGGGACGTTGAAGGCTTCCTAGTTTTTGGTAGGAGCTCAGACTCTCGCCAATTGTTTCATGACAGGGAGGAGTCAACAGTTGTAAAAGAAAATCCTTTTAATTTGAATGACTTTCCCAGTCTTTTCTCCCTACTTTATTTGTAATGTTTAGAGGACACATTACAATGTTCCTTGTAATTGTATACATCTTTAAATCCTTCAGAATAGATATAACTTTTGTTTACTGATGCATTTGAAATTTCCAACAAGGAATTAAAATTATTTCCATTGCTGCCTGTCATAGGCATAGATTAGAAATATACTCCTTGTTCCGTATTTGAAAATTGAGTAAAATGATACTGGGTTTCTGGAAGTAACCAAGTAATCCAGAGAAAGTAAAGCAAAATCTTAGAATTTCAGAAGAGTTTATTTTCCAAGAACCAGAACAGCAAAAACCAGAGCAGAATACAATATAGTACTTCTCTAAGAAAAGTAAATCCAGATCTTTAGAAAGCAGTATTGGTCCCTGCTCAGTGAACTGCAACTGAAATAAAATGTATAAATCTTGCTCCTCATGCTTTAATAATGCTTTAATATGGTACTGCTTATTAAAGACAGCGCAAAATATACTGACTTGAAACTTACAGGGTTTCTAAGACTGGCTTAACATTTGTCCAGAGAAGCTGATGGCAGAAGGTAATTGAATATTTGAAGGACTTGAGCTCCCTGCCTGCTTAGTATTCAGTAAGCTGAGGAGTAAGCGACTTCAGGCCATAAATGCTGTTAAATTGCTTCATTTTGCAGTCATGTTCTCATGCTGCTTTGCTATAAGGAAAGCAGATTTCTTATTTTTGCCTATAGAAAGAATTACTGAGCTCTGTCTCACTGTCCCTGGTGTCCCTGTGGTTTCACATAGGACATATAAGACTTGTCCATATAACCTTAGAACAGCTTTTTGCAGCAGTGGCTGCATCCTGAGGGGAGCATTAGTTCTGACTGACACCTGGCAACAACTTTGGTCCGTCATTGCTGATGATGCCAAGAGCCTCTGTTTCTTTATTAATGTTTTAGCCTTAGTAATGAGACATGCAGAGTCCCAAAGATACCAGCTGAATTTGCAGGTGCTCAGCAGCTCAACGTCATCTTCTCCCATGCCTAATTGCTGCTCATAGGGATTGTTTCTCATTGAGAGATGACAGCAGTTACAGTGCGCACTCACTGTCACTTAGAAGTAGTTATTGTTTAGTCACATTAGAGAGGGGCTAATAATAGTTATGTGGCAATTTTAGCTGGAGGTGGTAGCACTTAGCTTCTCACCTGGGATAAGTCATCAACCTAGGGACAACTTAGTCCCGTTGTCCCCAGCAGCTCCAAGAACTGCTAGGTAGGTTATCAGCTGGGAATCTCCTTTGAAATCCAAGGTCCTTTTGAAAACAGTCACTATTGCTCCTGTTGCCTGTGCTATTTTTGCAGTCCTTTTATTTATCTAGTTAGGCTTTACTTGTGTTTACATCTTTGGTCGTGTTTTTGCCTTGCAGATGTAACGAAGGGCGTATTGGAAGACTCTGCGAATGTAGCACAGACGAGGTAAACAGTGAGGATATGGATGCTTACTGCAGGAGGGAGAACAGCACAGAAATCTGCAGCAACAACGGAGAGTGCATTTGTGGCCAGTGTGTATGCAAGAAAAGAGAGAACACCAATGAAGTGTATTCTGGCAAATATTGTGAATGCGACAACTTCAACTGTGACCGATCGAATGGTTTGATTTGTGGAGGTGAGAAGTGACTTCAGCTTTCAGCAGGAAAGCTGACCAACACTTTGCAAGTCTGTCACTCCACCCTTCACAGTAGTGACACGTAGCTTTCAAGTATATAGCTACCTGATAACAGAAAAATGAGAATCTGCCCTGATTTATAGTAATTGAAAACATCTGCCTATTAGTAGAACACCCGCTTGTGGTCATGAGAATATGTTAATTCAAATTTCTTCTTCCTTGAATTACAGCTCCAAGATATGACATAAACGAACTGATGTTTATTATTATTTAATAACATAAAGTTAAATGATGTGAATGAGGTTGTAGTAGTTACGGCAGCAGAATGAGTTGTAGTGTCCTAGGGAGACAAAGGAGCTTCATTTTTCTCTGTTGTAAAGTTAACTTTTTTGAATCTTGTTTTATAAGCTTATGTATGTGCAAAGCTGCTAGCAATCAGGGCCCCTATATGAATATAAAGTTGTGAACTGAAGCTGTGCTTTACTCTCCGCTCCCAGGGAACGGCCATCACGTTATACTGTTATTGATCAGCTTTCCCTAATCTTGATTTTTTTGTTTGTTTTTGTGCTTTCTTTTTGCTTATCCTAAAACAGTTAACAGCTGTTTCTTATGCCACAATGTCATGTCTAAAATCAGGCTTAATTTCGCTGAAATACCTTTTTAATGCACAGGAAATGGTATCTGCAAATGCAGAGTGTGCGAGTGTTTCCCCAACTTCACGGGCAGCGCCTGCGACTGCTCCCTGGACACCCTTCCGTGCATGGCGTCTAACGGGCAGATCTGCAATGGAAGAGGGACCTGTGAATGTGGAACCTGTAACTGCACAGATCCCAAGTTCCAGGGCCCCACCTGCGAAATGTGCCAGACTTGCCTCGGTGTGTGTGCAGAGCACAAGTAAGTACCCGGGACGTCAGGTCCGTAGCTTCCCAAACGCCCTATTCTGCGGCTGTGTTACTTTCACATACACAGTTTGGAAACGAGGGTCTTGATGCTCTGCTTTATTCTGCTCTGAAACGTAGAGATACCATATCATACCTTAGGACAATAGAAGTGATTGGATGAGAATTAAGAATTACAAACTAAGCATTGCTAATACAGAATTTTGGTAAGTTCTAGGTAGTTCCAGGTTTACTTTTTAATTCTTCCCTCTGCCCCTTTTTATGTTACATACAGAAATGTATACTTTATATTAAATAAGTTTTATTCATTCAGCTTCATTGGGGCAGGTTTCAGCATTCCCCTACTTCATGTGGTTGTCATCAACCAAACTTCTGCAGAGTTGGAGGGGATGTTGGTCTGGATATGACAGGCTATGGTCTCATCTTCTTGGCCTCTTGAAATCAACGTAGCAAGAGTACATACAGCTCTACTGCGGGATTTTCCAGGCTAAGATTCAACTGCATGTTTTTTTAAAACTTTTGTATTGCTTCAAAACTTACCTTCTAAAGCCATACTGAGAAAAGGTTACTATGAAAGTTGAACACTAAATCCAGGTGTGGGCCGGTAAGCTGCATGCCCGCCTTTGGAAAGGCGGGCTTATGGAAAGCAAGGCCATGCAGAATGGAGAAGCTTTGAAATAAGTTTTTGATTAGTAACAGGGGTGACTGTGGGCTTTGTGCAGCTGCCTTGCAGGGCCCTTTCCTTTTTACAGCGAAATCTTGCTCAGTCTGCTCTACTTCAGTGATATCTCACAGTAAGGCTTGTCACTCAGTTTGTTCTTCTGAGCTCACCAATGTTTCAGCTTTTTATGGTGTCTCTTGTTTCTGTACTGCCCTGAGAGAGTGTTTGTATTCCCGTGAAGATGCTGAGGAATTTCTCATATTCTTTGCTTTAGAGATTTAGGTCTATCCTTGAATTTTGAGGGTTATTTAAGGAAAAGGAATTTAGTACGAGGGTTTGTTTTATTTTGTTTTTGTTAAGATTAAGGTGCATAAACATTCTGGCTTGTAAAAAGCCATGTGTGTTTTTTTGTTTGTTTTTTTCCCTGGCTTTTATGGCAATAGATTTTTTTTTTTTTATTTCTTTAGATTAAATGCTACACATCCATTGTGCACATATTTAGAAGCCTTGTCCTCGTTTTTATTTCCTCAGGGACTGTGTTCAGTGCAGAGCCTTCAATAAGGGAGAAAAGAAGGAAACCTGTTCCCAGGAGTGTATGTATTTCAACATGACAAAGGTGGAAAGTCGAGACAAGCTGCCGCAGCCCGGGCAGCCCGACCCGCTGTCGCACTGCAAAGAGAAGGACGTTGACGACTGCTGGTTCTACTTCACCTACTCTGTCAACTCCAACGGCGAAGCCAACGTGCACGTGGTGGAGATCCCAGGTACAAACGCAGCGCTTGGCTGTGCCCCCTCAGCCCTGCTGCTAAATCTGCCTGCCGTAGCTCTGCAAAGTAGCTCAGGTTTATTCAGTTAGGTGCATGTGAAAGTAGCACCTCACCTGGACCACAAACGGTGAATGTCTGGAATTGAGTGGCTTTATAAAAACTTTCAGGTTCCTTTTTAATTATTTACATTTTTTTTTCAAGCCTGGTACGCTGACACAAACAGGTTTTGGTTTCAGATAAAATGAAAAAGTCAGATATGTTCAAGTATTTCATGTTTTCATTTGGTGTACTGCTTGTTTTGCATATTCTTTAACAAATCCTAGCTACCTAAATGTTGGTAACTTTTCTTTGCCCAGGCTGGTGTTACAGGCTTAAAACACGCGGAGTCTGATTCCTGTTCACGTGTGACGCGTGTTGGCTCCGTTCGGAGCCTTCCTGCACCAGGAGGCACCACAATTTTGTGTGATCCAGAGGCCCCAGAAGAGGCAGCTGTTCCTGCCGCAGCGGGGCCGCCCTGCTGCTTTGTGCATTGGGCTCCACAAAAGTCCTCCCTCGGATTGCAGTTATTGAGGATTTAAAATTGGTGAAAGAATTAGTTGAGAGAGCTATCCCTTTTTCTGTCGGTTGCCTCAAGTTGCTTTTCGTTTGTATTGTTATTTTCAAACTCATATACTTCATTTATTTTGAAGGTATATGTTACATTTATCCCCCAAAAATGCTCGTTTGCTTTTTTTACTTCCCCAAACTCAGCAGAGATCATTCGCAAGAAGAGAAATATCATAAACATCTATCTCACAGGAGCGAAATGCTAGTTGCTAATGTATAGAGATAAGTAGTAAGTACAGCTGTCTAGGGGAAAACTAAGCACCCCTTTTCTGTAAAGCTATTGATATGGTATGTGGACTGCTTAGTTAATCTGCATTTGTAACCTGATTAGTTCATCGCTCAGCACCATCATGACTTGGAGCTGTTGCTTGCTGAAAATATAATTGCTAGTTGTTTTGCCCAGAAGTAACCAAATGAATAGCTGAAGGGGGTAGCTGTGTGCAGACTTTATGGTCAGAACATGAACTGCTTTGATGATGAGGTAAAACATCAGAAGAATAGAAAATAAGGAGGGAAAATGTTACAGGATGCATAAATTCCAGAACTTAAATTATGTGAGCCTTATTCATGATGTGAAAGCGATGTGAAGCAGATCTCTGATGCTTCAAATGCTGGCTTCAGTGCAAAACAGAGATTTAAAAGCATCTGGATTTGTAATGCCTTTACCGTTTCTAAAATCTGGTTTCACTTGCTCCTCTCCCTAGAATGCCCCAGCGGCCCCGACATCATTCCCATCGTAGCCGGTGTGGTTGCTGGGATAGTTCTCATCGGACTGGCACTATTGCTGATTTGGAAACTCCTAATGATCATTCATGACCGAAGAGAGTTTGCTAAATTCGAGAAGGAGAAGATGAATGCCAAGTGGGACACGGTGAGTGGAGAAGCTTTTACTTGTATAGGAGTTACAGTAGTTAAAAAGCAGGAGACTTGTTCATTTGTCTCAAGTATTTCAGATCCTTTCTCTATAGGGTAAAAGGTTGGAATACAAAAATAGCATTATTTTGTTTTTAAACATGTGCCATTTGTTACCAATAGCAAAAAAATCCTTCTCTTTGAGAAGTGCATCTTTGGTTAGAAAAGTGATTAGCAACTTGAACTGAAATAAAAATCCAGGAAAAAAATGGGATTGTTGAAGGCAGAGCAGCTCAGCTTTGCAGTTGCATCACACACTGTAACATGGAGCTTCTGTCAAAAGATATGAGTTACTCTTGTAAAAAAAGGAAAAAGAAAATTCCATGCTTATGAAAGATCTTGTAAATATTCTTACAAATATGTTTGGGATATTTCAATAGTGGGTCACAAAGTCAGCAAGATGGTACAGACGTGTTAATCTTCTCTGCCCCTTGTCAATAGAAAATTATCCAAGGAAAAACAAGCCTATGGCCTGTAGGCCTACGTTGCTTATAGAGTTTCTCCTTCCATGGGCAAATTATAGGAATCTGTTATCAAAACCCTTCACTATTGTTCTACAGAAATCAAAGCTCATGTGCACTTCATAAAAAAAGATTTCTTTTTTAATTATTCGCTTAAATTTTAAATTATTCCGTTCTGTACTGGGGAAAAAATACACTTTCCTGTACATATAGCATGAATTTTTTTTTTGGTGGTAGTTGAGAATGTTACTTTTTTCCTATCGACTTATTCGACACTGACTATTTCTTTTACTTCAGCAAGAAAATCCAATATACAAGAGCCCTATTAACAATTTCAAGAATCCAAACTATGGACGTAAAGCTGGTCTCTAAGTCTCAGTTTGTATTTTCTTTCATTTTCTTCCTTTCTTCTCCCTTTGCATGTCACTTTTCAAACTCACTGTGTGTCACAGTTGGTTAATCACAGTTTGAGTCTTGCCTACTTTATCGACTGCTGCTTGACCCTGGTGTTCTACAGAGTGCAGCTTGAAAATCCTTTGTGTGGTTTGACAGCAAGATGGCTTACTTACTAATAGCACAAGGACAGTCTTAAAAATTGTTCTACATTTTTTTTAATGAACTACCTGTTACTTAGAGAGAGAGACATCCATCCATCTGCATCTATATATATATATATATATGCATACATATATGTTTATATATTAATAATCTGCTTTATGAAGATTATAATCTGATATTATAATTATAATCTTATAATTATAATTATAATCTGCTTTTTGAATCTTTAATTCAAAGCAGATTGAATGGGGAGGTTGTCTGTGACTGCCTCCCATCAGCAGCCACTGTGCTTGAAGTTGGTGTTTGCAAAGCTGCTTTAGATGCTCCTCAGATTTCCCAGCCTACAAATATATTTATTAATTAGCATAACTTTGGAAACTCTCAGAGCAGCATTATAGACTTTTATTGCCTGCTTTGTCGTATTAGCCTAGCACAGAACGAGCCTGTATCTTTACCATCCAGTTCTGGTGAATCTGGCAGTATCTGGCAGTTCTCGTATCTCGGTCACGGTGGGGTCTCCACAGGGTAAGAGGAGAAAATATTCCTGAGCCCTCCAGCTGTATTTTCCCTGGGTTTACTAGTCCCTTCTCAGCCGTGGCTGAGCACCTCACGCTTCTGAGGAAACGTTGCCCTCTCCGTGCACCTCCCCGCGTGTGGAGGAGCGAGGCTGCCGCCCAGCGGACAGGGGCATCACGGGGGGACTCGTCTGGCCGTGGATCCGGTGTCCTCCGCTGCCCAGGCCCCGAGCTGGTGGGGATGGAGCGGGACAGAGAGGAGGAGCAGGGCAGGATGTCAGAAGAGCAGCGAGAGACAAGATCAGACTGGAGGGAGGAGAGCGAGATCTGAGGATGTGAGCAAGGCAAAACCGCCACCTAAATTCCAAAGGGTTTTGTGCAGGAGGCAGGGGAGGGTCTTTATCTCTTAATTCTGTCTGCTGTCTCCTTATTATTTCAGTGTTGCGTTCAAAATTTGATTTTGCAAAGGAAAAATGAGTGGAGAAAGCAAGAGTTGAGGGTATTTAAACTCATTATCTGTCCTCACTGTGATTAACACTCAACTATTCTGTATTCTGTCAGTCAAGTATTCTGAGCTCTTGCTTAATGAAATATTCTTCCTTTTCTTTCTACACTCACCTCACTTCCCAGTGTCTCCAAAATTACTGTAAAACATGTTTATTTTGCTTGCCACTTTGACTGCATTCAGCTCCTTTCTATTTTTTTTTTCTGAGCAGTGATTATTTTGGAGAAGGAATCAATTTTTTTTTCCATCCTAACATTATATATAACCCGTAGGGTTAGGGCTCTCTTGCCTTTTTTTAATGCTTTTCACTTGGGGGCGGCGGTCTGGGCTCCCTCCTTCTTTCTCACAACTCTCCTGGACTCCTGTGCCCTCAGTGCTGCCATTTCACCTCACTGTGTCCTTTCCCCAGAAAGGTTTCGCCCCCTTCTGCCCGTTTCCCTCTGCGTTCCCTCAGTTTCAAAGAAGTGTGAGGGCTGGTCAGCTTCTACACACGATCTCATGCTCTTTAGTGCTGAGTACCTGAGTTGAGGTGGGAGCTGGCTGTCAAGAAGCAGAGCAGCAGGCTGGAGTGCGTGGGGCTGCGGAGGAGAGTCCCCTGTACGGAGCACTGGCGGGTGGAGGGCTCCCGTTCACCGCGAGCTGCGGGTGGTGCCGGTGCTGGGGCCTCCTGTGCCGGCGCGGGGCCTCGTGGCGCTGCCGGCGCCGTGCGCAGGGCAGGGAGCTGTCGCTGCCCCTTCTCTGTAGCCGCTGCTCGAGCTGCAGGGTCCGGCCTGCGGCGGCGGCGCTCTGATCCCCAGCGCTCCACTCACCTCGTGGTCGTCACGGCCTGCCTGCTCTGAATCCGAGCTGTCAGGGAGCCAATAAGCTGGCTTAGTAGCGGGTTAGCCGCTCTCCCATCGTAGTCGGGAGGTGACGCCCTGTGACTCTGTTGCCCCGAAGCCAGGGCTCTGTTTCAGCCTCTGAAACAACCGCTGTGTTTACAGGTTGACAGATGACTTGCAGACAGAGGACAGATGAGTTGGTGAAAAATAATCACGACTGTTTATCAGAGCTGAAAATAGGAAGACACAGCTCTTGAACAATACATTTGGGCTGCTTTGGATATTCTAGAGTGCAGTTTCTTATGGTCACATAGGCCTTGCACACACACATATAGGACTTAAACACACTATAGAGGTAGTTTAAGTGACTATCGAAATAGTAAGTCCATTGAGAAGAGCTGTTAGCAAAACTCCCTGTTCATAGGGTGTCTTTATCCAGCACTGGGCTAAACTTGCCCTGTGAGAAGCCCAGGCTAGTTAAAATAAATGCTATTGCAGGAATGTAATTCTTTATTCTGTAGCTGTGAGTGCGTGTGGTGTGTTTTTTTTTTTTTTTTTGGTTTTATTTTTTTTTCAAATGCAATTTTTTTTTCAATATGCTAATATATTTGAATCTTTGTATCTTGCATATGCCCATGGCTTGTCATTTGTATTTTGGTTCAGGTGTGCATAATACTTTCATTTATAAGGGCATGAGGCAAAAATGCAGTTACCTTTTCCTAACTCTGCATGCTTAAGCCAGTGTATTTTCTGCACTGATGTAAAGCAAACGTGTATTTTAATAACAAAGCATTTGTCTGTGATGGGGTTTGGAACACCGTGCTTTAAAGTCCCATTAAAAACTCGGAAGGCTGTTAATATCTTTAACATCTTGAATGTTCTTTGACACAGCCTCTGGTATTCCCAGTTGATTTTCCAGGTTTATTGCCCAGGAAAAACAGACAAGCACTATTTCCGTAGATTGTGTTATATTTAAAGGGCAGAACTAAAAAAAAAAATATTCTGAACAGCGTCTCACTTAAGGCAAGATGCAGCCCATTTTAAGGGGCAGTGATAGTGATGTGGTTTTTGAGACTTTACAGGATATCAGCTATACGCATCTAACCTTAAAGGCAGAGGGGCAGGCTGCAAAGTCAGGGATGAGTGTGGTGCACTTGAACTGCATGTCCTGAAATGTTACTGTGTCCTGGAGCTCATTAATTCATTACTGTGTAAGGCTTGAATAAAGTCGCTACTGCTATTTTAGATCCTTTGAGGAAGTCAGTAACAACTTGAAATAGGTGGTATCATTGCTATGTAAAGGGAAATACCAGGCAGAGGGAAATAAAACCAAGATGTTTGTGTTGGTATAAAAATGTACCTATGAACAAGGCCCCCTTTAGAGCAACGCTCTAGTCTAAGTGATGACAGAGCAAGGTCAGATGTGGGCCTTTGGTTTTAACTGTGTTCAGTGCAAGTGGAAGGCAGTAGGACCACCCCGCACCTCTGTGCAGGAACAACATGAGAATCACAACTGCTGAACATTCAGCATGAATACTGAACATGCTTTATTAAAATACTGCAAGCCTTTCTGCTTCCCTTTGAGAATTGCTACACTGTGAAGGAGGCTATGTGGATGGTAGTGGAGCCAAACACGCTGTGTGTGCCAGTGATGGTTCCCAGGAGCAGTTTGGATTCTGCTCCTCCCGGGGAGGTGTCGGGGCTGCAGCTCGAGCCGAGCGCTCGGTCCTGCACGAGCTCCAAGGAAGCCCCAGCCAGGAGGCTGCCCCAGCCCTCGGCGTTAGAGCCCAGCGTGCCCTGGCTGCGGGTGCTGAGGGGAATTACATGGTTTAAGCTGTGTGTCAAAGCAAAACATCAATAGGTAATTTAAGCCATTTCATAAATGCTCTGCCTTGTTTCATCTCTTTAAATGCATATAAATCTAACATAAATATTTTTCTTTTTCTAGGGTGAAAATCCTATTTACAAGAGTGCAGTGACAACTGTGGTCAATCCTAAATATGAGGGAAAATGAGCACTGCTTGTATAACTTCACAACACTGTATGCAGCGTAGCAATTTTTATAGTCACAGTAAGATAGATTTAGGGCAAACTGCAGTGATTTTACTAATTCATTACATATAGGTTTGTTTTCCTGTGCAGGTTTTGAGAATGTATCATATGTAATTTTTTATTTTTTATTTTTTTGCAAATAAAAATAATCAGTGCCAGGGTCTGACAAAAAAAAGAGAAAACTTGAGACTGCAGCTTAGTCAGCTAAGGTCACATGGTGCCTTTTTGATATTTTTTTCCTCCTATGCTGTGAATCTAGCTCTTCTGCAGGACATGATATTGCTGTGACATGTCTGGGAGGGAAATGGTTAAAGCAATCAGTATGAGGGCTCTGCCTTGCCCTTTAGTATTAAAATTTTAAGCTTTACAGGGAAATCAGGGCTTGAGTTTGCAGACATAGTTAAACTCACTTAGTACGGAGCTCATGAATAACTGGTCTTCTACTTGCTAGATGTGGTTCAGTGTAGAGTAAGTTGGGAAAGGAGGAAATGAGCAGTGTAAATTGCTGAAAGGTGGGTGCATGCTTAACTTGCTTAATGCCAGATTATGGTTGAATGGAGGGTGGTGGGAAGAATTTTAAGAAAGAAACAATCAATCAGCTTTAAAAACCCCATGCCATTACTGAAAATGTTGCCGACTGGCAACTTGCTTAGTTTTCCTTTGTAAATTCAAGTCCTGGGTGGCAGTATCATGAAGTACTTTACCAAGACATCCTCAAACCACATAAGGGCCTTATGTTGTACCATGTCTGTCTTTCTTTAATGTTTCCTTGGTTTAAAACCTGGTGCTGTGGCACCATTCTAATCTTTTAACGTACGTGGTTGCAATTCTTTGTGTAATATTTTTGTATCAACACAAGCTTTTTTTTTTTTTTCCTCCTCTTTTTGGCAGTCTTAGCTGTAAATTTGCCTTTACCCTGTAGCTAAGATTGCGTAGTTTGTCATGTGCCATGAGTCACATTTTTTTGACATGTGCCATGTATATTTGCCTTTGACCATTCAACTTGCCTGATAGTCATATCCTTGTTTTAAGTGCCTTTTTATTTTAACAGATGTTCACTTTTTACAATGCTATTACTGAAGTTATTTATTAAATAAAAGTATCTTAAAATATGTGAATGTCGTCTCTCTATTTTGTATACACTGATCTCTAAGTCTGTTTGGACAAGAGGTAGCAGCTATAATAATAATTCTTTGTCTCTTTAGAGAAGGTTTGAGGAAATTAGGCAAAAGTGATCTTGGTAACTAAAGGTAACTAAATGCAGAATAGCCAGGTCCCCAATTCCTATTTAATGGTATCTTAAAGCTATAGGCTTTCACTTACTGCATTTGTGCTACACAAGTCATGAGATGTATTTTGGTTCATCTGCACTATTAAAAAGTGAAAAATATTTCCCCTTCCTTATAGAGTTTATGGTGTTTGGGCTTTGGTTGTTTTTATGGGTCTAGTACTACCCTTCCCCTGGGTGAGGGGCTCTAGTTCTTGTCTAGGGGTTACACGTCACTTTTCAGAGACACTAGTAGCAGATATAAAATTTCCCCAAACCAGGTACTATTTAAACCTCCTTCTATGAGATGTAAACATAGCTAGGGATGGTGAGAGCTGCGTGTGCGTCTTGCACTAGTATACTTAGCACTTGTAAACTCAGCTATGACATACAGGCATCTTCAGGACTATCTTTCTGGAAAACAAGCACAGACCTAGTGCCTGTTACACCAGTACCAGTGAGGTTCCATGACAGGGCTGCAACCTCCAGTCTCTCTGGTACTGCCTGTGTTGACTCTTCAGGGGTCAACAATTTGAGAGAGTCCTTTCAATGCAAACACGTCTCTGAAAAAACCTACTCACACATCTCCTAATCGCAGGGAAGGGGAGGGAGTTATTACTCTGAAGTCTCATCAAATGTGTCAAACTACGCAGATTATCAATATTCATAAAAGGACCAAGTTTGGAGCTTTTGCAGCACTGCAGGAATTAGCAGTACAGTTCAAGTAATCCAGCTGTAACTGGCATACTCCACTTGTATACCCAATTATAGATCAGATATATGAGAGTGACAGAGTGGCACATTTATTAATGTTGTAAATTTACCATCACAGATATTATAATAAGAGAAATCTCTTATCTCTAGTAAGAGAAATATGAGAATCTTAGCAGAGATGTTTCACCTCCTCTTTGCTTCTTGAATCTTTGAGCCCAAAGGGTAACTCCTCCCAGAAATATACAGGTCTCCCTGGAAATAAATATATATATATATATATATAAAATTTGCTGTACATTGCAGGACTGAATACTGTATAAAATATCTAATTATACCTCTCTACACTTCCATTGTTTGGTTACTCAAAAATATATTAACAGCAAAAGTTGTTTGTAGCAAATATAATGATACAAGAAAGATACTTGCAATGCAAGGGATTATTAGCAGTAACAGCAATGGAAAATAACTTTGTGCCCACGAAAGGAACACACAAATGCAAGCTTTGTCTTCAGAGTCTAGCTACTACTTAGATACTAACAGCTGTGCACGCGGGTACAAGGTAAGTAATAGGGAGTGGGATTCAGTTGGTTTACACTAAGGCACTTCTAAGTTAAATATCTAAGCCTGAGAGCTGGTCATTCTTTGTCCTTTACAGTTATTCAAGGAGGAAAAAAAAAAAGGAGTAGGGGGTGAGTGGAAATGAGGTAAATCACATTTTAAAGACATCAGTTTCAGCATGAATTATGATCTCTGGCATCTACTTCTTTTAACTGATGTTAAAAGCACTTAGGATGAAAGGCACATATTTAGGGATCTAAAGGTCAGATATCTAAAGCTAGAGCAAATTAATGCCATGGTAGGAATTCAATGTAAACAGAGCGGTGCCATCGAGCACAGGCTGGAGGCTCAGCCGAACAGTGTCATCCTGGGAAGGCAGGAGTCATCTGCTCAGCTGCTGCGCAGGCTGAAGGGACAGGAGGATTCCTCCCAAAGGCAACACGTGCTCAAGATAAGCTGTACAAGGCGTGTGTAAAACAAACTTATGAAAAACTGCCACTACAGAGTGAGAATATTGCTTATTTGCAAATTTTGCAGCCTCATGGGTCCCTGTGGAACTAAAAGAAAAAATATATACGTTATTTTCTGATTGTTTAAATGACTGGTGCCAAAAGACTGAAATGCAGAACCCAATTAGTCTTCTAAAGTGAAAATCAGGGTGAAAATACCACTGAAAGCAGAATAGTTTTTAGTAAAATGCTCAGTGTTAGAGAGACGAGACAGAGAGCATCCTGACAGGTAAACACCGGATGCATCCAGGGTAACATCTGCCTGTTGCTCTTGAAGACTGTGAAGCAGCAGCAGCGTGTGCAGAATTCCCAAACACCACAACAACTTGTGTCAGGTCAGTAATGACAGTCAAATTGTTTGAAAGCTCTGCAGGAAACTGAGTGAATGATGATAAGTTTTCAAAAATGTTGTGTTTACTTACCCATTCTCCCTGGTAAGGAGGAGGTGAGGAGCCTCCTAAAACCAAAACCAGTCCTTCCATCAGATCCAGCATGAAAACTTAAGACTTTTTAATATTTAACATAATAGCTTTGTAAGATACAATTTAAGATAACTCTAATACACCAAAATGCATTTCCATTAGCTACATAGTCTGCTATATATTTTAATTTTATGGAGTGAAGGTTGCACAATCCAGAGGTCCTATCTCATGCTGTTATGCAGAGTGCAACGCACACTACCTGACCTGGGCACTACACCTCCCTGGGGTGAAGGGTGTCTTCTGGGTGTCTTTTGAACCCACCTCTTACCTCACGCTCATCACAGGTCTCTCCCTCATTATCTTAATTCATTCCAGATGCTCCTGTCACTTTTGCAGGGCAGAGGGGCCTGGAAGGAGAGGCAGCCAGGCCAGCAGTCCTGCTCCCAGTGCAGAGCTGACCTGGGCTACCCTGGCCCCAAGGGAAAAGCCAGCGGGAACAGTGACTGCCTAAACCTCTCGAGCAAAGCCACGGCTGGGGCAGTAAGGAAAGGAAGTAAAGCATTTTCAGGTAAGTAAAAATCTGAGCTGAAATGCTGTATTTTTACTGACTAGATTTAGATTTTTTTAAAAAAAATATGTTAGAAAGCATGTATATCTCTTAACAATTTTGTAAATATAAATAAGAATGTTACTTTTGTTCTCAGAAACGTCTGATTTTTTCACCAGCTTTCTCTTCTGAAGTTCAATTTCTGATGGCTTCTGAACTCGCCCTTCTGTACAGAGTATGTAAAAGTAGATAGTCAGAATACAGTATATGGCACATCATTAAATACTAAAAAAAAAAAAAAGGTAAATTCTCATTTCCTTAGGATTAAGTTTGGCTTAATAGTCACAAGACTCAGTTTAAAGAACCAAAAAGATAAATACTGCCTTAAGAATATGTAGACTCCCATTATTAAAAGTATATATGAAATTAAAAATCACAAAAATGTAAAAATCTGCCTGAGACTAATGTCATTTCATATCTGTGATGCAGTTTGCCCAGGAGCAGTGAACACAGGGTGTCAGCATCAATCCTCCCTCAAGCCACATGGTATTTGCAGGAAACCTCTCCTGTTTAGGTGAGAGGTCCACCTTCCTCTGCAGACTGCAGGGGCCCACGCTCCACAGCAGCCCTTTAACTCACAGGACTGCTCTTGACAACCACTCTTTTCATCAGACAAGCTCTGAATTCCCTTCTATTTGACAACTCTTTCAGACATAGCGCTGGCTTTCTGAGTTACCTGGAACTAAGGCTGGAAGTGTAGAAAAGTCAAACTGTATTTTGGAAACAGCTCTGCTTGGCATCATTGGATGAACAGGTGGTGAGGTGTCTCTTTCGTGGGTTGGCTGTGCAGGTGCTTCTGAAATGAAAGATAAAATATCAGATTAAAAAAAAAGGAAAAAAAAAAGAGCATTCAAAATTACACTATACCCACCAAAAAAAAAAAAACAGAAGCAATAGTAACTAGTAATAACAAGCAAGAGGATTGCAAACAATTATGTAGCTTTCTTGGTTAACTTCAAACAACTTTTATTTCATACTGTTCAGAATACATTCAACTTAAGTATTATAATAATTCCAAAATCCTTAATAATTAATATTTATTTTGGTCATTTTGAATAACATTACTAAGAAATGTGTTAAGCAAGTAAAACACTCTTTTGGATCTGCAGTGTAAGCAAAATATCTGAAATAGGTGGTTTTGTGATGGGGCAATCTCTAGCAGTATCTGCATTAGCTACCAACTGTGTTTTCAGAAAAACGGATTGACAAGAAATTATTTTATTCAATCAGAAAAATCAATGAATATATGTACTTGAATTCTGATACATTCTTCCTTATGAAGTGAGTGCTGCCCAGCACTGTGATTCGGTAACACTGTCCGCATTTACAAGGAAATAAATGGATAAATGCAAAAATTAACACATAATATTTGAAACCTTGAACGCATCAGGTGTCTTAAAAACTGATCAGCTAATCATATACAGATCAAATGTGCTCACTGTCCTCTTTGTTTGTCCATACACATATACACGTACCAGTACCAGTGGCTGCAAAGGTTATCAAATACAGAAGGATAAGAACTTATGTTTGCTTGTGATTAAATTGCATTTCTTCCTTTCAGGAATCATACTGCATTCTGTTGAAGACTGACTACTAAGTTATCTTTGAAGTAAATCATTAAAACTGCAAAATCCTTTATTTAATAAGATATAATGGAAATAATTATTTCAATATTTGGCTTTTAAATGGTAATGCATATGTGTAGCAAAGAACAATACAGCTTAAAAAGTGGGATAATGGAGTCACAATTTCACCTTGTATGTGCTTTTTAAGTGTTCATATAAATAGTTAAGAGTAATTAGAAAGAATATAAACATGAAGTAGCACTATTTGTTTAAGTGTTGATGCAATAATTGTATTGAATTTAGGAGTTTTCTGTGGCAATTCTCTGACCAATTGCTCAAGTGTCCCCTGATGAGATGACTTGCTGAATTGTTCTGAGTGCCTTCAAGACACACAGCAACAGGACCACTTCAAGTTTGGATACTGCTGTGGCTGCTCTACAAAACACCAAAACCTGATGCAGGTAAGAGACTGCCAAGTGTGGCCGCACAGGGACACCCTGGTCTGAGCATAAGCAGGCAATGAAGCAAGAATAGTTAAAACTCACTGGGAATGATTTAACACCTTGTGTGTGACAGCAGAGA
The DNA here is from genome assembly GCF_000705375.1 of Tinamus guttatus. The sequence continues at coordinate 172,884 of NW_010588619.1, read as the reverse complement.
ATGAGAGCTCGCAACAGGAAAAGCAGGCAGAGATTCACAGGCAATAGCAGTCTGTGGTTATGTCTACCTCCTGGTCTGTTGGCTTTGGAAACAAGTGCCTACATTATGTACCGGTGCAATCCTAATCAAGCCTTACTGCCCTAGAGAGCCAGGAGGGAGCACCCGGGCCTCCCGCACACACAAGCTGGTGCATTAGGTCCCCCTGCTCCTCCCCAGCGCAGCTGGGCTGGCTGGATAGCACAGGACACAGGGACACGGCTGTGACATGAATGTGTGCGTAGGGAACATGCAACCAACAGGAGCCACAGAAGTTAATTCAGTGAAATTGAATTCATGTTCAAAATACATATATATATATATATATATATACACCATATATATATATATATATATACACACCTCCAAAGCACAACAAAAAGCACAGAAGCCTAAATCATTTATTACCTGGAACTCTCCTTTTCCTACTGATGTATTTGTCCATACCTTGAATAAGTGACAGAGTTGATGGAAGATTTGGAAGCAGGATTCTTTCCTTCAGTGCTAACAATTCATCTTCTGCAAAATCAGGTTATATAACACACAACTCACAGAGCGATTAACAAATATCTCACCAGATGACAGATTAAAAAAAAAAAATCAACGAGTAGGTTTCTAACTTAGTTATTCTGTATATTTTTATACATTATCATAGCTCATCATCTAGATTGATGAACATTCTTTAGGATTGTGCTTTTTTTTTTTTTTTTTCCTGTACAGCTGTAGCACTGCAGTATTGTCCAATCTGCTTTTTTTTTTTTTTCTTCTTCTCTCTTCTCTCTTCCATCAGAAATAAATACTCATCCTCGTAGAATCACACAATAGCTGAGTTTGGACGAGCCCGTCTGAGAACGTCTGATGCAGCCCCTTGCTCAAAGCAGTTCCAGCTAGAGCAACTGGCCTGGGCCCCATCCAGCTGGGGTCTGGGACAGAGACCTCTCCAAGGACAGAGACCCCACAGCCTCTCTGGCAGCTGTGCCAGGGTTTCACTACCCTCACAGCAAGAAAGGAGCTTTCATGACCCAGTTTCACGTATTTCAATTTGTGCCCACTTGGCTCTTGCCCTTTCACTAGGTACAACTGAGAAGAGTCCAGCTCTTTGCACCCTCCCATCAGGTATTTTTATATACTCACAAGCAGGTACAAATGTCCAAGCCTTCTCCCCTTAATGCTAAACTCCTGTTCTCTGGATTAATTAAGAGTATTAAACACAGTACTATTTCTTATTTCTCATTACTAAGATGAAGGAGATACTAAAGAAAAACAATCAATAAAATGCAGATAGAGTGGGACAAAGGAGAAAAATTCAAAAATGCTATTAATCGGATTGATTTGGGAAAAAGCTATAGCCTACAGTCAAAATATTGGTATTTCTCCATTTTTACCCATTCTACCTAAACAGAAGATGTCAACGTGTGAAAACTCAACCCAGTCATCAACTAGTGCTTTCATATTTCCTTAAGTAGCACTCTCTGCTCCTGTTTCATCTAAAAGATCACATTAACCAAGCCCATCTAAAACATATTACTGTCTTAGTAGAAAACAACTATATATCTTTAAAGTAAAACTGTTTACTTACCAATGCTTCTGTCTTCATTAAGTGGAAATGCTAAAAGAGTATGTTCTAGCTGCAAAATTGTACTACTTAGAGGCTGTTTTTCAGGAACTTCTGATTCTCTTTCAAAAAAATCAGATTTGCTGCCAAAGCACCTATCTAAAAGAAAGAAAATATTTAGAAGAAACTATGAATATACGTGCCAGAACACTGAGTACTGGAAAGTAACTCAAGTGAATGCTCATTAATGATAATAAACGTATCGGCACTAGGGAATTATCTCATTAGAAAGGATAAATTATAACTAGAAAAAATGTAAGGAGGAATTTTAAATAATTTAAGAATATCTGGGTAATATTAAACATATACATTAAAGACTTTTTTTAGAAAAGATAGATTAACAAAGAATGGAATTTTTGTACAGATCAATGTAAGAAAAATCTTTTAAAATACTGAAGAATCAAAAAAAAGTCTCAAATATTCTGTCAATAAAAAAGGACCAAAATATAAAACAAGCTCATTATTTTGATCCACAGTAGAAGTTTGGAAGTATTATACTGTAAATTTTCTGTTAAGTTCTCAAGTACACACCAAGAGACAGCCTTTTAAACTCATCTATGACTATTTTTAGGATTCTATGCCTAATTTTACACACGTGATTAGCACTGCCAAAACAGTCATGCATGCTTAAAATTTAATCTCTAAGTGATTTAAAGAGCACAATCCCTAATAGTAGTCTTGCACTATAAACTATGGAATATTCTTTTAGAAACAGATTTTTATTTGCTATTTGAAAATTTCAAAATATATCTTCTCATGAGAATAATCGTTATCAGCTAAAGAACCAAACCTGCAGGTGAATGTGTGGAAAGTAATGAACACTCCCTGGTACCAATAATCCCTGCCTGCTTTCGTCCTTTGCCCTGCACTTACTGAGAACATGAAATACCAAGGAAAAGGACAGAGCTAACGGAGGGTATTTCTGGCAGCTTATTATGGTGGCTAGTGGTGGTAAAGGAGGCAGTAGTAAAAGAATGAGAGTTCCAGAGCCAGAGGAAAATGGAAAAACACAGAGGACCATTTGAGGTTTGGAAGCAGTGCATAAAATAAAAGGGTAGAGGGAGAGAGGTAGAGGGGGAGAAAGAGTTGGAACAATGGCAGAATTAGAGGCAAATCCAGCTGTTTCCAAGTTAGCCCCCACATTCATGTATCTACATGTTTGCTTTCAAGCCACTTTTACAGAGTTACTTACTTTGCACTTACCAGGGAATCTGTCTGTGATTAAATGGCTTATTACGACATTCTCAATTTGCTGCAGGCTCCTTAGATTTTCTTCTATTTCAGCAACCAAAGTCTCTCTTTCCTTGTCGAGTTCCTTTACTTTGTTTCCTACTGAAAAAGGGTGATTTTGATGAATTTATTTGAGAAAATAATTTACAGTGTATCTTTCTAGAATGAAAGACAAGATTCAGAACATGCAAGCAGAATGCTTATATTTCTCCTAAAAGACTATCATGGCAATACAAACATTTCATCAGATTAAGTATTTTTTAAGCATTGTAAAACAAGCACTGAAAACGTATGAATCATTGTTATCTTATTGACATGTTATATTAGTACAAATGAAACATAAACTATGACACTTCAGATAAACATTTATCTCAGAAGTATTTCCTAACAAAAAGACAGTTGTAAAATAAGTAATGATACAGTCATACTTTTTTCTTCCTGACTATAGAGTAAAGAATTGGGATCACTTCAGAGTCTCATAAAAGGAAGGCCTGTAAGAAAGTCAGGTCGAACTTATCCATGCTCTTGGTGCAGTGCTAGCAGTCTAAGTAGTAAGATGGGAGGAAGGGTAAAATGCCTTTCTTTTTTAATGTGGATGCTGACAACACATAAACGCTGTATTTGCAGCTCTGTGGAAGGGTAACAGCAGACAGGGCATTTTAACTGCAGGACTGAAAAGAATCTACTAGAGTAATATTGAATTTCAAAACGAGAAACCTTTAAAAAAAAAAAGAAAAAAAAAATCAAAGGGCTAGAAGGATGATAGCAACTAAAAGGATAACATGCTTGGAGGGAGCATCAAAATATTCTTGAGTATCATATAACCTGTAAAGAAAGATTCTAGAAAGATCAGAAATAGGAATAGCACTGCCTAAACGGTCAGAAAAATAAGATAATCAAAATAAGAGGACATCTTTGAAGACTTTGAAGTCAAAGTTAAATCAAGAAAATGGCAGTGAACCGAAAGTTATATGCTAGATTATGGAAAAAAGTGTTTGGTGAAAAACTCACAGAAGGAATAAAAATAACATACTGGAACAAAACATAAGAAAGATGAAGAAATAGGAGAATATGTAACTTCATTCTCTGCCTCTATATTCACTAAGGAGAAGCTTCAGGAGGCTGTCAACTTAAAATGCCCCATTGGGAGTATATATCAGAGAAATTACTCAAAATGAAACATCAACAGAAAATACTTCAGATAAAATCAACAAAGAAATAGCAAAAAAACTGCCAGGAGCCAGTGCTCAGTATTTGAGAAGGCTACGGCAAGTTGGAGATGAACACCAGATCTCTGAGCCAAGAGAAGGGAACACAGCTAACAGTCTAAGTTTCTGGGAGCTTTAAAAGGATTATCTTGGAGGTTTTGAAAGAGTTACAGAAGAATTAGCCAGATGTTTTTGCTGCTAATTAGTAAAAATTGTAAGATCTCATGGATAAGTATGACATATAGGGGAAGAGTCAGCATGGGCAATGTCCCACAAGTCTTCTGGATTTCTCTGAGAGAGACAGTAAACATGTATGAAATGATCTCTCTTTGTTTACATAGATTTCCAAAGGCTTTCGGCAATACCTTTTATTAAAGACCAAAGATGATCAAGGGACTGGAGCATCTATCTTATGAGGAAAGACTAAGTGAGCTGGGCCTGTTTAGCCTGGAGAAGAGAAGACTGAGAGGGGATCTGATCAACACATACAAGAACCTGAGGGGAGGATGTAAAGAAGATGGGGCCAAACTCTTCTCGTTGGTGGCTAGTGAAAGGACAAGGGGCAATGGGTATAAATTAAAACACAGGAAGTTCCACCTCCATGTGAGGAAGAACTTCGTTCCTGTGAGGGTGACAGAGCCCTGGAACAGGCTGCCCAGAGAGGCTGTGGAGTCTCCTTCTCTGGAGATCTTCAAAATCCACCTGGATGCCACCCTGTGCCACGTGCTCTAGGTGACCCTGCTGGAGCAGGGGGTTGGACTAGGTGATCTCCAGAGGTCCCTTCCAACCTCAACCACTTTGTGATTCTGTGATGAGGAAGGTCCTCAAATGAATAAATAACTATTTAAATGAGGAAGATAGGAAACAAATCACAGGAACTAATTATTTTCTAGTTTGAGAGGGGTCATGTATGGAGTCCTATCATGATCTGTAGGAGCGCTGTACTGTTCAACAGTGCAAGTGCTCTGAAAACGGCTGACAATGTTGACAATCAAGCTGTTCAAGTAAATGTTCAGGGACTACATGAGAAGGCAGATAAATTTAATATTCACAAATGAAAACCAAGTGAAATGTACGAATCAGTCTTAGCTGTACAAAGTAAATGGGGATCTCTCAACTACCTATTGCCTACTCAGGAAGGAAAGCACCGAGTCAGCTTAATGCTCAGCATCCGTCAATAAAACATACAGAATAGTAGGAATAACTGGAAAAAAAAGTAGAAACCAAAACCATGGTCATACGTTTCAAATATCACTTTGGTCCCAGACATCTCAGAAAACATGCAATAAAATTAGAAAAAAACAAAACCACCTTGATCTTCAATGTAGCTAGATGGAAAAAAAAGAAAAAAAACACTTTGACATAGTGTGGATACTGTAGATCTAAATTTATTTAACATACAGTTTTAAAAAACAGACAAATTCTTGGCAAAAAATTAATCACGGAATATCAACTACAGAATGTACCAACTGTGATACAGATAGAAACTGGACAATGTTCTGAGAAAAATCATATACTGTTCTCTACACATCTGCTTTTGAACACAGCTGGCAACACTGGGCCATACAGACCTTTAAGGTGACCCAGGAGAGCTAGAGGCTGATGTTTTCTAGCACTTACCACCCGTGCCATGAGGTTGGCTGGCAGCCAGATTCCGAGTCTGTTGCAGATCTTTCCAATTTGATTCCAGGCTGGTAAGTAAAAGTTTTCTTTTTCCTCTAAGGTCCTGCATTTTTTTCTCTGTCATAAAGAAATACTTAGCATCAATAATTGGAAGTAAAGTATACTTACTATTTTAAAATATGATTCAAGAGAGAAAACAGACTTATTTCAGTACGTTTGGTTGGTCTGCTACTTTATGTCACACTAATGTGTCCACTGAAACCTCACATTGTCTGGAACTGATGAAACAAATTCTATTTCAAGGTCTCCACCGATACAAAACATTTTTTCCACAATTCTCTCGAACAGCAATAGTAAAAGAGAGTACATCACACTCTTTTCTGGAAGCTACTGCAAAAGTAGGGAAGCCTGGCATGAAGAGCTGGAAGGGTCACAGACTTTACTGCAGTCTAAGACAATGCTTGCACTTAGCAGTACATGACTAAGGAGAGACCAGCAGTGGAACTTTTACCAAGTGCAAAAAATCTAGTTCGTTTGCACAGGATTTTCAAAACCACCAAAAACATAAGTTTCATCTACATTTCTTTAAGAAGTGGTGTTTTAGAGTGAAATGAAGCAAGCACCACAGCTTTCACATCAGCACTTCAGTTGTCTAGGACTGCTCTAGTGCAGGCAGAGCCTGCCTTTTGCAATGAAGTCAGTCTCCAGCATAACACCACTGCTCATCAGCTTTTACTGAAATCATTAGTTGAACTAGAAAATTAAATGAGTCATTTTCATTTTATACTGGTCAGAAATGTATCATAAGCCTGTAAACCAGGCCAATCTTCCCTTCTCATCCCTGCTCAGATTTTTTCTGGTTTTAGCTTTACAGCCAGTAAGACCTTTTTTCTCTCAAGATTTCTCTCCTCCCAGTGGACACCATGTTGATTCTTGAATGCGTGACTTAATATTTGATTGCATAAGAGAGCAAAGCTGTAGAAAAGGGTAGATTTTTTACTGGTTCACATAACAAATTTAATTTGGAATTATAAGCAAAGTAAGCAGAGAGGAGACTGATAAACAAGGGAAAAGAGCAGTCACAGAGACAAGTCTCCCATCTATAGAAACCTACTGGACAGTCAATAGGGAGTAAGCAAAACTCTCTATATTTATATGATATTAAATCTGCACTCACCACAAAATCTGTATTTGTCTCCTTGGTCTACCAAACCACTCTGTGCTTGTTGCAAATCTTGTGAATTTCCTTCCAGACTTGACGGGAAATTATTCTTTTGGTTCATTAATTCTTTCAGTCTGTCCTCTACAAAGAGGCATTTTAGTAAATAAAATGTATTTACATTTTGCTAAAAAAGGCCTGAACATAACATAATTAACACCTTTATATACATTTGTTCAATATTTCCAGTATATGTTGAACATTCAGGCTACAAACTATTACTACTTCAGAAAAAATTGCTGTGTTCTACCCCTCTTACAAAACAGGGCTTAAAGAGCTTCTCCAATATAATTATAATTTAAAAAAAAAAAAAAAAAGTCTGTGTACACACATGATTATTTCATCACTGTGTGAAAACTTATCACATGACCTCATGATTTCTTCTGGTAAGAAAGTAATTTCTGTTTTTGAGAGGTCTCACAAAAGACACCTTTCTGTAAGTTCCTTCTTGCCAACCAAGCAGATGGTAGTGGTCTTTTTGTTAGCTTTAATAACACTGTAATAAAACTGTCATGACATGACAATATCAAAGATTAGATTAAAATGAATCATTTGCTGACAGCTGACCCAGTTGTGTCATAGATGGAGCCTGTATTGGCAAGAAATGCAACATAATAGAAGCAGCAACATAAGACCTAGATGGCTCTACGGACCAGACATCCTCACTATCCATGTTTCATGCATTTAACTCAGATAAATTCAAATCTAATCCCAAGGCTTGAGGGTCTATTACCAGTTGGAATACATTACGTGCACTCCTGCAACACATCTTTTAGCTTAGTTTCTTCTGGAAAAAATCCAGTCTACACTCCAAGACCACAGGGATTATGTGAACCAAGGGACAGTAAACTGAGGATGACTGGAAGGTTCACTGGAACAGCATACTCCCCATCTGAATGTCAATGCAAACGTAGCTCTGTTTTATATGAGCAGCAGGGAACTGATTAGGCCAAGCCAATCCATGCCTCCTTACATCCCACACTGCAATGAGAGGTATGTAATCCTTGTAATTCTGCATCTATCAATGTAATTGTACCATCGTTTCTTCGCAAACTCAAGATAACCACACAACTTTGTTTTTCCCACGCAGGCAAAATAAGACAGAATAGGATGCAGCTGCTCGCTGCCTCTAAGAAAATCAGTGCTACCCATTAAGGCAGTTAATTGTAGAGTAAGTTCAGAAATATTTGAGCATTCTCCTTGCCTTTTTTTTTTTCCCCCTCTCTATTTGGCTTAGTGTGAGACTTTGATTGCTTCAAGATGTGAAGATTGGGCTTCAATTACATCATTAAGTTCCTTCTTAACTCATTTAGTACATAAACTTAACTTTCTTCACAAAAAAAAAATATTTAATTGCTCTCTTTAATAGGCAATGCAGAAAAACTTAAGAAACCTGATTTTGCTTATATTCAAATTACATTATATACACTTTTGCAAAAAAAGTCTAAAAGATCAGTTGATTTATATAATTAACTGACTCCCCAGAAACTCCCGTGGTCCATCAGATGAAAACATTCCATATGGCATATCAAGGCTTAATGTATCTTTCTAAATTTAAAAATAAATTCCATTATTTTTGCTTTTGTGTTTTAATGATACTATGACAAGGCAAACAGTGAACAAGGCAATGCAATGAATTGTAACTAAATAACACTGAATCTGGAAAAGCTTATTAATAAACAGGTTCCCTGGATCTAAATTATTTTTTTCAATTTTATTTTCAATTAAATGATATGTAGCTGTAATCAATTATAATAACAGGATTTATAATAATAGGATACTGTTACCAGTATCATTTGTAACTTCACACCCAAGTGAGAAAAGAAATTGTATTTTCATAAAATTTATTATAGAAGACATTTAAAGAAACAATTCCAGAAGTTATTTTAGATTAATTGATCTTTAACATTACAGAAGCTGCTTCTCACATTCCATTACTAAACTGCTCAGTAGAAATATTAATTTCTAATGAGTTGAACAGGAAGACCTCAGAAGTTTATCCAAATTAGAAGTGTAGTAGAAATGTAACTCTATCCTCACCATTTATGCTCTCTGGCAGGCTAATTGTATCTGCCATTTGCAGATCTCTCAGAGTTGGTTCCAAACTTGACAGTAGAAGCCTTCTTGTTTGTGGGATGTCATACACTTGCTTTTCTATGCAAATGAAATTATTTGATAATTAACTATATAGAGAAATTTTAATTCCTATTTTCAAAATGCATAAAAACTTAAATTCAGAACACTAGATATTTATGCTATTTTTACAGTAAATAACGATGTTTATTACTAAATAAGACACAATTTTAATTACTAGTTGAAAGAGAAGAGGAAAACACAAACTTCCAGGTTCTCAGTGTAGTGGGTTGGAGAGGTACATTTTCTTAACCTTTAACAATTTAACAGTTATCATGAGAAACTATTGAAATTTTTTTTGTCTCTGTTTTTTTAATTTTGCCTTGGTACTTCTATCGTAATATTTCTATTTTGTTCTCAGCTCTCCCTCCCATTTTTTCTGTTCCAATATCTCAAGTTCCTCTTATTTGTCCACATTCTGCCAAGGTTCTTTTATTTCACCTCCGTTTTCTGTTTGCTACACCATTCTACAGAATTTCCTTTACCAACACAAACACCAGAACATCTAGAAAACCTTCATCCACCGAAGACTGCTATCTCAAATCTTCTTTACTCTATCCACATTCTTTTTAGTGTACTGAACTTTGAATGTTCTCCTACCTTTCCCTAGGCCTCCCTTCTTTGTAACTCTTCTTTTACAGCTACAGAAACCTTTTTCTTCCTATAATCCCACAATTTCCCAGTTATTCCTCTTAAACTCTCTGCCAATTTCTACACCCTTTACTTCTAAAGAGCAAAAGCAGGAGCTCTGCAAAATATTAAGCCAGAGAATAATAGAATCAGAGAATGCTTAAGGTTGGAAGGGACCTCTAGAGGTCATCTAGTCCAACCCCCCTGACTCCAGCAGGGCCATCTAGAGCACGTGGCACAGGACTGCATCCAAGTGGGTTTTGAGGATCTCCAGAGAAGGAGACTCCACAACCTCTCTGGGCAGCCTGTTCCAGTGCTCTGTCACCCTCACTGTTAAGAAATTCTTCCTTAAGTTCCTATGGAACTTTTGATGCTTCAATTTCCGGCCGTTTCCTCTAGTTCTGTCGGTGGCCACCAGTGAAAAGAGGCCGACCCCATTCTCCTCACTGCCTCCCTTGAGGTACTTACATACACTGATTAGATCCCCCCTCGGCCTTCTCTTCTCCAGGCTGAACAGGCCCAGCTCCCTCAGCCTCTCCTCACAGGGCAGATGTTCCAGGCCCCTGATCATCCTTATAGCCCTGCGCCGGACTCTCTCCAGCACTCCGCTTGCTTAAGAATCACCCTCCTTGCTTAAGAGCAGGAAACACTCAAAAGCAATATTTTCAGAGAGGCTTCTTGGTGGCTATCAGGAATGGGTGAGGTGTGTATCATGCACTGACAGCTCTTAAGGAGCAAGCAGCTCAAAAAGAGGACGAATTCCTTGCAAGGAACATGGATGCTACTTTTTACAGCAATGAGATTTGACATATAAACATTTTGCTAGGTAGGCCTGTAGTTCAGAGAGCTTTAGAAGCCTATCAGTAGATACAGGCAGTTCTGCTTCAGGCAAGGTGTTCTCTGAACTCCACTGACTGTAGCTGAGGTATCTAGTTCAACCCAAGGCATCTACACACTATCAGACCAAACAAACCATGGGGTACTGCCAACTAGATCAGCAGTACGGGTGAATGTAATTACTAGTGTTACTAGCTTTTCTTTCTGAAGCTTTGAAGGACCAGTTATTGACCCTGAGAATCTGTAATTACTTGAGAACACATTAGGGGTAGGAATAGCTTGCTCATTATTGGCTGTGCATTGCTGCAATCTCAGTAAATTCTTGGATGCTCACAGTATGTGAGTTCCTTTGGCCTTGGTGAGTATCCTGGTAGGGGTCTTACTCTGCAGACAAGCTCGGGCCCTTAGCGGCTTCCCCTTACGCCATATGAAAGGTAGTGAGAGACATTTTGTTTTCAGTGACTAGACCTGATTGTTAAAGTGAGGTTGGGTGTTCGTAGGTGTGGGACACACACACACAAAAAATTATAATTTTCTTTATTTTTTTTTCTCCTATCTTTTTATGCCTGATAGAGCAGACTATTCTTAAAGTTAATTCTAATTTCTGGTGTCAGTTCAGAAAGTTTGCTGACATATCTTCCAGTCTAGGAAAAATAATAATTTCATATATTTCAAATCAGACTACTCTTCTCAGTTGCTAGACACAAATGATAACATATGGTAGTTTTCAGTAAAAAAAAATGTGTTAATATTCAGTTTAAAATCCATAAAAACATACCCTAGGACTGCCTACCAAAGTTATATCTATATATAGATAAAATTTCTTCTCACCATCAAATTCATGTATGTCTAGTTGATCTGCTATGAAAGCCTCCACCTGCTGCAGGTCTTTCAGTTTTGCTTCCAGACTTTCAGCTAAAATCCTTTTTAGTTCATATCTATGGCTTTCTATAGAAAAAAAAAAAGGATGATTTTAACTCACTGAGAACAACATATTATGTATTTTAAAGTTTTATAGGTTCTCATAACAGGAGAATTTAAACTACAGTATTTACTGCCAGAAAGTTGCCTTTGTGTTCTCATAGTAAATACTAGATATCATACACAGCAACTACTCAAAATATTTCTAAATGATTTTAAAGTATTTAAAATGAAAAATTAAACCATTCTGTAAACTCCTGTGGACTCTCATGCAGGAAATAATGCACATATGTTAAAACTCTGTACAGCTTAAGAAATGTAACAAAATAATTTGTCTGATTAAATATTTATAAGACCTTTGATAATGTTTAACAATTATAGTGAGAAACTACCACAGCAGACCTAGATTAAACATGCATAAGAAATATTTTTCTAACCGTGGTGCTCCTGAGAAATCAATCACTTAGAAAGTGTTTTCTTTAAAACGGCATTAATTTTCTTTTTAAAACAGAATTAATTCTCTGCTTTCAATTCCTTAAGCTTTTTATGCAGGTCTCAAGAGAATTCCAAACATTAAAAATGGCTAAAATCATTTCTATGTTTATGAAAATCTAATTCTTCACTGTTACTCCACAGATTCCCAGTAAGACTGTCTCAATGATTCTACTATATAGACATACAAAAACTGTTACTGAATAAACAATTTGTTACTGAATTTTAGGCCTGTACTTACCACTTTCATTGCTTGACTTGTCATCTGTCAGAGCCAGTGCTTCCTGCAGGTCTTTCAGATTTGACTCCAAGCTTGCAAGAAGTTTTGGTAGCTTATTTGATCTATCCTCTGCAATAAGTCCGAAATATCAGTCATCAGTTTGAAAATTACATTCCTATATTTCTTTTAAAAAATATATCCTATTAGATGGACCTTGAATGCAAAGCTTTACTATTAAAAATAAATGATGTAATAAATTATTAGCCTATATACTCTGCAAGCAGGCCTCTGACTAGCCTGTTGGTCTGATTTCCTGGCTTGATCTTGGACTTGCCTTGTCATTACAAATTTGCCTGTCAATCACTAACTGCTCACTGGCCCTGGCTGGTCTCACTAAGCCCAACCTCAAACCCAAGGTGCTGATTTGACTTCCAGTCCTGTCTCATCATTTTTGACTTACCTTGTGATCTGAACTGTTAGCTGATCATAGTCATCCCCAGAGCCACTGGGGATGCCCTCGCTCAGCAGCTGCAGGATTGAGCCCTTTTCAGCAAGGACATTGCCCTTGATTGCTTTGCTGTCCCCACTTCTCCCAACTGTCTTTCCTTTGGGGGGCTGCCCACTCCTGCTGCTTGGCATATATAATCTTGCTGCTTTTCATGTGCCATCTTCTCTTTCACCCTCTTCCTATTTTTGGTGACATTTGTCATTCTTGCCTTCCTGGCATTTTACATCTATTACACTTTGAAGGTCCTGTTTTTCTGCTCCAGAACTACCCAGGCAGTTATTTTAGCTCATTTTTGATCAGTATTTTTACTTTCTCCCCACTCTCATTTTCCCATTCTCTCCTCAGGGCTGAGCCTTTGTGTCTTTGGCTCATCTTCCACTTAGTTCTGTCTCCAAGCAATTTTATCAGCTGACACATTTTCAGTTTTCATTTCCATGCTGATGACTAACAGATCAAGCTCAGCACCATTGATTGCTCCTCTTCTAAAATTCTCCATCTGTCCTTCTCTCATTTCAAGGTTTTATTAGTTTAAAATAAACTTGAAAAGAATAGCTAGTATCTTTTTTTTTTTCCCCAAAAAAACCTCTCTGCATCTCTCCTTTTCAGTTCTATCTTTCCTGATACAATCTCAGGATAATAATTAAGTTTTTCTTCAGTGTTAAAAAACAAACAAACAAAAACACCATCAAAACCCTTGGGATCCTGTTTTCTTTTTTCTTTTTTTTTTTTTCCATTTTTTCATCTCTGAAGTGTAGCCTCCGCTCAACATCCTCCTCCCATTCATCCAAATGTAGAAGTTGCCTCCTTTCATCCCTTATAAAATGCAACGTAACACCCTGCTTCAACACTCTCCCATCTAAATTCTTACACCGGTTCCCCAGGTATCTTTTAGATCAAATGTAAAGATTCCAGTATTGCTTTCATCTATATAAAATACAAATCTACACCTTATTAAAAAAATAACTCTATTACATAGAACACCCACACTAGTTACCAAGCTGAAAAACTATATCTGAGCTAGTTTTACATCAGCCAGGTATTGAAGAAAGCCATCAAATGTGGTTCTGAGCTTCCTGTTGGAATATATTAGCCAATATTCAACTTTATGCAGTTGTGGATAGATATTCTTCCTATTCTTCCATACAGCTTAACAGTTCCCTATAAGTTCTCTCATTAAACTTTAGAGTGATTTACATTCTGTACATTTTGTAAGTGTCCCCATCTTGTTTAATTTAATAGTCTGACAACTATATAGCAGATAAACAGGCTAAAAGTTTTTAAATTAAGTTCTCCCTTAAATGATTCTTCTGTTCATGATGTCTCCAGGAACTCTCACCGATTTGCTTTTTTTTGATCTTTAGACTTGGAGTTGCTAGAGTAGTAACACTTCTTAAATAAGAGCATATGTGATGTTACAGTAAAACAAGCAAGTAGCTAAATAATAGGACACACAGAATTCTACATTATTCTGTATTTACCAGCCATGCTATCTATTCCACTATCTTCAAAAGCTTCTGTGTCTTGCAGACTTTTTGAACCTGGTGATAGCTTAGCCAGCATACTGTGCAAAATCTCAGTTGTTTTCTTACCTAGATAAAGATAAAAGCTTTTCAGAAAGTCATTCAATAGACAAAACTTCTAGACAGTCTCTAACGGGTTTCCTCTAGAAACTGAATGGGAGAGCAAATGTTAAATTTTCTATAAATCTAAAAAACTGCTATTATCATATTTCCTTCTGCAGGAAAGCCCTGCAAGACCTCAGTGGGAAAAAAAATGGATAATAGACTGAAAAATGTATTTTTTTAAGCTATCAACAATCAGCATATGTAAAGTGGGATGCTCTTATAAAGCCAACATTCCAAAAAAGGTCCAAAAAATATTTTTGCCTATTTTACCCGTATCATGTCCTAAAGATCATGGTTTTAATTACAGAGTTGTAGCCAAGAGTACTTGCAGCTTCCCAGCACAAGCACTCATTGCCCTCTGCCCTCTCATGTCTCAAGTGAGATCTCGAGCACTCTTGTGTGGCGCTAACAGTGTTTGAAGCGACTCTGTGGACACTCTACATCTCTGAATTGCTGTTAGGTAATAAACATTCCAAGCAGTTTCACTCAATAATACAGACAATAAATAGGCACCAAGCTAGACAGGACATTTTGACCCCTTTTGGAAAGCACATGTGGCACAGATTTTAATCAAGTAATTAGGTTCTAACAAATTATGTGGCTTCTTCCCCATATGAACATTTTTGATTTTTGCTCTATTGCATCCTTTATAACATCATCCCTATTAACCATTTTATACATATAAATAAAGAAACTGCACAAATTCAATGGTCCTTGGGATTTTGATCAAACTTTAATAAAAATTATTAAAAACAAACAAAAGAAAAAAAATCTACAAGGGCAAAGTGCCAACATCTTCAGGAAATTTTTTAAAGTTTTTCTACTAGATCCTTAAATTACTAGCTTTCTACTTACCAGTGTCCAGGTCAGCTTCTGCCAGTGAATGTGTTGATGCTTGTTTTGATGCTTGTTGATGCATTTGAGCTATTAATGGGAGTCTTTCTGCATCTGAAAAAAGTTTTATCTCATTGGGAATGTAACAAAAGCAAAAAGTTATTTAATGAATCCATAGTTTATAATCCAGGGTAGAGAAACAGAGCAACACATTTTACTTTAAAACTATATTCTATATTTAATAGCATGATCTTTTTGGAGTATAGCAGTTTGTATATAAATGCATAATACATTATGGTCTTGGTTATCTTTCATATTAACTCACTGCATACTCTCCTGTTACTCTAATGAAGATGTGAAACAGTTGAAGCACCATTACTTTATGGACTTCAGGCCATAAGTCTTCAGGCTTATACCTATCTTTAGTTTGAAAATCAAAACCACTAATAAAATGGTTTTTCTGTAATTGATTTACCTAAAAATGAGTGTTTAATTACTTCATATCTTGCAACATATTTGCATAATAAGAGTATGTATCCAACACAATGGCAGATTTGCTTTTATCAGAAAAATTGCTAGCTCAGATAACTACAGTTCTTCTGTAACTTTTTGTAACAGCTCATCTAAATATTGTCCATCTACTTGGAAGTGCTGTTACGGATACAAATGACCAGGATGCTGCTGAGCAATATCAACATCCTTGATAGCACTAAATCATCTGTATTTACCTGTATCTTGCACATATATTCAATTCAGTTAAAAATACATTCATTGATGTAAGAATGTCCCAGTTCCAGAGAAAAATTCTTTTCAATACTTAATACACTCTAAGTATATTAAGTAAATACACTGAAAACAGTGAACTCAGGAAGCATCTTCCAACAACTCTGACAATACATTCCAGCATGATGGCACTAGCTAGACATTATCTCTTTTTTTCTTTTAAAACAAAAGAAAATATTTACCTTTAACATCTACTACTTCTTGTTGAGACCACGAAAGCCCTTTTTTCTCAAGTGAGTGAGTTTCCCGAGCTACATTCTATAAATAAAAGTAAAAGCATTATGTTATATTGCTTGCTAATAATAAAACAATAGGCAACTGATAAGTAATCTTATTTCAACATATCCAAGTCGTAATTAAACATGATCAAACTATAAATGAACAAGTTATCTTTCAGAACTTAGCAGTAATTACCTTATCTAATAAAATGAATTCTAAACAGATAAATGCAATAATATTTTCTGCCTTCTCTCATTTTTTGTTCATTATTAAATTTGCAGAACTTTATGCAAAGATTATGATCTTCTCTTTTTTCCTTCTGCTTTCTCAAGGTGGAAAGATCAACACATGGTGAAAAGAAAAATCAGCAATTAAAATCCTCCAATATTTGAAAAATTATAGAACATATATTCTCTTCTTATGGAGGCTTGGAACACAACATGTATTCTGAACTGCTGAACTGCAGGAACAGTGCTAGACCAAAGAAAGCTCCTCTCGGTCACACTGGAGAGGAGTGGCCTTCTTGCACGTTCTGATCTACAAAGGAAACTACAGATGCTGGAGGGCTGCTGCTAGAATCCTGCTGCTTCCATGCTGCACGGCAGTACTGTGCTACATTAAAAGCATTTAGAGCATAATTTCCATACGGTTAGGAAACACCAAGGTATTTTACTCAAAAATGTTATTGTATTTTAACATGTTTACAGGACAATCTTAAAGATGACAGTTTCGAGGCTAGGGATTTTATATCATTCCCTCTTGGAATTCATGTTAATTGTTTCTAATCAAAAATGTTGTAACATAAGCACGACACATTGTAAGCCTCAGGCACATCTCAATATATTCCTGGCACTACTTTTCTCATGCAGAAATAGTGGGATGATCCCAACTTGACCAAATCATGATCTCATGCACGTGACCCCAGAAGTCTAACATGCTGCCTTCACTTCTGAATGAAATCTATAAGACCCAAGAGCCCATGGATAATTTTGGAAAGATATTGAAAAGTGTTTCACCTTTTTTATCTTGACTTTGTTCCCTTACATCCATATTATCATCATCAAAACAATGAGAGATATTAGAAGAGAAACATTTTACAACACTAATAAAAGAACAAAACTGAAAAAAGTAGGTCAGTTATGAAAAGGGAATTCCTTCTACAGCAATCAATTTCATGATGACTGAACATCTACAGTTCACCTTGCAAACAAGATTTTTTCCTACAAAATGAAGCTATGTTAAGTGACAATTTCTAACACAGGGAGAGTACTGACACAGCAAAACTGCAGTGGTAATAAATTAATTTCACCTGCATGACATACTAGAGAAATAAACTATCCTTCTTACTTGCTTCAGGTTCTCAAATATATCACTACTCTAAGCTCACAAAACAGACTTGAAGATTTAAACAGACAAAATGTACATGTAAATTTGCAGGGTCTGTAGTGACCAATACGTTAGAAAATAAATAGTTCAGTGTTTAGTTATTTCTTCTAAAAAATCATCTTCTGTTATCTTGGGTCTGCAGGTTAATGGAACATTTAGTATGAACATTGTTTTAGAAAGTTTCTAAGACATACACACACACACACCACAAAAAAAAAAAAAAAAAAAAAAAAAACCACTCACACATAGAACACTTCTTTCTCACTGCACTGTAACCGGACTGAACTAAGTGCTATCTCCTCAATTTTTCCAGTACTACGTTTCTGCATACACTGTATCTCACAGTTTACTGTAAGATAAAGGGAGTTGAGATTGATACATGATACTACATTAGTCAGACAAACAAACAAGAGAAGGAGTCTCCCAGAGCGTACAACTATTCTTATGAAAAGTGAGAAGCACAAATATTTACCTTGTGCTTATTTACAGGTATTTACCTGATCCTCTCCCCCTTTGGAAGCACCCTCTGTTCAAGAGAATCAGCAAAGCCTGCCTGAAAGCTGGGCAGAACTTACATGACTAAAATACAAACATACTCTCTGTCTGAATAAAGAGTAAAGAAATAAAACCACCTCGACGCTGAAGCTACTTCCATACAGAAATGGAGACAATCTTATCTTTTCCTTGCATAACAGCAGAGTGGATTAGAGTTCTCACTCAAGAAGTCATTCCCTTCACAAACTTAAAGCTTTGCTCCCAAGGAGGATTATCTCACATTTGCATTATAGGATGCTCAGAATAATGATTCTCTAGGTCCTCCTACTAATGCTGGCTTTTCCTCGGAATGGTATTAAATGGTATGGATGTAAAGGTCAGAAAGAAAACAAATAGCTAAAATAACAAAATCCAAAGACGACACAGACAGCCAAGTTAGGACACATGGTTGGAGAAGTTCCTTTCAGTTTTATTAATGCAAATGAGAATATTTGATAGCTTTTAGTGGAGCTGTAATTGAGTCACGTCCAATGGAAAAGAATAAGAAAGAAACAGAAGACAAAGGGAGAGAGAGGGAAAAGAAAAAAACCAATCAACCAAATCTCCTCACTTTTTGAATATAATATTATCTAGGGAAAACCTGGAACTCAGAACCAAAGAAACCCCCCTTCCTTCCTTTCTGTTAAGTTCCTACTCCGTGTAGGGGGGAAATGATTGTGTTTTTAATTTATTTTTGTTAATAGATTTCACATTGTATCAAAGAAATACTTAACTATCATCAGTAACTGTGCATATTACACTGGAGTTTAACACTCAGAGCTAATGATGATCCAAATAGTTATTCAATCATTAATTATTAAATCAAAATAAATATATATCTACTCATCAGTACTGGAGTTGCAAAACTTAACTCAAAATCATTGGAAAGTATATAAAATTAAAATAAATAATACTTCAGTGGGCGTGACAGGAAAAACTAGCCTAGGTGCCTTTTTATCTTCTTGAGCAGTAACTGCTGGCATTTTTTCTTGGGTCTTCAAAGGGGGTATCTTCTCAACAGGGAAAAGACAAGGTTCCTCTGCATCCTGAGATTCAGAAGATGTTTTACGACTGCTCAAGGAGCTTTTAAGAGGAGCCACATCGTGGTATTTGGAAGGTAAGGCTGTTGGTAACATACTGTTTTCATACAAGGGTAAAAATTCATCTTGTCCTTGGGTACTGGGTCTAGCAGACATGGCAGTCTTCTGTCTTTCTGAGATGAGTTGGGGGGAATCTTTGTGTACACTTGAAGATTTGGACAATAATTGTTCTTGGTAATTTAAGGAAAAACGTGACTCTGAGTCTCCTCGGATTTTTGGAAGGCTCACAGAATCCAAATCAGTGGTGCCACATGCATCTTCCCCCATTCTGTAGGGTTTCAAAATAGTTAGCATTAGCTAAAAGGTCAAAGAAGGTACATTCTTATTTGAGAGAAATACATCAGCATGAAATGCATTAAACTTTTGAGTTGCTCTGCACATAAAATTAAGATTTTTTTTTTTCAAATACCACTTAAGTTTCCTTTCCTCTTACTTAGCTGCCTCCACAGCCAAGACTGCCAGGAAAGGACTGTGCCCTGCTCTTACTAGGGAAAGCTTTAAGGGACAGAAAAGCAGTCTGGAGTGCACGAGCTTCGACCCCTGCTGTCCCAGAGCAGCAGAAGCTCAGTACTAGTTTCTGCTTCAGAGATGGTCCCTAACAACTTCCTGACCATCTCTCTGCAACAAGAGTGCAGTAGGAGGCTATTCAGTTTGGGACAAGGATTAATTCAGAAAATATAACTCTTGTCTTGAGCTACATAATGTGCTCAACCCCTACGGCTTCTAGCTCCCCTTCTTCCCACATGGCTGTTCTCACTTCTTTGCCATATCCATCAGACACACGTGACACCACTTCATGCCACATAGCTACCCTTGGTAGCACTGGCGGGTTCCCATCATGAGATCATCTCAGAAAGACATTCCCAGGAGGATATAAAGGAAGGTACAAGCTATAGGAATCTTGCTACAATACTATGTACCAATTTTTCTACACGAGTGATATGATTTAATATAAAAATCTTCCTAACTACATTAGAGTGTGGTTTCACCACCAAAGGCAGCAAGGAGAACGGAGTTAGCAGAGAGGGTTCCACAACACTTTATAGGAAATGAAGGAATATGGATACTCTGGGTTCATGGGCACCTAACAGAAGTCTGCTAGAAAGAAGACTCCAGTCTCGAGCACAAATATCAAAGGCAGAACATATTTATATGTACAGGTCTCAATATCCACAAAAAACCACCACATATGCCACCACATTATCTCTATAAAAATAATCTATTAAATAACTATATACAAAGAGCTAACTATAGTTAAAGTTATCTATATACAGAGAGAGATGAAGCACTAAAACTTTTTATAGTAAAATGTTTCAGAGATGCCTAGAACATCTGAAATCCAGGTTTGCATACGGACTGTTATGAAATAAAAAATTCAAACATCTGAGATCTAAAAATGACGACCACATGCAACTGTATTACATTTACTGCAATATTTGAAGTTTTAACAAGTGTTTATTAATTGAGCAAGGTTACAGTGGCAAACAGATGATCTTCTACTTTGTGAATAATTTTTTTCCCACTGTAAGACTCTAAATGTTTTATGCAAATTAAAATTTCAGAATCCTTATATTGGCAATTTCAGACATATTCAAGAAAAAAAAATCTGAAGAATTAAAATATTATAGTTCACAAAGCTATACTTTTCATTCTCTAAAGTACTCCTTTACCTGCGGTCCAAGGAAACTTCTTCATTTACTTCTGGGGTTTTCTTAGCTGTAACCAGTCCTTTGGAGTCAAATTTCAAAGACTGTAGAAAAAAATATATACCTAAATAACAGGAAAGTAATTGACAAATTTGCTATATTAAGACAATTGCTAAACTGTATTAACAGGTATTATTTCATAAAAAGAATACTGATATTTGATTTGCACAAAGCTATTTCAGGGCCTATGTCAGGTACATGTAAATGGGATAAAAAAAGAAATAATTGAAACAACACAACTGATAAGAGTCAATTATTTTGATCAGCTTGGAAAGGAGCAGTATCTTTAAGGCTACACTGCTAATGTAAGAGTTAATTAAATCATGGCTGTAGTCTTTTAGACTATTTTGTCTACAGAGAGGAATGAAACATTGTCCTTGGACCAATTGAGGCAAGCTCAGGAGCACACTGGCTGCATCCACACTTCCTCAGAAAACAGAGGGCACTGCCCTCACACCCCCATAAATCTGCACCGTGTTCACCACACACTGGCCTCATGCACAAAAACACCATGTCAGTATGCTCAACCCAAGGAGCTCATGCTTGACACATGCCCTTGGTTACTGTTTTTCATTTGTGAGTATACCCTACTTCACTACATCTATTCATGGGCCAGACTAATCCCCCAGCAAAGAGCCATCTAAATCATTACTAAGTGGACAATGAGGGACATCCTGGAAGACTCAGATCCACTAAACCTGCAGGAAGAGATGCTATCAGTGGCATTTCCCAGTACCTGGTGTTGCTAGCATCACCCTGAGGTACAAATGTGACCCTACAGTCAGCTTCCTTCTGTTTACAGGGGATTTTGAGTCCCAGAAATAACCCTGCCTTGCCATCACAATATCTATATCTCTCATATAACCTAGCAGCAAGAAAATATTGCTGCAAAGAACACTTAAAGAAAGGAGAGAAGCCTCATGAAGCTTCAAAATCCTTGACTTCCAGCAGCTGGCAGACTACCTGGGAAAGGCCATTGTGAGCTAGCTGGTGACTTCCAAAAATCAGAGAATGCCCAACTTTGCATTCATTAGCAACACCAGTTAGGCTGTGTGGGAATGCCCAGTGCGGACTGAAGACAGCTGCAGAAAGACCATCTGTGATTCATACCCCACACTGAGAAGTGAGCTCACACTTCATTGGTCCTCAAAACAAAGACTGAGCCAGAATTTAATTAATTGACAGACAGGTAGGAAGATAATCAAGCATAAACAAAGATAAACAGGATGTCAATTTTGGGACACTTGAGCTTGTCTCGCCTTATAAAGCTCTGCCATGAGAATGGTGAACCAGTACTCCCAGAATAGGACCTCTATGCCTGCTACAGCTACCACAAGCATTCCAGCCTCCTGCACAAGCAGCTAGGAATGCAATAGCCTGTGCATCTGCAGATTACAACTAGCTTTTCCCAAAAGACAGGTCTCCAAAGTAAGGAATACGTTTATTCTTGATACCTTAAATTTAGAATCATCATTCCTGAAAAGCAAACCTCTAATCTAAATAGAGTAGAATTTTCTATCAATTCATCCTGCTTTTAAGGAAGAAAATAAACAAAAACATAGAAGATAAAAAATGTTCTTACAGATTCAGATTTTATGCTTGCTCTGGTCACTGTTGCCATTTGCTGGGTTTTACCAGTTAACATTGATGCTGTTTTCTCATCAGTATGTTTAGAAGAATACTGCATGTCTTCTTGACCAGATGGATAAGCAGGAGGGGTTGGAGTCTCTTCCATGCTAGAAAGTGATTCCTTAGGTTTATGTGTCTCTCCTCGCTTCTGAAAAAGGTGTTTTTCTTTTAGCTCGCTTGATAAAACACCATGATCTTCAGACTTCTTTTCCTCTGTTACTCCTTTTTTCCCTATTCTAACATCCTTCTTTTGAGACAGTGTTGCAAATTCTTTGGTTTCCTCAATTTCTCCAGAACTTTTCCTTGTTGCTTGTTTTGCTTTGTTCTTTGCTAGCAGTTTGTGCACTAATTCATCAGCTTCACTAATGGACTTGGATGGTGACACTGCATGATCTTCTCTGCCTTCAGATTTAGTTATTTTTTGGCCTCTCTTAGGTATATCTCTAGCATGCTTTTTCATATCAATGTCAGAAAGACCATTTTTACCCTTTTCTGCACCTTTGTAACCAATGTGTGCATCTTGAACAATTTGTGTGTCTAGGAAAGGGACAGATGCTGCTAAGTTTGTAAGCTGCTTATTAGCCTTTTCGGCTTCCTAGAAGATAAAAATATTTGCATTAAAATTATTTGTTGTTACTTCCATGTATTTAAAAGTTTCCTTAAAGCACTTATAACTCAAGCATGTTCTCAAATACATTAAATTTAAAAAAATGAAATTCCGGTGAAATATACACTTATATATCTACAGCACAGCTATAGCTAAGCATCTTTTAAGATAGAAGCAATGTGAAACAAGTGTTTAAACCATTATTTAAAGCTTTTCATGCTAGAATATGCTGAAAATATAAAAGTTGAATTAAGTTTTCAAAAGAAACTACCAAAAGTTTCCCCAAGAGCTCAAAGCCACATTCTAGTTAAGACTTCTCTCATTCATTAAAATCTATCACCTTCCCTAAAACATAATGTGAAATCATAATATGAATCTCATCTAACTGCTATGTCTACATTTTAATTAGTCTCAAATTAACCTTTTAATCTATGGAAATAAATGGACATTTTGAGAACACAATGTTATCCTAAAATTAACATCTAAAACAGTTCAGATAAACTGTTCATTAGGCGAGCCTGATTTTCTTTGCTAACTCTAAAATGAGCCTACAAGACTAATTATCTCAGATGCAAACATCTGTAGTAGATCATTAATGTTCAGTGAAATTAATCTCATACTAATTTGCCCTTTTCTCTGCAAGGAGACAGGGATCACAACAGGGATTTTAGTACCTTCTAGAAATTTCTCTTATTCATTTCTCAACTTAAAAAAGGAGAGAGAGGAAAAAAAAAAGGGCCTTTTAAAAGGTTTTTTTAAGGATAATATTAAAGCAAGAAGACCAAATCAAAAATAGGACAAGGGAAAAGCAAAGTCAAAGTTGTCTCCTTTCCTCAAGCCATACTTCCCCCAAAACGTGCATCTTTTCTATTGCCTTATCCAAGACATACTCATATCTACGCATTTCAAAAAACATGGGAAGAATTCTCTTTTTATTCCTGCAAGTATCTGGTGTTGTTATAACTTCTTAAGGATATGAGATTAACAGAAGACTGATCTGAACTAATATGGCAGTTGTTAAATGAGCAAATGGCCGTCAAAGGCATGAGAGCCCAGGTAGTGTTCTCCTCTATCCTACCAACGAAGGGAATGGATTCAAGGAGGAGAAGGCGGATATGGCAGATTAACAACTGGCTGCGCCACTGGGCTTGGCAACAGGGTTTTGGCTTCTATAACCATGGAACTCTGTTTCATGACCACCAGCTAGTGGGGAATGATGGGAACCATCTCTGCAAGAGGGACACACGTCTCTTTGCCAAAAGGCTGGCCAACCTGGTTAGGAGGGCTTTAAACCAGACAAGAAGGGGGTAGGGGAGCGTCACACAGACAGGGTGATCAGTACCACACAGCCCAGGTCAGAGGGTTTCCAGTGGGAGTATGGTAGTGGGGAAGTGAGGATAGGAAATGATTATAGAGGGTCCTCTTTCACCCTTCCTGGGGAACGTGCAGGCTCGGTTACTTCCCTGAAATGCCTGTACACCAATGCGCAAAGCATGGGGAATAAGCAGGATGAACTCTATGTGTGGTCCCAGCGTCATGATCTGATTGGAATCACAGAGACAAGGTGGGATAGCTCGCACGACTGGAGCGCTGCCATGGAAGGCTATGTGCTCTTTAGGAAGGACAGGCTGGGAAGGCGAGGTGGTGGAGTTGCTCTTTGTGTGAGAGAGCAACTGGAATACATGGAGCTCAACCTGGGGGTGGACAATGAGCGAGTTGAGAGCTTGTGGATAAGGGTTAAAGGGCAGGCTAATCTTGGAGACACTGTGGTGTCTGCTACAGGCCACCTGACCAGGATGAGGAAGTTGATGAGGCCTTCTATAGTCAACTGGATATTGCCTCACAGTCACAGGCCCTAGTTCTCATGGCAGACTTCAACTACCCCGACATCAACTGGAAGGACAACACAGCCAGACACAAACAGTCCTGGAGGCTCCTGCAGAGCGTCGACGATAACTTTTTGACTCAGGTTGCGGAGGAGCTGACGAGGAGAGGAGGGCTAATGGACCTCGTGCTAACAGATAGAGAGGGACTTGTAGGAGATATAAAGGTGGTGGGTAGCCTCAGCTGCAGTGACCATGAGTTGGTGGAGTTTGGGATCCAACAAGGAGGAGACAGGGCTGTAAGTAGCCTTGCAACAATGGACTTCAGGATGGCCATCTTTAGCCTCTTCAGAGACCTCCTCAGAAGAATCCCATGGGCTAGAGCTCTAGAAGGAAGAGGGGCCCAAGAGAGATGGTTAGTTTTCAAGCAGCACTTCCTCCATGCCCAACAACAGTGCATCCCTGTGTGTAAGAAGTCAGGCAGAGAGGGCAGGAGACCTGCGTGGATGAGCAGGGAGCTTGTGGCAGTGCTCAAGTAGAAGGCGACAGTATACAGAATGTGCAAAAAAGGACAGGCCCCCTGGGAGAAATACAGGAACGTAGTCAGGAAATGCAGAGATGCGACAAGGAAAGCAAAGGCACATTTGGAATGCAATCTGGCAAGGGATGTTAAAAATAACAAGAAAAACTTCTTCGAATACATTAACAGCAAAAAGATGATCAGGGAAAACGTGGGTCTGCTGGTGAACGGGATGGGCAGCCTGGTTACGAGTAACACAGAGCTGCTGAATGCCTTCTTTGCTTCGGTGTCTAACAAGGGCAGCCCTTTAGAGAGCTTCCTGGAGAGAGGAAGACTTGCCCTGGGTAGAAGAAGATTGGGTCAGAGAGCACCTAAGGAAACTCAATACCCACAAATCCATGGGCCCTGATGGGATGCACCCCAGAGTGCTGCGTGAGCTGGC
>NW_010588619.1:125090-141095 GCF_000705375.1 Tinamus guttatus | reverse complement strand
CCTCCCTCACACTTTTTTTTTCCAGCGTGGCTACAGATGTGTCCTTGTATGCTGATAATATTTCTTCTTGCTGTAAAATTTATATACAATATATAAACTTAAGAAAAAGCCTACTTTTAAATTTAAAATACATTTAAAACTGCATGCAATTCCATCATCACAAAATGGCAATAAAGAACAATGTCTTATGCTACAAATAAGTCAGTAGGAAAGAAAAATGCTAGAGATAGAACTATCCTGCCACTCCAGTTCTCTCCCACATCTCCCAGTGAAATATGGGTTAGCCTGTGCAATCTGAATATCTTTTCTTGCTCTATTGATCTTTATTTTAAAATATTAAAAAAAGTTATTCTACACTCAGTCTGCAAGACACACTCCTTTGTTCTTGGTCCACTTCTCTCACTCTTGTTCTTACTACTACCTAGACAAATGCTAGTGAAAATCTCAGCACTTCTCAGTTTCCTCCAGTGCTGTGCCCTGTAATTCAGGGGTAACTCATGCTCCAGCTGCAGCAGTTCTTCCAGATCACATTGTATTTGTATAGTGACCAACCTGTATATTTGACATCACTCATGTCTTGAAGGAGCACTTGCTAAAAAGGGCCCATGCTTAAAAAGCTTGGACTTTATTAAGTTCTTTGATCTGGACAAAAACTAAGGGCTGCATTGTCCAGGACACAAAACAGAGCCAAACATGCACCGCTTTGTCAGGCCACCATAGTGATGGTCCCCTAACACAGGGAGCACTGCCTGGTCACCCACGGCAATCAAAATGAATCAGAGCTTTTTCTGGCTTGTAGCTTACACATTCTGCACAGTACGCAATCTTTAACCTGAAAGTGACTGGGAACACGTGTAGGAGAAAAATATCTTTCCTTTTCAAAAGGTTTGCATATGTTGCAGGAAGTCCTGACCTTCATAATAGGCTTCTCCAGCTCATTTGTGTTACAGAATCACATCACGGTTGAGCTTGGAAGGGACCTTTGGAGATCACCTAGACCACCCCCTGCTCAAGCTGGGTCACCTACAGCACATTTCAGAAGTTCACATCTGTCACATCAGGTGTAAGAGGCAAGACAACCAACAGTGAAGGACTCTGAAGAATACAGAAATTAATACATCCAAGTCTAACGAACCCATTCTGATTGACAGCCATCATAAGATGACATATAACTTCTTCTACCACATTTGCCTCTTAATTTACTCAGGGTAGAATTATGACACACAGAACATTCACCAGCCATCAAAACTTAAGATGGTTTCGTTTAAAAATGCCCACAGTGGGTCAGAGAAAGGGTCTGCCTAACTCAATATCCTGTCTAAATAAATAGGTAAGAACAGGGTAAGCAGGCATACATACACACATACATGTCTCTGTGTGTATGCTCACACTCATACATATATATAGACACTAAATGTATATGTATTTATTCCAAGTACTTTTGATTTTCTCTCTGGAACACACCTATTTTGATCAGTCTCATATGATTACAACATTTCAGTTTACTTACTTCTAGGATTTCTCCCTCTTTCATTTTTTTAAGTTCATTCTCTACTATCTGTTTCTCTTCTGCTAACAACTGATAGTCATTTTTTATCTTCTCGTATTTCTAAACATAGACACAGTGAGTTATTTCATGACAAGAAACAAAATGACATGATTTTAGCATAAAATCTACACAAATAGATTTCCAAATATTTAAATGCTTAGCAAACTGGAAAAAAATCAACATGTTTTGGAAAAAATTGCTGCATTATCTGCAACTAGGAAAAACAAAAGACATACAGCATTTGTATGGACAGAGTCAGCAAGCAACGAGTTCAAGGCCTTAATTCCGTCCCAGAATGGATTTATTTCTGCCATGTTGGATTATGAACTCTGTTCTATGTTTTCATATGATTTTTTTTGCCTTGCAATGGATGAAAATTTCACCTTAAAGCACAGGCAAGGGTAGGATTCATCTTACAGACTAACACATATTAACGCAGGCGGTAAATCTAGAGTCATATTTTTATTTATTACCGTATTTATTTTTAAGTTAAACTGTTAATACAGTATACTTACAGCTTCCAAGAGATTTTGTTCATTTGAAATTCTGAAAGAGAAATGCAAAACTTTCTTCTGTGCTTTTTACATTATTTTTCATCATTACTTGTTGATGGAGAAAGCACTGTGAGCTAAACTATTTAAAATAGTATTTTACAAAGCAATGCATGGATATTTACTTATGTTTTTACATTAAATATGTCACATTTCCTGGTCAAACAACTTACATGATTTTTAACCCAGCATAATTGTCTTAAACAGCAACTTTCCCATCATTGTTTTCAGTATACAAAGGGCTTTTTTTTTTTTTTCTGGGATGGGGTAAGCCCTACTCTTGATTTTCAAATCTGAAAATCTAGCATGTAAAATACTACATATCTACAATGATTTGGAACAAATGATGCATTTCTACTACCATTCAAAGGTAACGCTCATAACCATCTGTTTAGAAGGAATTCTTACCGCTGTAATTTGTTTGTTTGTCTTTCAAATACTTTAACTATTTCTAATACGCGTGTATTCATTGATTCGAAAGTTTCTGCAGAAAAAAGAAATAGATTTTTTTGTACCAAGACAAGATACATATTTTTTAAAAAAAATACACTGAAATTTAAGCCAAATTGTATCTGAGCTCTATGTCAGAGGTGACTTGCAGGAGATTTTTTTCAGTGTACTCTGATATGAGTTTAGTGAGGTTCAGAAGCAGAAGGCCCCAGAAAGATGGCAGTTCCTGCGGGCTCTCCATCGCTCTCCGGAGCTGCCAAACTCTGCTTCCCAGGCAGAAGCTGATAGACCAGATGAGCAAAAAGAGTCTTCATGAAGACCCCTGACCACTACTGTGCGTTTCAGGCATAAAGCAACTCTCTCCAAGTCACACTAGGACCAAGTGACACTGGGAGATCAAGCTGTGGCAGCAGCTTCTAGCTCCCATTATCCCGGCCTTTCTGCTTGCCCTTTTAACAAAATTTGCCCAATACTGTCCATTTAAAGTAATTCCTAGCTATAAGGGTAATGCTGTAAGGATGTCATCCCACTACGCCTCTACATTTTCATCTCCTTACAAGTTGAAAGCCATATAGTTCCTCTCAGGTAATTACACTCAGAATTTGAACATTCCTACTGTCAGTTGCTGTTTAGCTGAAGATATTCCCCCTCCCATTCAGATTACTTGTCTTTGCCTAAATCTAAACACCTTCCTAGCTTACCACCACCTCACTGTCTTGAGTTGAAAGACAATTTGGGTCATGTGGCCAGTACCCTTCCAGCCTTACTGGGAGGTAGCAGTGCCATTACTGAAAAGGTAATTTTACCCTTTGTGCTATAAAAAGACATGCACAGAACACAGGACCCAAGAAGTTTGTGCACAGTGACATGACACATGACATTCTGGGCTATGGTCCATGGTTTGTTGTTGGCCCAAAACAATGCTGGAAAGGTTTGAGAACTGTCTGAACAGTTCCAGAGAGAAAGAAAGAATGAAGGAAAAAAACAATGACAAAAAGAAAAAAGACTAGCCAAGTTAGCTCTATCAAAGAAACTTGGTAGAAACCCAAATTAAAATGGAACAATCTCAGTGAAAACAGAGCCTATGACTGGACATGAAGGGGAAAGAAAGGTGAAGGATTCTAAGTAGAAGTTAATAAACTTCCAATATACCCTCAAAGATTCTTCCAAGAAAATGAGCTCTATGTCATGAGATCTTCAGAACAACTAAAATGCTGATACTTCCTTTGATCTGAGACGTCTAAACAAATGAAAACAATGACAAAAGGGACTGCAGGAATCATCCTTTTTTGAGCTGGATTGAAATCTGGTGAAAATTTACTGCCAACCCAGAAGTCAAACTCAATCTGAAAAGGCAGTCTCAAAAACAAACAAAAGGTTTTAAAGACTACAAAATCTGCAGTTTGTTATATGTATTTTGCTGCTTCATCCTGTTAACCCCCTTCTCAGTCTCTTCCCCTACCTCTTCAAGATTCAGCAAAATGAAGAAGAGCAAAAGAACATGACAGGGCAGAACTTAAATCTCTTCATGATATAAACTAGTTTGACATGTACATGATAATAAAACATTAGTAGATTTAGCCTTACGTGCTGGTGCACTATCAAAGATCTGTGTCATATTAATCACATCCTCCGTTCCATGCTTCTTTACAAGATCTGAAAAACAGCATTTTTGTCACTGTCTCTTCTGATTTTAAAAGAAATGTGGTATTTATTCTTCATAATTGAGAGAAAATCTTACATTTAATTTCTATCTAATTCATAAAACTGAAAAAAAAATGGTAATGTTATCCACGACAGAAAAACTGTTACCATTATGTTGTTTCACCTTCTTGCAGAAAATTACAATCTTGCAGAAAATTAAGCTTTTGAGTACACTGGGCTACCTGGTTGGGACAGAGCAAGTTTTACAGCTTCAGATGATGGAAAGAACCTCATGTTCCCAGGCCCTGGTCTGCATGGGGTCTACTGTCACCCCACAAGGGACACGGAGCACATACAGCCTAGGAGGTACACACATACCATGACTTTGCATATTCTGCAATTTTTTTTCAGATAACAAATATAATGAGATGTTTCTATTGTCATTATCAACATCTTATGTGATTATGATCACTGCCTTAAAACATACTGCCTTTCAAAAATTCAGAGATAACATCCTCACCTTCTAGCATAGTCCTTGGGTCTTTATGACTTGATGCTGTAGTACTCAAATTTCTTCTCTTGTCTCTGTCAAAATGTACAGTGCTTCAAACTGAGTATGAAGGGGACAGTTATCTTATAAGGTACATAATGAAGAAGTTCCAGAGATAAAAGCATGAGCTGCTACACCATGAGCTAAAACTATAAGGCTCTAAAAACTTGCAGCATTTTCCATTGCCTGCTAACTCTCTGGATAATCATAATCTATCTTCTACACGCAGAGCCTCCTGAAACCTGCTGAAATTATTATATTGGGTTATAACAGCTCAGACTTCCAGGGTAGTCTATTAGCTCTCACATCTGCCATTTTATATGTTCCCTTACCCATCACCTTTCATTTGTTCACAGGATCACAGGACCCCCATGAAACCAGTCAGAAACTAGATTTCCAACAAGCATGGTTAACCAAACACTTCCCACACACACAAAAAAAAATGAGGCCTGAAGTTCAGTTATTTTAAATACTCCTCATTCTTATCACAGTACTTTCAATAGCCAGAAGCAGTCAGAACTTATTTTTACTTCAAAGAGCGCATTTCAAACATTCTGATAGCCAGATCTATACACTATTCACAGTATTTAAGTAAATATTTTCCACATCCATTTCTCCTCTATACATACAAATAGCATTAATTATATAATTCTGAACTGTTCTTACTATTTCAGCTTTTTAAATAAAGCTAGTAGTAATACTCTCTTTCTCCCTCAGCCTAACAAAAGGCAGTTCTATCATTTATCTAGATTCCTGATTTTTTTTTTCCTTCTGTATTGCATTAGTTTGCTAAGATTCTTCTTTAAAACTTATGTCAAATACACAGGTTTTAGATTGGGATCTAATCTAAATGTGATCTTACTGGTCTTTCTTAAACTCTTGCTTAGTGAGAGAAGAGGTATATCCTGGAAGATTCTGAATACAATTCTTCAGTCTTTCAAGCTTCTGGACACACAAAGACACTTTAGAAATGCCTTCCACTACACTTTTGTCAGTCACGGGAAGTACAGAATCTGCAGCATGATCTTCTTCTCCCAGCTAAAATATAATCAGATAGTAAAATATTCAAGTGCTTAGATATCTATTGCTTATTCAGCAAAGCTGCAGGCATCAAATATACTTTTTCCTCATATCTATCAAAAGCATAGACTTTTGCAATACCAACATTCCATTGCAACTATTTAGACAGCTTTCACCACCCTTCAAGGGGGAGTCATAAACCAGCAGTAAATAATTACAACTCTTCTGACTTCCACCCGTGCTTACCATAAGGGTATATAGAACAATTAATATTTTTATTACTTACAGCCAGTGTTGTTGATAACATATCATGAAAGTAATTTAAAAGTCATGCAAAAGATTAACTTATTTATAACATTGTGCATAAAACATGTTTTTATAATCTTTTCACAGAGAAGTTCAACATCTAGTAAGATATAATCTATCAATAACATTGACAAATAAACACACACACACAGAAAAAAAAAAAAAAAAGACTCTTATTGTCTTCCAGCTATTACTTATGAAAACAGAGACAAAGCTAAAAATTGCCATGGTTTGACTTACTTCTTCCATCAGTTGGGCTTCTTTTCCGAACCACTTAAAAGAAAAACAAGAAATGTGATTATCAATCACTGACAAGTTAAGATCCTAGTCTGAAACAGGAGCATTTTATACACACATATATATATATACACACATGCGCACACACACACACACATATATATATATAAAATTTTCTTAGATAGCAAACAAAAACTCTTACCTTTGCTAAAGATTCTAATATCTGGGCCATAGGAGAAAAGAATAGAGAGAAAAAAAGAAAAAAAAAGAAATTATGCTAAGAAGTTTAAATAAAACTTATGCAGTCACATATTTAACACTTATACTTTTTTGTAATTTATTATTAGTCAAAGTTTTCATTTGTGTTAGAACTGATCACACATCTATGCTACAAGAACTAAATTCAGTGTCATCTTACTGTAAAATATGAATAGTTGTTTTTTGAAAAACAAAAAAAAGAAAAAAACTTCACACACACACAAAATTTATCAAAATACCCCAACTGCTTTGCTCTAAAGGAGCAAACTGCATATTATAGATAATATTTCAAGCGATGTTTTAATCCACATCCTCATACCCAGACTTTTGATATCAAGTTGTGGGAGTTTTTTTGAAATTAATGAAAAACTAATTCAAAATACACTCTACAGGAAAGCTTCTAGTTAGATGATTTAAAAAACAAACAAACCAAACACACACACACACAAAAAAAAAACACACTTGAGAAAAATATACTGAAAAATTAAAGATGTTGCTCTTTATTTTATTTATTTATTTATTTATGAGAAAGCATATTCCACCCTGGAACAGGCTGCCCAGAGAGGTTGTGGAGTCTCCTTCTCTGGAGATCTTCCAAACCCGCCTGGATGCAGTCCTGTGCCACGTGCTCTAGGTGACCCTGAGCGTTCAGCGGGGTTGGACTAGGTGATCTCTAGAGGTCCCTTCCAGCCTCAACCATTCTGCAATTTCAACATTTATTTCAACAGTTAATTTAACAGTTTGGCAGCATGTCACAGATCCCGAATCTCCCAATTATTATTACTAATCAAAACACAGACATAGGGCAAACACCAGTATTAAACTTACCACTTTCCTCAACCTAGGTATTATGAGAAGGTGAAATTAGTTCATTAAAAAAAAAAAAAAAAAAAACACTCTAAATGCAAAACCTTTCAGCACTCAGAAAGGGCAAAAGGTGAAATTCATCCCCGTATAAAGCTGTGGGAAGGTTTATGAAGCTGTGAATATTACTGTTAATTATATATTTTTATTTCAGAACGTACTATGTTGATAGCATTGATAAGAACTGGTTCAATCCCTCAACCACAGGACTCTGACACACTACCCAAACCAAGGCAACAGAGTGTGGTGTGCCAAGTGACAGCCAGGCAACCAGATCAGCTTGGGATATGAAGATTAAACCACTGGGGCCATATCCACACTCCCTATCTGAAAGGAGGGTTGAATTTAAGCTTACTCCACATACTGACTCAAAAGACATGCTTCAGAGTAAAATGGAAAGTTAATCCATGAACAGCACAGACAATCACTCAGTTTGGATTTGATTAGGCTGTGACAATACAGAACTACTTCCATCTTTTTTCTTAGAATAGAACTCTTTGGAGTTGCTACTCCAAAAACACAAAAAGACCTGTTAAACTCTAGATGTGAATTTGAGCAGAAATAAGTAATAAAAAAGAAAAAGGGGGAAAAAAAAAAGAAAGGTGGGGGGGAAGGCTTTGAGCAAGACATAATAGAAATACAAGGTTTATTAGAAAATATCATTCTTTGTCTATGAAGAACAGATCTTTTCTCCTAGGCTGAAGTCACTGGCTTTCTGGGTTATAAAACCCCCATACAATTCTCACTGTACCCCTAGAAAACATCTGCCTTTATGCCCCTTCTGATGCCTGGCTGTGCAAATAGTTCCTGTACACCTCAAATCTCCCAGAGTAAATGAATTGCCTGTATTTTGGTGTCTTAGATTAAGAACAATGTTTTTCTGGAAGGTACACAATAGTTAAAGATTATAGGTTTAACAGAGAGTAACTGGAGGAAAACCCTAGGTTTGCCTTTTCAAGAAAGTCAGGCTAGAATAAATTATGATCTCTTCTCTTTGCTATGACTATGGAAAAATATATATCAAGAGAAAAAGAAAAGAAGTAAATACTATATTTTTAAGTTAAATAACTTCAATAACTCTTATACCTCACAGGAAGTTGGATAATATAGTCTGAATGTTACTTCTGCTACAAATTTCGCTCTACCAAAATACTTGACATAAAAGGTCCTGAGTGCAGGACTGTGAACACTTTCCACAAGTAGGAACCTGTGGACACAATTCTTTAAATCTCATTACAATGTAATGAAGATAAATTTAAGAAGTTTCACATTACATACTTCTCTTTCTTCATCAAATGATGATTCTAGCTGTGATGAGATTACTGAGAAACACAGCAGTGACTCAGTCATATCCTGATGAGCCTTCTGCTGTTGGAAGAAAAAAAAGCATTATTTTTTCCTGTACAACTTAACTATACTCTTCCCAAATGTGTCTCCACACTTGTTAATTTTGTTTCCTTCCTCTGTTATTCAAAGTTTCTCTGACTGTCCCTGTCACCTGCAAGTTTGTCCATTTCATCCAGGTTCCTTCTCCTCACAAATCCTGCAGACAGCACAGGTCCTAGAGCCTTCAAACAATTATTGTTTCCCACATTCCTGCCTAGCCCAATCTTCCAACATCAACTCCACAGCCTTTATAAGGCTCAGAAACCTTCACATACTACTTACCTGAACACACCATAAATCTCATCACTATGCACAGAAACACGCACACAAAAAAGGTCAAGCAGCATCTTGCCTATGTAGAACTAAAACTAGAAAAATAATCACATAGGAATAAGACTTGAGGGAAAAAATATTTTTTAAATCATGTTTTGTAAACAGAGCCAGCATGACAACCTCAAATGTAAAGAAAATCCAGACCTCCTTTGCACGGTATGGGCTTCTTGGAAGAGTTTGCTATAGGCACTTCCACACTCAAGGAAACAGAGGCCCTGTGACTCTGGATAAGATTGAAAAATCCCATGCAACTTGGCACTGTTACAGCTACTACACCAAACTGCACCAGCTTGACTTGGCAAGCTGGAGTTAGAGGATTTGAACTTCCACAGCTCTAGAAGAGCAATTCTGGAAATGTTACTGGCCGGCAAGTAACAGACAATATTATTAGCACAGATTTAATTCATATGGCCTTCCCCAGATACATTATTTCCACCACAGAACCAACTTCTCTGCTTTGTCTCCTGGGAATTTTTTCTTATCAGTCAGGCATCTTGCAGTACAATGGGAAAAATAAATCAAGGTGCACACTTTACAACCATTATCACACTTACGCTTTGGCTAAGCACCAGGCATATGACAGTTACACTTACTAGGACATCTGTTTTTGCCACATTTGCCCAGTCAAAGCTGCATAGGTTAAGCTAGCATCTCTCTGGGGTAATGTGCTGCGAGGTGAACTGACACACCCACTCACTACAAACACAACCAAAAACAGCCACAGCTCAAAGAAGCTTTCAGCCTTTAGCTAGCAAAAGTTGGAGGTTTTGTAGACATCTGTTCTGTGCTACCTGGGCCACAAGAAACTGCTCTTGGTTGATGAAGGCTTAAACATTTCCTGCTGGGACTACCTTTTAAGCTCATTTTATTCATAGCAACTGATAGCAAGAAAATAATCACTTTTTCTAAGGAGTAAGGAGATATGAGATCAGCATTTAGAGAAGTGCCCAGTGTTGTGGGCATCCAGTTTCTGTTCTTAAGTGCTTACAGACACAGAATGCCTAGATCCACCTCATATCAACATCAGCCTGGATTCTTGAAAAATATATATATTTTTTTTCTGGATTCTGCATCCATTCAACTTAACTGCCAATACAGTATGAAGCTTTTTTTTTTTTATGTGAACTTTACAACCTTATGACTTTATTGACCATCCAGATTACTTCCAAGCAAATACAAATGGCCCTAACAAAGAGCTCCAAAGTTAGAACAGCACTTTCTCCTCCACAGAAGATCCCATTTAGAAGTTCTTTACATTGCCTCTTGCTGACCACTTCGACATTATAAAACACTATCTTCCCTCTAGAACCCCTATTAGTTAAATAATGTATACATTAAATCTGATAACATAGGCACAATTAAGGTGTGTTATATCAAACTTCTTATCTACAGTTCCAGTCCACCAGCTGCTACTGAATTCACTGTGGAATAGCCTAAATCTAATATAACACAGCTATTCTTGCTACTAGAGACCAAAACCCTACATTCCACATAAAACAATTCTATGACGAATGTACTTTTAAATTTTATTTTAATAGAATAAAGATCACTGCCAACTATTATTATTACCTAAGACATGCAATTTATGTCTCATGTCTGAGATCTTTTATCTTGTACCTGGTTTCATCCATTCATCTTCCACACACAGATCAATGGCCACGCCAAGCACAGAGTCAGATTTTGGAATAATTCCTTGATCTATCAATTACTATAAAAAGGACTGGGCATTGACTTCACTTTTGGCATAATTTGTTATTAACAAATTCAATCACATATCCACTAACTTTTTTTTTTCTTTATCTGGCATAGCTATTTCTGGTCTTTTCCTGCTGCTTGTTTCTATGGATTTTAGATTTTTCACATTAATGAACAACATAAACTTCAACGCAGAACCCCCTAAAACATTCCTCTGGGTTACCTACATTGAAATGTGACTTCTGGTGCAAAAAACCTTCTATTGTTTGGCTTGATCACTACTACCTGAAGCCACTGGTTTCTATCATCACAAACTTGCAATAATTAACATACATGCTAATTACTATATCTATGGAATCAGGAAACACTAACTGAAGCAGACTTCCTAGTGTCTGAATCTGTAGATCCAAGGACATTAAATATGTCAGAAACAAGTATTAATATATTTTCATTACTCCATATTTAGATGTGAAATAATATATATACACACACATATATAAATATATATACATATGCGTGTGTGTATAAATAAGAATATGTATATATACATATATAAATAATTTGGGCCCAGTGACAATGACTTCAATGTAAGGAATACAGCTACAGCTCCTAGCAGGTATACATCCAGATTCAAGATTTATGTATCTAAACTTCTTAAACAAGAAATTGGGCAGATTTAGTTGTTTAATTTATGATTCCCAAAAGTGAATATTTCAAAGTGCTAGAATGGCTAAATAAGCCAAGCAGACATTTCCTGCAGTGTTTTGGTATCTATTTCAGGTGTAATAAGGGATATCTACAAAACAAATACATCACTGAAAAAAAAAATCATACTTAAAAAACGACTATAGTTTTGGTGAAAAAGTGTTAAGGGTCAGAACCATGCAGAATTATATTCCCATATTTAAGGAAACAATTTCTCAGGCACACCATTTTATTAACTTTATCAGCATTTACACTTTCCTGTTACTAAAGGGCTACCCAGACCAGCAATTTTACAAAAAAAAAAAAAAAAAAAAAATCTACTAATAGGCACGGAATAGTTTTGTGAGCTACAAAAAGTACTAGAACTGTCACTTACAGTGATATTATATCTCTAAGTAATGTTACAAAATATCTCATTTATCAAAACATTACATACACTTGAGTCTTCTTGTGCCTCTTCCTCTTTCACTTCCACATCTTTTTTATAAATATTTTCCAATGAGTTTATGATCTGCAAGAAAACAGTAACTACCTTCAGAGAAAAATCCCTTAAATTAAGACATCTATTTTAAAAGTGCAAATATTTTAATTCAAACTTTAAAATTGTAATTTGGTTAAAAAAAAAAAAAAAAAAAAACTACCTGGTTTAGATGTTTAGTGATATCACCCAGCATCTGCAGGTCATCCAGCACACCATCTTTATTTAAAATCTGCAAGGACTGATCTATGTAAGATTCCACTAGATTTGCTGATTCTAAAACCATAGGTTCATTTACATTTTCTGAAAACTGTTTTTTGCTTTTCCTCTTTGCATGACTAGAAGGTACTGGAGCTGAAGCCTTCTGAACAACAGATGATCCTTTCACCATTTCTACAGTAGTGCTGGATGCTATTTCCTTTCTTGATTTCCCGCTGGGGTTGGTGCTTTCCAAATCTACAGTAAACAGGCCGGATGTTGCCCTAGAAGACGAAGAAAAAAAAAAAAAAGTGTGTGGGCGGGAAACGTATGTAATTGCACATTTAGATTTACTTATCTATCATTATTTACAAAAATATTCTGCTTAAAGGCAAATAGTTAATTTACAGTAAAAATTACAAAATGCACATGACTGATCTAGGAACATATATACAATTATTCTTTACTGTATCACTTGCTGTTCTAGTAAAACGCAACAAAGTAAGAACATAAAGCTTTAACTGAACTGAAAATGGCACAGTGAACAACATGTAATAATTCTCCCTTTAGAGGCAATTATAATAAAATTCAAACAAAGCATGGATTATGAACAATCACAATGTTGTGTAATACATTCATCACCAGATTTCAAGAGTTTCTACAAGCAGACTGCAGAAATTCTGCTGAGCCCTAGGGAATTTCCTAAGGTAAAAAAAAATTCTTATATTTAAATTCATTTTTTTCCTCCAGTATAATTTCAAGACATAAATACTTCTTTAATGGCCATCATAATGGTGTGATCTTCCAGCATTCTTCTATTGCTGATTAAAAAATGTTCCTTACATTTGCCTAATCAAAATAAATGTGCACATGAAGCTCAAATTAAAACATTATAAAGAAAAGAAAACCGCTCTTTTTTTTCTTGGAAAAAAAGGACTGAAGTTTTTCTAGGAAACTTAACTGTAAATTGTGAAGGTGGCTTTATTTTTCTATGGAGTAATTGTAATATTACACTGAAAATAGTGAGGATCTACAGTCAGCTGCCTCTGACCCAAGAGATAGCTCTAACCTAAATTACAGGTGTGCCAACTATTGCCCTCCAGGTTCAAGGCATTAAGTAACTAGAATTCTCTTATTGCCCAGAAGTATTGATAGGATACTGCCCATTTCTTGTGAAGAATACCAGTAACAGTCTTAGTTTGTTGATGTTAACCAGGACTAGCAAATCTGGTAAGCATTAGCACACACAATGCCAAAGTGCTCCTCAGACACTGAGAACTTCAGGAAAAAAAAAAGGATATATTGCCCAGAAAGGAGAAAACCTAAGTTCTTTCAAGCTTTTGTTCTTAGTAATTCTCAGCACGTTCTTCTTTCAGCTTAGGCTTCCCTAGGCAACATGGCATCAGTGTATCACCTTCCGCATGAGGAAGACAGACAAAATAATATTCTACTTAATCTAGCTAACACAGAGGATAACTCTACTCCCACTGTTCATTTTCTCAGTAGAATAAATAAATAAATAAAATTGAAAAGCCATATGCTGCTCCATTAAAGTTGTTTCTTAAATAGTTTACCTGGACAACCAATGGGCAATAAATACCTGTGAGAATGGGGTAGGACTTTAGGTTAAAAAGGAAAAAATAACTTTAGAAAAAAACTAATTAGAAAACTACAAGTCAGCTGAGCCTTCCATAATTAGATTAATTGCTATACCACATATACTCATTACTGTGCTTACACCTTCAGTAATGGCTAGTAGAAAACCAGTGAGGAGGAATACAATTCCATGGTATATACAGAATTTCTCCTGATACATATCTGCAAGTATATCCCTAGTAATCCAGAACCAAAAGTTCTGCTAAAAAGCACTGTGTTCAAAAGCCAGTCATCTACCCTCCAAGACAGATGAGGCCATCTCCCTGCTGACAGCCTCTATGGACAACTGAACTAGGCTAACTCAGTGGGGGGTATCTGTGCTACAAATGCCTGCACATAAGCCAGTGACACTAGATTTCCTTGTTATTCAATAAAAAATAAGTCAGTAGACATGAGTCAGTCCTGCTCACATAGACACCAACATCCGGTTCTATGAACTGCCTTTTAAAGCTCCTTACAAGATTAATGGAGAGAAATGTTTGGCACACATCCTTACAGAAAACCAACAGATTTTCAGTCTGAACTGTAAGAAAACATTAAAAAGATTAAATAGAGAAAAATCTAATGAAAAGGCATTTATGTACATAATAAAAAGGATATCACATTCTGATCTTTCCCATCACAGTCCATCCAGTTTTATGATGCTGAAAAAGTTATGTCCAGCTTCCAATATAGTGTTAAAAAAATCAAATCAGTATAAAAAAATCAAATCAGTATAAAGAACGTGTTTTTTTTAAATCACACAAAAATAAAGAAAAACATTTTCTTTTCACAAGAAAATACAGTATCTCCTTTTAAGGATATTATTTTTGTAATAACAATATATCTGTAATAACTGAATACAAAAGACAAAGCATAAAATATTTTAGAATTATTGTATAGTGCACATAAACATATATACATATAAAACAAAGCACGATAAAATTATATGCTTTTACTTTAGCTCGAAATAACTTCTAATATGTTCAAAAGCAATTTTTTTTTCCACAGCTCTAGGTAAAAAATGTAATTTTACAGCAGTAATAAGAAGTGTTCAATAAATATGAGACTACATAATCGATTTTTTTCTACAAGCAAGTCAAAAATTA
This sequence comes from Tinamus guttatus, assembly GCF_000705375.1. The sequence continues at coordinate 126,127 of NW_010588619.1, read as the reverse complement.
GAAGCTTAAATATTTATGACAAAAAACTTTCATTTTCTGAGGCCATTTCTCAGCAGATAGAAACGCTTTCGAACTTACAAATAAAAAAAAATAAAATTTTAAATAAAGCAAGGTAGTAGTAACTGAACCCATTTCTACCTTTCTGTAGATAGCTAAAATTTCATTTTACTTAATCTAAATATTGAACTCAGCTGTGATATTTTCAGGCTGACTTCTGTGACAACCCTACCACAATAAAAACTTATCACTTGAATTATTTTAATAAATTATTAATAATATAATCCCATCAGTAAAAACAGCATTGACCCATAACTGATAAATGCTTCTTTCCATGTTTTAAGGGTAAGACAAAAAAAAAAGTCAGCTATTTTCTTGTCTTTCACGGAGCCAGTTCCACACATCACACCCAACGCATATCCATGCTAATTAACAAACTCCCTTTGGACTGCTTTAAGTGTAGTTCACACCCTTAGAAGAGCTTAGTGAGCTTTGTCCCATAGCACTACCTGCATCAGGAAAGCTGCTTAGCTGTTTCTTGGATGTCTCCTCGGGTGGTATCTGATCCAGAACTAACAAAACAAACAAACAAACAAAGACCACAGTGCACATTCGAGACGTTACAGAGAGCACCTGCTCTGGGGCACTCACCAACCCTTAGCAACCGCCCCATTTCTACGGCTAGGCAAAAACGCAGCGCGTGTTTTTGTAATTTATCCTTGGCCTCTATCTCCCACCTCGCCCCCAGCACAGCGCCAGGAGCTGCAGGCTCCCCCGCTACGATTGGGGTTCCAAGTACCGGCATTACCAGCCAAATAAGGAGTAATTACAACTGAAAGGGCCCGTGGAGGTGAGAGGATGCCCCCGATGGAGCAGCAAGACGCTTCACTGGGCCCCGGCGGCGCTTTAACGCTTTTGTGGGCAGTTATGGGCGCCGCGTGGCAGTTGTGTTGATAGCTCCGAACGGGGACGGGACCGGACAGGAGAGGGGAGGGGAGGGGAGGGGACGGGGGGCGCCCCGAGCGACCGCCGACCTTCCC
>NW_010588619.1:99365-115334 GCF_000705375.1 Tinamus guttatus | reverse complement strand
ACAGTCTCATTGTTTCCCTCATCTGCCTGTAGCCATCTGTTGTCTTTTGTCTTATACTTTTGAGCTCTTCCAGGCAGGAATTATCTCTCTGCCCTATATTTCTATATCATAGTCCAGTATTAAGACAACTAGACACCACAATGATGCAAACGAGCAATAACAGTGACAAAATTTGCTTGAAGATCATTGCAGATAAACATCTGGAATTTAAGACCCAGAAGGGGTGGTTCAGGATAAAAAAAAATCAATTTCACTATTTTTTTCCAGTAAAACCTCTGAAAAAAAGGTTTAGAATAGCAGTGGATGGGAATACAAATTCATATCTTTTCATGCAGCAGTGGATCAGGCAGAGCAGGTCTGACAGCCTGTCTCCATTGTAACTCCTACTGAAGGCAGCAAAGAGACTCCCAGGAGAAATGAATCAGGCCCATGGAGCCCGGGAATCTGGATGCTGCAGGAGCTCAGCTCTGCCTGGCAGCATGAGGGGGTTTGGAGAGAGGAGCCCACACTGACATTTTTATAATCCACTAACGTAAATAGGCCATATTTTCCTGATTATTTTTTACAGATTGGATGTCTTAAAAAAAAAAAAGTTAATGTCTGCCAAACTGCACAAGGTCATAAAAAATACAAGATAATCCAAGATTATTCCCACAGAAACCATAATTCACCCCGATTACTTCAAATGACAAATGCTAAAAAATATAAATAACAAACAATGACGATATTCGTGCAAGGGGCCTGAAGGGCCGTTTGTGCCGAGGATCCCCCGGGCCCGCCCCGCAGCCCTGCCCCTCCCGCGCGGGTTTTACCAAGCTAAAACGGGCCGTTTTACCCCAAACGCGCACGGCCCAGGCAGCGCTACCTGCCGCAACGCCCGATTCCCCGACCCACTTAATTTGAAAGGCTGCCAACATAGGTGAAAGCCCCTCATCCATATGTAAAGCGAAAAGCTGGAATTACCGCGCGGTGGCAACGCGCCGCGATGGGCGCCCGCGCCGCGGCTGGCGGGCGGGCAACCCCCGGCGCGGGCGGGCAGCTCCGCTCCGCGGCGTTGCACTTTTCGTGCCGATTTTTATTTTGGATTTCTAGCACTTCCTGGAGGCCAGGGGGAGGCACGGTGGGAGGAACCAAAAAACTCGGTGCCACAGCCATTTTGTTTGTGGGCAGCATGGTAGAATTCTGTCAGTCAGTATGAGGAGGGGTTTTTAAACCAGTATTTATAGGGAAGAAAAAAAAACCAAAAAAACAAAAAAGCAAAAAATCAAAAAAACTATTCCTGCCGTAGCGGATGTATCTGTTGAATTTAGTGCTAATTTAGTTCTTTCTCAAGGTAGGTATTTATCTTTGTAAGTACACGGGGATTCGAAGCTCCCCGTTGGAGGGAATCCTGGATTTTGTTTCGGGAATGACTGGCTGTTTTAGCTGCGAGGCTAGCGGGGGGGTTGTGTAGGGGGTGGCAAAGGATGCGCTCAGTGGGAGAAACTTGCTTCAGGGATTGGGGGGGTGGCAAAATCTCCGAGTTATTTTTCCAGCTGTCTTTATTTATTCATTCTCAGGAGGCGGCTGCCCTCAGTGAGGGGAGGGGAGAAAAAAAAAGGGGGGGGGGGCAAAGCGGGGAAGCAGCCCCGGGGGCGAGGGGGAGGGGAGGGAAAGGGGAGGGGAAAAAAAAAGGAAAAAAGTCTCACTTTTTGCATTTGCGAAATATTTTAAGGATGTTCGAGGAGCCTTTTGCAGTATGGAGGTGGCTGCCTGCCGGGCGGCGAGTATGCAGCCCATATTGGCACGGCCGCTGCGCGAGGGCTGCCGTCTCCTCCCAAGGTAAGTTTGTGATTTTAACCGAAAATAGCCGTGGCTGCGTGCGTTTTTTTGCCGTATTTTGGTACTGCCGAAGGTTTTCGTTGTGCTGGCGAACAAAACAGCCTTGTATTTGCTCGGCTCTGCCGTGTATTCCACCCAGCGATGTCTCCTTAATTTCGACAATTGCTGAAGTCAGTTTTGTTTCCTCTTTAAAATTTAATACTCGCGAAGCTTAACAACAATGTAAGTTCAATTTAAGAGTATAAGAACTGGGATATTCTCGCGATTTGTATTTTTTCGCTTCTGGGTTTTTTTTTTTTTAACCGAGTAATAAACGTGCTTATGAGCAAATATTTTACAGTCTTTTTAAATGTAGCGCAGCTCTGGGATATAAAGCAGCATATTCCGCTGCTCTGTGGTCTGGTCGTGGCTTGAAGAGTTTACAATGCCGTTTGTGATGGCCCTTGATGGCTCACTTTGCTCTGAAGTAAGGGGTGGGGGGAACTGCCCTTGCTATGAGGAAGCTGGCGATTGACATAACAGGGTTTCTATTAAGTTACGTCTTTTACTAAACAGCGACCTTTTTATTCCCAAATTAGCGCTCTTGGGGCAATTAGCTTAAAGCATTAGTTATATAAAGGTCCTTGTTGCACCACGCTTCGCGTAGGGCGGCTTTTTTTTTTGGGGGGGCGGCGAGGTTGGTTGTTCATTTTTTTTTATTTATTTTTATTTTTATTTCCTCCCAGAGGTGCATTTGGGAGACATTTTGTGATTTTTTTTTTTTTTTGGCTTTTTATTTTTCTAGTCGCATTTTCGTTTCCCCGCCGGGGGGGCGCCGCTCGTCGTTGTGCGTTGGGGGGCGGCGGGGCGGGGGCGCCTCCATTTTACCCCCCTGCCTCCCCACCGAGGGTCGCCGATGCTGGAACGTGTCTTTGGCGGGGGGGAAAATAATCTAATATTGCGTGAACTGTGGCCCGGAATAGGCATGACCTCACCCGTTCGCTGCTCTGTGGAACGAAGCAGATTTTTATTTATTTATTTAATCCTGTACCTAGAGATCAGTTTTCTTCGGTAATTAGTTTTTTTTTTTTTTCCTCGGCCCCACCCCCAAAATGATTTTGCAGTGGCCACAAATGAAATGGTTCGGGATGGCTTTTCCATGCGACATGGAAGGCTTGGGCATACGCTCGTTGTGCAACTAGTCCATTGTTTGCTTGCTGGCAAGTTAAATGTTGCATCCATTGGGGGCCATTAAATCCCGAGGTCCCCATTTCTGGTGTGCTTGCGTGTGCAGGTCTCCCGTGGAGGTCTCTGGGAGTTTGGATAGTGGAGAAAGCTGGGATTGTGAAGAATGTGAAGCCTAACGTGTCCCTTTCTATTGCAAAGAGGATTCACTTGCCCTGGGATGGTTTCTGCTTTCCTCCGTCTACTTGGAGCATGAGCTTGTGTGTGTATGTATGTACATACATATGTGTGTATTTTAAATATGTGCTGTTTTCTTTGTTGCATCTCAGCTTGTTACTGATCACCTCAGCTGGAAATGCAAAGGTTTCGGAAGGCTTTCTGCTGACATCCATATTAGGTACATAAGAAAACAGAAGTGATTAATGTCCTAAGATGATAGGTGGGAAGATATAGTCCAGCAAATCATGATCAGAGCATGTATTGGAAAACTCTACAGGTTCAGGAATAAATTTTAATGTTAAATTTAACTTATTTTTATAATCAGTGTTCCTGTCATTTTTGAGCAATGTAAAGCCGACAGTTTCACAAACTTCTGCATCTATAGTTGAATCCTATTTTTGTTATTATTATTATTTCTAAGTATAAGGATTGTACTATTTGAAAACAGTCTTTAAACTTTTCATGAGTATTTTGATGGTCAAAAATGCATTTAGATTTTGTTTTTAAAATAGTTTGCTGGTTGTTCAGTTGCAGTTTTTTAGTTTTATGGAAAGTGATACAAGACTAATACAGTAGTTCTGTGTAAAATAAAAAAAAAAGGGGGGGGAGGGCGGGAAAGGAAGGTTAAATCTACTTCTGCCTTGGATAGTGTGTTCTGTGACCTCCCTCCAGTAAGAGGCATTGGAGTCCAAGAGAGCAGTGAGATTTCATCATCTCCCTCATCTGGCACACAAATCTGCTCTTTATGGAGTCTCATTTGCTGCCTAGAGCTCTGCTGGCCTAGGAAGGTGCAATGTGGTTGTTGCATCTTCAGTACTCAGGTCTACAAGGCTTAGGTCTGAGGGCCTTCTTGAGCCTTGGGGTTTCTGAGAAACCAAGAATTTAGTACAATTTCTGTCCCTGAGACGTGATCTCCACACCATGAGGATGGCAATCTGAGTTATGCCAGTGAAAGTGGGGATAATTTTTGCTGAATTTATCAAAATAATTATAAATCTTGCAGAATCACTGGGATTTTCAAATGGTAGTTCTTTGACTACAACTTTCACTGGCTTCTTTGCCTTGCGGAGACCAATGAATGGTCAGTGGGCCAGTCTGGGGACAGCAGCATTGGGCAGACGAGAAACTTCAGGCAACTTGATGCCCCCTGTTGTCCTGGGCTGTGAAAGGGCAGAACTCGCGCGACTGCTGCCTGCTGGCCATGAGTGAACTGAATCCTGGGGATCCTGCTCTCCAGTGTAGCCTCTAGTGCAGGGAAGGCAGCAAGAGCAGGGATTAGGAGTAGAAATCTGCTTTCTATTAACAGATTCATCTTTTCTCCCGTGCAGTAGGAGTTATTCTTTCACATGGTTAAGTTTTCATAGCTTTGATGTTGCCTGTCATGAACGTGACTCCTCCTCTCGCTCCTATCGGAAAATCTGAGGTGAGAGGAGTAGTAGAGTGCTGAGACTGTGCAGTGCAGCCATTTCCTCGCTCCTCTCCAATTTCTTCCTTGAACCATTATTGAACAAGAAGCAGCAATTCCCAGCAGATGTGGTGCCAGCAAGGAACAAGAGTTGATTAAGAGTTCTCTCGCAGCTAAATTGCAACTAATTTATCTTCTGCAGAAATGGCTGGAAGAGTCATTACTGAGGGATGGCTTTGTCTTATGGCTGTGTTTCACCATCCCCTCCATCTGAAATGTCTGCATGCAAAGCCAGGTCCTAAATCATAGGATATTTTTTTTTTCCTCCTTTCCCGCCCCCCCTTTTTCTGTGGGTTTCTTACTTTCCTTCTCTATATACCCCTTTATTTCTAAGATAGGAAAGTTAATCCGTTTTTCTACTAATACACTCTCCATGTCATCCAGACACCATAAGACCTTTCAAGCTGTTTGGTTTTCCTGGTATTTCCTGGCAATCCTAAAAAATTGTTCAAAGAGTAGCATGCTACTGTAAACTAAATTTTAAAGGTGTTCCAAGACTGTAACACATTCTGAATGATTTATTGGACCAAGAAAAGCTGTGTGTCTTCATGGTCTACAGTACTACTAGTACTATATACGTAGGTAGGAGCCCCAGGGTGAAGATGGCCCTCTTTCTAAACCTGCCATAGAGATGCAGATGCATAGATCCCAGTCAGAGTTAAAATTTGAAATTTAACCAGCTCCCAGTGCTAGCCAATAAAAATATTAAGATGTTTCCTCAAATATATGCTAATGGCATAAAAGTACATAGTTTGGGATTCAGTCCAGATTAAAAAAAAATACTGTTCTAGTGGCTCATATTACTGTATTCTTTCTCTTCCTCCTTGTCCTCCCTCCTTTTCTCCTTTCTATGTGTGTTGATATGCGCTGGCAGCTACGATTCCTTCTGAAGGCTCTAAACAGTCTGTTGGTTCCTTGATGCACCACTCCACAAGGTTTCAGGAGGGGAGAAAAGCTGCCATTTTATTCTGTAACACTACCTGACATAAAAACTGTTGTGTGTGTGTTTTGGGGTTTGTTTTGGTTTTCCCCTCTCACCTTTCTTATTACATGACTTGGTTATCTGTTTTTCTCCACATTATAGATGTCATCATCAAGTTATAATAATGAAGTCTGAAAGTAGAAACTTCCTTCAAGGATAATATTTTCCAGCTGTGAATAAAGGACATATATTTCTTTCTTGTGTTGGATTTTCAGATGCTGGAAAGTTAGGTTTGTTGACACCTCTCCCAAACTAGTATTCACATGGATCTTGAGTGTTACACAATATCTTCTCTATCTTTTTTAATGTCAGAGGATTTTGGTATGGCTAAACTATCCTACCATCTTCTAGCATTTTTCATATTTTCCTCTTTTAACAAGTATTTCAGAAAGCCAGATTATGCTGTAGTGAAGAGATACAAATCTAACACAATCCTAGATTTTAAATGCCTTAATAAATATATGGAGAAAAAAAAAATCAGTGCTGTGAAACAGAATTTCTCTGGTTTGCTGTTGCGATCAATGGAGAACTTGCCTCCCTTTGACATGTGCGACCAGATACCAGAGGCTTCAGCTCCAAGGGCTTCTTTGGAGTCTTGGGCAAGTCGTGTTTCCAATATATCATGTTACCTCTGGCTTGTACTCTGGCTTCTAGGAGGAGGGCAGTATCAGTGCTGCCTGTTTCCTTAATAGGATGTTTTGTTCATAAATCTAGGCTCCCTACTAGTAGATAGTAGCTAAAACCCAAAAATGGTGGTCAGAGTTTTACCATTAAAGCAGGCACTGCAGTGCTTAAGAAGTAAGTACATTTGCAAAGTGATTCTTACTTTCTAATGTAAATACTCCATACACAAAGAGAGATGGGAAACTTCCAGCCAGCGCAAGTGCTAATCCTCACTGGTCATGCAGGGAGTTGAGATGCTGCCATAGCAGTCCCAGGTGCTACATGAGAGTTGCTCGGAGCTGTGCGCTGCCAGGCAGTAGAAAGAAATAGTTACAGAAGCTCTTGCCTAATGGTTTGAGCACCAGGACAGATAGGAAGAGCTCCAAGTGTTAGATTTTTCTGTAGTCTTGAGGGAATTCAAACTTGGAAAAACAGTCCCCAGTGAAGGGATGTGGACTCTCTAAAGCTCTGGGCTGCTTTGCAGTGGAAAGGGACAGGTAGAAGTTGGATTTCAGTGTGTTATGCACTGCAATTTTCCATGGGAAGAGGGAAATAAAGGATGGAGTGGATTGCACTCCTGTTCCTGAGGCTGCTTTATTGCTTTTTGTTTAATAATACTTAAATGCAAAATATAGGCAGTCTCAGGAACATTAACTGGAACCCATGATTTGTTCCCCCCAGAGGAGCCCCTTTTTCAGGATTCATTTTGCTGCTTTTCTCAGACCTATGCCTACAATTGTGTTTAGATAACTAAATAACAAGGCTGTAAAATGAAGGTGCCAATTAACCGATGCTTCAACAAATTAACAGTAAGTTACACTTTTGAGCAAATTAAAATTACTGCATCTTAAGTGCTCAATGTGCAACTCACTTTTCCTGCCTTTAGATAGGTATGGTTAAATGCCACTCTACCCATTACAATGAGTCAAACAAGTTGCATATTTTAAAACTACAGTTTGGGATATCTACTTTGAGATAAACCACACTGTAAGCTTTACTGATGATCCTGATGGGCTCTCCCTGTACCTAGCATGACTAGCTCAGATGTGAATGACCTCTCTTAATGAGATAAATCCTCCTCTGGACTTGCGCACAGTTTAAATAATGAAACGTTAGTTCTTAATCATTTTTTCCATTCAGAGTTTTAAGAAACTTAGTAAATGTAAGCAAGAGCTCCCTGTCGTATCTCAAGAAGCTGTAGGCGTTTATGCAAATAAGAGACACTTTTTCATATTCATCCAAACAGGCTAAAAAGCAGGTGGTTCAGATCTGGGCCTAAGGATTATAGGTATTACCCCTTAGGACCTTTATGTCTACTAAGAATCTTGGTGTTGTCATCACTTGACGGATAAAACATAGTTTTTTCAAAGAGGCTTTTTCAAACTTCACAACTTGCAATGCCAGGGAGAGATACAATATCCTCGGGAATCTGTTCAGACGGTGGTTCCTTCAGAAAAGCTGAAGTTTTATTTCAAAATGCTCTACTGATGAGCAGTGATGTCATCCCTGATGACCTCAAAGGCACCTGCACAGGGCAGTACATTTTGATGCTGCTGGGCAATGTGATCATGGCCCTTCCTTTGAATTGTGCATAAGCCACCCTCATCTTTTAAAGAGAAACCATGCTGAAAAACAAATAGCAAAAAGCTTTGTGTCGCTGACTGCATGTATGCAGGTTCTGTTCAGCCTGTTTCCATTTAAAAGAACAAGAATTCCATTTTTTTTTTTCAGTTCTGAAGCAATTTCCTGCCTTACAAGCTGCTATTGTGGCAGTTTTTGGACTTACATGTCTTCTGATGAGGTGCTTTCATATGAGAGACTATTCCCTTGCCTGTTGTTCTTTGAAAGGTGGCTGTGACCAGAGAGAAGGCCAAACAGCAGTAAAACTAAAACACTGGTCACTAAGAATGTGACAAGAGAGTGTCTGCTGTATCTGGGGATACATGCCACAACTACTTATATTCTGAATGATTTGTGAAGACTGTTCCCTACGTAGTTGCGTTTCACAGCATGGCCTTACACTAAACGTGGGCATTTGGCAGGATATGTAATTGGTTTTCTAGTCTGCACCTGAAAATCTTGTATTTCCCAGCTTGTAAATTCAGTGCAGCACTTACCACGTGTGGAATGGAGGGGTGCAACCACTTAGCCCTGGATACAGGAAATCAGCTTGGTTTCCTGAGCTCATCTGTCTTTCTTCTCCAGGTAATTAGTCTGGTTTACAGGGAAAAATTAAGTTATCTCAACATCTGCACAGTTCAGTCAAGTCTTTTGTATTCTTTAAGTGTCCAAAATTATTTCTTCAGATTTTTCTTCATTCTTCTTATTACAGTTATCCATTTTTATATGCCCCTGTTGCTGATAGTGTTAAAAAGGTAAAAATAGTCTTAGCAGCTTCTGTATTTGGATCTAGCCTCCTCTGCTGGATATTTATTCAAACTTAGTTCTACAGCTTTTTCTTACAAACCGAGTGTGTGTATGTGCATGTAAATGTGTACGTGTTAATGCATTTGATGTGACATGGTTAGTTTGTATCCCAGAAGACAAATGATATCTCTATAATGTTCTCTCATACTTCATTTAGAAGTACAAATCAAACTGCAGTGTGTAGCATAAGGCTGAAAGTTTGTGTGTTAGAAAAACTAATAAAATTTAGAAGAATGATACAAAGTTTCAGTTCTGAGACTGAGGAGACAAAGGCTGGTCAAAGCACATACAAGTTTAAAATGACTTCTATGTGCTGTAGGATTTTGTGTCGAAACAGGAAACATCCCTCAGTTTACAAATGTTCTAATGTTATTTTGTTTTACTTCAAATCCTTTAAATCCCAAACTTGAGTTTTGTTCATCTTTTTTTTTTTTCCCTCGGTTCTAAAATACTCAAAAATGATTTTAATACTGACTTGCAAAGCAGGATATCTATTACAGGAGAGTAAGGTAGTTTTTTTTTTTTTTTTTTTTTAAAGCATACTTGAGCTGGATTATTGAATATTTGTTGTATCTTAGCACATAGAGCCATAAAATTAAAACCGCAGATTTTCCAGTTGGGAAAAGGAATAGAGCCTGGCCCCAGTATCCTCACCTTCCCCAGGTCAGTCTCCGGACACTGTGGCAACCTAAGCTTTAGCACAGTGTGTTTGCGTGTCTTCTGCTTAGTGGTTAAGTGAAGGGTTTGGAGCAGGGTGCATCACCACACCTACATTAGACCTGTCTGCAATCATAATTTCTACCTCTCTGCACCTATTCTACAGTTTTGCTTTTTGCCTTATGCTGTGAGAATGACAGATTAATCTATGCTTCTAGTTTCTCTTAGCTTGTTGATTAATAAATTGTCCTCTTGCCTACACAGCTACATTTATTTGCAAGTCCAAACCAAAAAAAAAAGATGGGGGTTTTCCCCTTTCGCTGGCAATATATGAGATTAAGTACACCTGACTCAGAAACTATTCATGTGTTATAAACCAATTTTTGCAAAAGTCCATGCCTAAATAAAGGGTGGGTAGCCTGTCTGCTAATTTCAGATTTTATTTACCATCATGTTTCAGGGTAACTGAACAGAAGAATGAGTAGTGATTTTATTATTATGCTTTGTACTTCAGAATACAAAATATTATGGATGAAAGTTTGTTATTTTTTTAAAAGTCCACAATCTTTTTGCCTGTATGACAGTGTTAGTACCTGATCAAATATCTACATAGAATAATCCAGAAGTTTCTTTTTGTTTATACACAGCTATATAGGGTGATGAGGATGTATTATAAATGCCCCAAAGAGTGAGGAAGTTCAGTGACTGCTGTGATAAAGCCTTTAATTAGAAGTTTCTCAAAACCACCTTAAAAAATGACTATTTTCTATAAGATGGATACAAGAGTGCATAAAAAAGGCTGTGTGCTGAAAGTGCTTTCTCCTGCAGGCTCCAACTAGGATCCTGCTGGGAAGCTCTGCAGCTGCTCCCAGGAACTACAGCAGCTGCCGGAGGGGCAGCCAAATACAGAGGTTCATGAGCCCAGGGTGGCCACTGAAGCTGGTTTCTATCTACCCACAGAAATTAACTGCTTCACTTTGGAACTTTGTCACTCCTTAAAAGGAATTCGTGGTGGAACGTGAGGCGTTAAAGTGGAAAATACACTAATTTTTGAGTTAGAAGATTTAAAGCTACCTGGAATGTGTGCAAAACCAAGCTGGAGATCTCTCAGAAACCAACCATAAAATCCCATACGAGCAGTTCTTTTAAGTCTGCAAATAATTCCAGGATAATTATTTTAAAATATAATTAGAGTGGGACAGAAGTGGATACCTAGAAGCAGTTATCATGTAAGACTGGAGCAAAGGGACTGGTGTTAAACAGATTTGGAATAAGGTCACTTTGGGTAAGGCCTCTCGGTCACTATTCACTACAGTAATTTAAAACAGCAAGGGAGCTGCCCAGGAAGCAGTAACATAGGGTATTAAACAAGGCTAGAGGTGTTAAAAGTAGGAAACACTAGGCTGCATGCTATTTGTAAACATGTTTCTATTTATGCTATAAAATTTGCTATTGAAATTAAGTGCTTGTGCTGAGTGCTAACCAAACGCTGTGAGGCACTGAACCAGCTTCAGCAGCTGATGTTCTCATCTGCCAGGTTTGCTCACTGAAGGAAGCTTTATATTCAGCACTGCCTCATGAGTATCCCCAAAAAGAGGAAAATAATCGCTCAATTTACTGACAGAAGTTGTAAATATAGGAGAGTATTAACAAGTTTTAGCTGAGCCTACAACCTCAGTGAAGAGAGGAAGCAAACTGTTAAGAGTGAGGGGGAGTAAGTAGAGCGTCGAATAATTCATAGTTGGAATTATATATTTCATGTAGGCTGTCCTGTTCATAATAGAATTAATAAATCATAGTATTGGTATTCTTAGCAGATCACCTAGATGGTCACTAGAAAAGAAAATTAATGAGTAGATATTTTTCAATGAAAAAGTCAGACATTCAGGGATTTTTTTTTTTTTATTTTGGTCCTTGCAAAAGGATTACATTTTAAATGAATCATTTTCTTTCTTCCTTCCTTTAGTACATTAGAAACTACTTAATCCTAAATGTTAGTTTATGGAATTAATTGCTGCAGAAGGTAACTTCTTGCTTTAGCCAGGATGTCTGGCATAATATTTTGGAAGGAACGCGCCATATGGAATTGAAGGATAAAGCTGAAACTTATAAATCACGTTTTTGTTTTGTTTTGTTTTTCATTTTGCTTTATTTTTAGCCCTTCTATTGTTAAGATAATTTCTGAATCTAATAAATTGTAAGGGAATATCTCTGTTGTCATACAGAAGAGTCTCAGCTTGACTAAGTTTTGTCTTTCTATCCTACTGTCTCTGAAGAAATAACTACTTCCACTATTTTGAATAGGTTTCTGGCCTTTACTCATCTTCTGTCATTATAGACTAGCCCAGTGATATAACATTTTTTTTTAGCTTTATCTTAGGTTTTTTGATACTTTTTGCAGTAAATTGACTATTGCAGGATTTGGGGGGCAGTTTCCCTCAGGATGCTGGACTTACTTTTGAATGTGTTTTACAACACATCCTGCAAGTAGCATTACGCTCTTAAAGCGGCATTGAACTCCTTTTCACTCAGTGAAAAATGTTGCCTGGGACCTTCTTGTATGTTCTTGAAACATAAAAACCCCACTCATACTCAGTGATATGTAATCAGTATGAAAGCATTTAAATCCTTCATTTACTGACTACTGTAGGCACTATTCTTATGTAAAAGTTTTCAAATATTCAGCAGTGTTTTACTGCTCTGAGTCCATATTGTTTGTGCAGTTTTATCATTTTTCAGACTCCTTTTTACACATTTTATTACTCAGACTACTCAATTCAAAATAGAACTATGTGAAGGAAGAGGGCAGTGGTAGCAACCCGCTGTGGGAAATGCACCATCTAGCACGGGTCTCTTCAGCGGGTTCCTTTACAACTAATAGACCATTTTTTAACCCTTCTCTCTGGGTTGTTAAAGCATCTGACCAGATTTCCACCTCGGTACTTGCAATAGCTTCCTAAGCAGTTGTATGGAGGGGGCACTGCGACTATGGAGCCGGAGGAGGGGATGGCAGAGCAGAGAGAGGGACAGCAGAATCCTGACCCAGTGTCACTAGCAGAGACACCACATCACGAAACCGCAGCCACGTGCTCGGCCCCTGGGGAAGGACGGAGCGAGACGAGCGCCCGTCCTGTGCTCATTGTTGGCCCTACCTGGTACAAAATAACATGGTCGCCCTGTGATTTCCAGCACATAGCTTTAACATGTGACAGCCAGGGATCGCATGGTAATTCCCTATCCTCTTTTAATTAGGGTCACTTGCAACTAAGTGTTAAAACTTCAGATTTTTTTTTTCTGGGAAAGTAATTTTTTGTGTTTCCCTCCTGAATGTTAAGTAGACAGTTTCATAACACTGCTTTACTGGTCATTTCTGTTTGGATGTTCTCATGAGAATAGCAGTAATTGATTTGATGCTAGAAACACCACATGGTCCTGTTTAACACATAAGAGTTTCTCATTTCATCAGGATGTTGCATCTCCCTATTAAAAAGAAAAAAGTTAAAAGGAAGCTTTTGAATCTAAAGGATGATATTTTTACTTTACTAGTCATTGAATGGGACAGGAAATAGGAGATCTTAAAAAATGTTTGCAATATTATCTTTTTTTTTTTTTTGCTTTTTTGTATTCTCTACATAAATCAGAAATTCTTACAGCAATAAAAGATAATTAAATGATCTGGTTACACAGTACATACAGGGGAGAAAAAAAAAGAATATATGTAAGATACAAACTATTTTCCCTCATAGAGAAAAGGCTTGAGGAATACAGATTTACCCAGTCACTATTTCAACTTACGATACAATAAGGACTTCAGGTAGGCTTTGTACTTATTGCCTCTCAATCATGAATGCACTGAAATAACCAAGTTAATATATCATACCAAAGTTATGAGACATTAAGTACCTTATTAGAGAGGCCTTCCACACCAGTTATCTATAATAACAAAAAAAGCTGAGATGCAAATTTTAAAAGGAGCATCATTAGCAAATGTAAAATAACAGGAGTATACTTATAATTGCTTTATACAGAACAAAAAAGTAAATCTACTAGTATCTTCAGTATGTAAGAATTAATTTTAAGTGTTATACAAATCAGAAACATGTTTGCTTTTAACATGTTCTTACTGTTGTCTACTAGAGTAGTTACAAGAGAGAACAACCAAACAAAACGAATGCATGCAAGAAGTCAAATATACTCGATTTCTGACCCCAGCTTGACAGTGGATTTTTGTGTCTGATTTTTTATTTTCTTTCTCTCTTGGTGGAGGGGAAAGAAAATAAATTGTCCTTCCAATGAGGCCAGAGAGTAGGGTGATATCAGATGTTCAGTGTTAATACAATTTACTGTTGTAAAGAGGTATTTCCTCATATGAACAGGCTCTCTTTAAACCTAGAGCAATAGAAAACTAAGCTATGCAATACCAGCTTTTATAGTATAGTTATCAACAATTTCATTAAAGATGAACTTCTAATACCATAAAATAAAATAAAAAGCACTGGAAGCTGAACAACTGTCTCCTAGAATTTTATATTCCTAAAATACACAATAGCCAAATTCCATGAGGCATCAGAAATGGCATGCGGAATTTAACGTGTAGCACATTATACGCAGCTATGTTGTTTGTTGTGATTAGAACCTCACAATATTACAGACTTGTTTAGAAGAGTGAACATCTTACGCTGAAAGAATATACTGTAAGCCTTCCTTTGGCTAGGAGAAACTTTAATACATGAAATAACAATCAAAATTGGTAAAACCTGTTTGAAATTTCTGTGTGGACTTTTCCAAAAAAACAAACAAACAAACAAAGAGGCATTATATTTTTATATTTCAGAAACCTGAGTTAGATATTGTAACAAGAGACCCTTCCTGGACCTAAACAGATCAAGTTGTAGGATCTCCCCCCTTACTTGCTCCAGCTGGATTTAGTGCTTTTAAATGTAATTTAAAGTCTAGTTGTATTTAACACCCAGATGACTGATGTATTTAAAACTCTTGTACAAAATGCTTTTGTTTTAGTAAACCTTATTCTTTTCATTGCACTATATATTTTGAGTTCAGAAGAAGATGGAGCCCTGAAGGGGCTCCAGTATTAAAAAAGGGTGCACTACTCATTTTCAACAGTTCCATGTTTATACAGAAAATAACAGCAATTGAACGGCTGTTTCCATTACATTTCAGTTGCTTTGTCATTCATTGCATTACAGATTTTAGAACAGATACCGTTTAAAGTTGAGAAAAGCTGGATTAGGCTTGCCTATGACCTTACTTATTTCTGCTGTTATTTTAATAAACTGGACAAACAGCATAGCATAGCATGATATGTATTCTATATGTTTAAAATATACTATGAATGTCATTATCGTTTTTAAGGGAAAAGTAATGTTGCTGTTGAACTACTGAATATACACTTCCTGGTCTCTGAGAGCTGGAAAACAAGAGGCTTCTGGTTATTATGCAAAACAGGATACCAATTCTAGGTAATGACTAGTGTCATTATCTACTGTACTACATGTAAATGTTAAAAACGGCAAAAAAGCCTGAAAATCCTAACTGCAAGGAAAATAAAAATATCAGTCTATTCATAATCCTGCCTCTGAAAAGCTTTATACATTCTATTATCACCTTAACTGAACAAAAATGAGTGCTGCTTTTGCTGCCTCTGAAAAGCTTTATACATTCTATACCTTAACTGAACAAAAATGAGTGCTGATTTTGTGTTGTTTTAGATTCTTTGTTTTTCAAATATCACACTTCTCTTTTTAGTATCACTTGTTAATAAACAACTCCAAAATAGATGGAAGCAATCTATTGCAGGGAAAACATTAAGAACTGCTGAGCCCAAGAGTTCTGAGCCAAAACTTCATTAATGCATAGCGTCCTGTTTGTATCAAATGTTATTGTGCATTTTGCATGTTTTGCACTTGTCTCAGGCCTGTATTGAGGTTAGAAGTACAAAGGTCAATTAAGGATAAACTCAAGCCTGAATATCCTCTTTTTACATTTCAGAATGTTTCTTTACACTGGGCTTTCTATTATATATTACTTTTTTTCTTTCATCAGTGGAAGTAGAGAGTTGCATTTAATTGCCTTTTCTGCTCAGGTATTTAATTTTTCAGTTTGTGTTTTACGTCAAGCCCAAACTATGACCGAGTGTTGCCATTTATTTTTGTTGTTGCCTTTCGTGCCTGCCAGCTGGATAAACTAAATTATTTTTTTTTTCTGAAAAACATTATGGATGCTTCATATACAATTGAGCTTTTTATACATTATGAATACTATTTCCAACTAGCAAATGCTTAAGCTTTCAAATTAGCGTAAAAAGCAATATGCAATTTGCACGTTTGGTGCTAGTGTAACTAGTGAAATACCAGTGAACACAGCGGTGCTCTTTAGTTTATGTAGAGCCTTCACATAATACATAAATCCTCATAGCAACGGCCCCGAATTATCCATTTGCATAACGGGAAACGATTCTGCCGCGGCCGCCGTGGCGCGGGGGGACTTGCCGGTGTCGCGGTGCAGGGTCCTGCGCGCGGGGCAGCCCCGCAAGCGGCTGCGCCGGAACCGG
>NW_010588619.1:82520-93959 GCF_000705375.1 Tinamus guttatus | reverse complement strand
TAGCTTGGAAAAGCTTTTCTAAATCTTGATGTCTCTGTCCTTGGTGTTGAGAAGAGGGAAAGGGTATGGCAGGATTATGCTGTATAACTGAGGAACTAATTTTTTATTGGTAAATATTTTACATCTTTTGGGCAAGCTTTGCTAATTGTAGTTAATGCTGCTAAAAGCTGATTGAGGAATTAAGCACCTTGAGTCTGAAATTTGTGCAAGTGTTTGTTAAGTTCTTGCTATTTTCCTGTGAGTGAATGCTACAATACAACTAACAGGCTGCAGAGCAAATGGAATTAAGTCTGCATGTGGATTGTCAGCCTGAAGAACTGTCATATTCTGTCTTCAGGGTACTTAAGCAAACTATTCAAATAGTTTAAAGTGTTTTTTTTAAAATTTATTTAAATTCATTGTTTCAGTTATATTAGTTCCCTCTGTCTTTGGGGAGCTTGTTTGATAACATGTCATTACTGGACATTTTTGATCTTTTGCTGATATGAACAACCAGTATTTCCGAAATGCTATTTAACTCCTGATGAAGAGGAGTCTAATGTTCATTCAAATTCTCAAGAACACTTTAAGCGTGTTTTCTAGTAGAATGTCTCTAACCTGGCAAAGTGAGACTCAGTTTTCACGTTTACCCATTTGGACAGGTTCAGAGAATAGTGCCTGAGGCAGAGCTATCCCAGCTCTTCTCCAAGCAGCACATAAACAGAAGCCATGCACTAGTGAAGTAAACATGTAGTTGAGGCATATAAATAGTTTTGAAATCTCATGCTGAAGTTTCTCTAGTGGCACTATGATCTCTATGATCTCTTTGGTCAGGGCTTTCCTCCTTATTTAAGAAATTGCATTCTGTGTGTGCTGCCATGACAATATGTATTTCCTTCTACTTAAGTACCTGTGTACGCAAGTATTTAAATACTTTAAAAATAACAGTTACCTTGCTGATGGGTGATTCACTGGTTGCAAGTTCTTTAGTATCTTGCTAGGGCAAACAGAACTGTGACTGTCAAGTCATTACAAATCTCATTTGGATTTGTTTTTTTGTGCTCTTTGTTCCCTTTTTCAATAATGGGAGGTATTTTACACACCTGAAATGTTGATTCAAATTAGGATCTCTGGCTGGTGATGAAGTGTGACTCCTTCAGGGAGCAATTTGGTCATTTCTGTCTTTGACCATCTAAAGAGATTATGTGATTTTTTGTGGTAGGAAACCCTTGCACACCTCTGTGCCCCCCTTTTGCACTTAGGGGTGTCATGGTGGCACAGCGATGGATTACCTTTTTTTTGAGGCTGTAGTGACATGGTCTTACTGAAGTTGAAATCGGAAAAAGCAAAACTTAGTCATATTTTTGTAAGAACTGGAAATGTAGAAGACTCTTATGGGTTGTTGAGAATTTCCTGTAAACAGTCGTGGTAGATTAAGCCCCTTGTTAGTGCCACTGGGAAGTTGGGCACTAAACAGGTTCCTTGAGGTGGTGAGCAGGGTGTTATCATGTGGATAGTGGGATTTTTAGCTCTGCATACGAAGTCAGTTAAATACAGTATTGTTAACACCTAAGGAGAGTTTAGGTGTATGCTGGAGGGTAATGTTTGAAAATACCTAAAAGTATTAAATACTTCAAAGAGTTTAGAAAATTAGTGGAAAGTGATTGATCAGCTGCACTTTGTACAGATCAGAGGCTTTTCCAGGAGACCCAAATTTTATTTTGAAATGATGGGGAATATGAATTTGCAGATCAACTTTGAAGAGTTTCAAGCTGGAACACGTGCATTCTAGGTGAAGAATTTTCTTCTTAAATTTATTTAATCTCTTTTAAATAAATTACTTGTCAGGATGATAAATTCTACTTAAATAAGATATTCCAGGAAAAATAAGTGTAGAGTAGTCTTAAAATTATTGGTTTGAATTAACCACGTTGAAATTATTTTTAAGCTTTTCATGACTACTTTGTAACTGCATGTGGGTAACAGCAGTGGTTTCATAGCATAATAATCCACACTTGAGGTCAGTTGTGAAAATTCAGATGCAAGATAAAATAGATTAGACTTACCTGGTTATTTCCTCAGTATCAATGAGGGTGATTAGACATTAGAAGTGTCTCTTCAAATCATTTACATCAAGATCTTTTTTTAAGCGGTATTCTTAACGCAAGGAGGAGTAGGACAGGTAGAGCTTTGGAGGTGAGGAAGAGCTTTTGGCCATACATGATTTTAAGTAACTTTAAGACTCGAGTTTTGTGGAAGGGCACCTCCTTCTCCTCCTTCCTCACTTTCTATGAACTTTTGTATTTTTGGGGGGAAGGAGCCAAATAGCCTTATTTTCATGACATACATATTTCTTAATTTTATTTATACGATGCAATGGCTTTTAGCAAAGAAACAGCTATTAATTTAATGCAATAAAATGTTTATAAAGGCTTTATTCGCAGAGGAAGGCAATAATTCAGTAACAAAAGAATCAGAGTGACGCAGATTTTCTTTTAGATTTCTGTAGCCAACATCCTGTATTTTACTCCAATACATAGTTAAGATGTTCACAGGAATCTGCCCCCCCGCTCCGGAAAATGTGAATTGTAATGTGGAAACCTTTGTTTATTTATTTATTTGACTGTATGGTTTTGTTTTCTGTGTTTTGAGAATGATATAATTACAGGATAGTGTTCCTCAGCAGCACATATGCATTTATTTCAATATACATTTGCAGAGCACATTCAACATTAATTTTGAATATTTGAAGCTAAATACATTACTTTCTTACGCCTTTCTTTCAAAGGCTTAAGTGTGGATGTCTGTGTGTGAGCGTCTGCTCTGCCAGAAGACATCCCTTTAATTTGTTGGCTTTTGATACATGTAATCAGTCATTTGTTCTTTTTTTCCCCCCCTTTTCTTGGTTTTTGTAAGAAGAATAAATAGCTTTAATATCAAGGAATGCATCGAACGACTAATATATCTGGGCAGGAAGACCAGTTGCTCCTTTTGTCTGTATAAAACTTCCTCCTTGATAAGCCCATGTGTTCTCTCTTCCCTCCTTCCCACTGTATTTGTATATTTGTCAGCTGTATGCTGAGAGGATCTCTTTGGTTAAGCCAGTCCACAAGGGTGGAAAAGCAAAGGATGAGCGGAGGATGGTTTAAAAGATTTTTGGAAAATTTTCTCATCTGTCAGTCCCTCCAAGGACAGGACCTTCCAGTGAGAAAGGAAATAGCCCTCTTAAGATTTGACTGCTTCTCTTAAAGATCCATTTTTTATATATATTTAATTGGGAGTTTAAAAAAATCATACTTCTTCAGTTGAATTGGAAACTTCTGAGAGCGTCTTGTTGGAAGGGATCATTTGTCAGTGTCCAAAGGGGCATAACATCTTGGTACAAAATTGGGCACTCTTTGTTTAGGAGAGGAGGGATGTTACGATAGGATGAACCTGGCCTAAATTTCATTTTAAATTTGTAGCTTTATATCAATATCATGACTTAAAGCCTCTTGCGTTTTAATGATCAGTGGAAGATAGTTCAAGATTTTGTAACCTGTCTGGAAGACTTTACATATCTTGGCTCATGAGAGAAAGATAGGGCAGTCTTGTTACAGAATCTCTATACTTCACAGTGCTCTCCCTTTGCTGCTGTAATTTGGAGGACTTAGGATTTCGGCACCTTTGCTGATTGGGAAGGTCTTGGCCTGGAAACTTAAGTTCTGCATAGGCGTTTGTTTCCACGTTTCCTTTTCAACACCGGAGGTTTTTAAGCAAAGCTGTATTATGAAAGTGTAACGACAGTGGGTTAAAGATATAGAACCTCTCTTGGAAAGGAAAGTGGGTTGGGAGCTGTTTTGCCAAACTAATACCAGTCGTGAGTCTTGCCCAAAATGCCCTGCTTGGTGCTAGTAAGAGAGCACATACTGTAAAACTTGATTCATTTGTTCTTCTATTTGTGCATTTATTCCCTGTGTTCGTCTGTACTGTTTATGCAGTACATAACACCTTTGTTTCTAGATACTTTCCCAGGTTTAATTATTTGAAATGTCCTGTTTTCTTGTTTTTAAAATCTGTAATTTTCTCTCCTTAAATCTCTTCATAACATTGTCACTTACATTCCTGGTCTTCTGTTTGCCCTTTGCATTGCCTCTTAAGAAATGCAATTTCTAACTGCAAAACTGCCCTGTTTCTCCACAGTGTTAGTATTTTAGCTGGACATGTCTTGTGTGCCTATTAGACTTTCGTCTTAAAGTATGAGGAAACTAAACCTTAAAAGATTGAGGGGAAAAATGGGAACTGGCAGCAGGAACATTTATAATATTGTGATGTCTTATATGTGGTATTTCAGTTCTCTAACAAGTTCTATAACACAGGCTTCTTGCTTGTTCTAAGATGAGCTCTCTTCTGAATTAGCAGGGTGATATTTATTGGAATGCTTGGGAGTAAGGCTATAGGAAAGAGCTGACTCAATGTTCAGCACTGCAGATCTTTCATATTTGGTAGAGTTACTGGGTTACTGTAAGTGAATTACTTCTATAAAAGTTTTAAGAACTACAGACTGTGAGTCTGTGGATGAATTTACAGACTTTTTATTGTTTCTCATCCATCACTTGCACATTTTTATTGTCAAAAGTGATGGCGTGTTTGCCCTTGCTCAGATAAGTTAGTGTTTTAGGTTGGGTTTTTAATGTGGGTATTGTTGTCTTAAAGTGGAGACCAAGTACTGTATGAGGCTGTTCAAATGAAAGGATTTTTTTCCTCCCCATTTCGAGCAAGAAATGCACTTTCATCAAGTTAGAACTTAAAAAGATTTCAAGATAGAAGAGTAGGCAAGACTATTCTCTCGTTGTTTGCATGTGATGAGGAAGAACCTTAAGTGGAAGTAAGGCAGTTTTTCTTATGTCACCAACGTAAAACTTCTTCAGTTGGAAAACATTGAATCTGGCTTAAAAAAAAAAAAAATCTTTGGCTTTAGACGGTATTTTTCACAAACTAAAAGAAGTGCCAGGGCAGAAATTAGGGAAACATTCCCATTTAAAAGCTTTTAAACAGGGGCACTTTATAGCAGAGCTGTAGGATTAGAGTGATTCACACAATTTGGTTGCATGTTTATTCTTTTCACCCTTTCTCTGGGGGAGAAGCACATTTTCTGAGTTGCCTGCGGTTTTATTTTATTTGTACGGTTATGCACTAATCATTATGCAAGTCCTGTTTTTCTGTGCAAACCTACTTTTACTTTAGCTCAAGTTTCGAAGTGTTCCTAATAAGCTCATGTTACTGAGAAAAAGGTACCACAAGTTCTCTGCTACTTACAATTTTGGGCATCTTAACTTCATGGATGGGTATGTTGCGTGACTGGAGTGCACTTGGAGGATAATAAATAAGTTGTTGTGTGACAGGATAGTATGGAGTTCCCAAGTTATTGGGTAACAATAGGAAAAATATTCATGGATACTCTCATGGGTAAACAAGAGCCTACTGTAAGGGGGGGAAAAATGTAAAACCAAGCCCTCAGTTTGCTCATTATCAGTTTCCTTAGGCAAATAACGATGGTCAATGGGCATGACTTATAAACCTGATTATTTTTAAAAGTTGTATCCAGTGATTGGTTTATTGATGTATTTTTGAGGGGGTGGGGGAAAAAAAGAAGAAACCTTGTATCTGCCATATTTAAAATTTACAGCAGGGAAAGTTACGACTTATTTTCTGGAAAAAATATTTTTGGATTTGAATGTTTTGCAATATTACTCTTCTGAATATGAGAAAAGCAGTATGTTGTCTCTTAGCAATGTGCATTTCACCTCTTACTGTTCTTACCCCTGTGCTTAAGCAAATTCTGGAAAAGAAGCATCCATTTTGGTTAATAGAGGAAGAGAAGATTTAGAACATGTTAAAACTGCTAGATGTGAAGGCAGGTAGTGTTGAACATTCTTGAATAAGAGGCTGTGGTCAGCAGAGTGCTTACAGTTCACCTCTGTTTCTGATGAATATTTGTCTTGGCTGTGGTTGTGGTTTTCACCACCATTAACAGGGAGAATGAGTATGTGGATGTGTTAGGCTGCGGTGGTGTTTCTCCTCAGACATCCACAGAACTAGATGATAGCTGATAACTTTCCTGTCTGGAAGGATTGTTTTTTTGATACTACCTTCACACATGTGTTAAATTACTCATTCAAATTACATACAAATACTAGGCAGTGTTAACTGCAGAGGCTTTAAAGGAAGTGAGATTATCAGTTTAGAAACTATGCATCTGGAATCAAAATTTGAGGTCATAAGACAGCTTTTGGCAGTAGTTTCTTTTCCAGGGATGGAAGGATATTTTGGCTTGCTGTTACTGAACTGACTTTACTAGGTCAAGTCTGTCTTTCAGTACTGAATGGAGAGAGGAGGCAGGAATATGGATGGCCAGTGTTGTTCTTAGGGTGATCATTCCCTTCATGACTTAACGATATGGAAAAGTATAAAGCACCTTTTCTGAGGAAAAGGCCATAGTAAACTGCTGACAGTAGATGGTATTCTGTCAGAAATGCAGGAAGGTGAACAGTTGAAAAAACCTTCAGGTGTCTTCAAACTATAAAATGCTTTGTAGTATTACCCCTGAGGTTTCTTGTCAGACAGGCATCTCTGAAATATGGAAGGAAAAAGAATCAAGAGAGACAAAGGTGATGTGGCTAAAGTATGGTCCTAAATCCTGTTAAACATGGGAGGAAAGGGAGGTTGTGTCTCTCTCGTGTGTGTGTGTGTGTGTGTTTGGCCAGACGCTCCCTTTCTTGTGTGTGAAATCTGGCAGGATATTTGAACAATCGTTTTTGGAATTGCACGTTAACAGAGTACTTTAACCTTTTGCCAAGTGTTTCTCGATATGCATTAGAATTTTTTTTTTTTCCATTTTGATTGATCAGTTGTTATTTGGCTTTTTATTTTTTGACCTCGGAAGAAAGCCATGAGTCATATGGAACGATTGAACTATTTAATGCAGTAAGCAGTATGAAACTGAGTATCTTTTTGCTAATTTATAAGCATGTGTTAGGGACTCTGTTTTTTTTTTTTTTTTTTTGCACTCTAAAAACATATACAGTATCAGGCTGTTGCTTTTCAAGCTATGATGTGCTAAAGACTCTTCTATAAATAAATTCATATATTGCAGTGTATCTCATAGTTCTTGGCATTAATTCACCATGTTCCTTCTGCACAAGATCTTGCTTACAATCTGTGATAGTTTACATAGTGATAGGTGCTAAAGTAGAGAAGTCAGAAGACTAGTATATTTTACAGGATATTTTCTTTTGGTCCCATAAATGGATTTCTATAATGGCCTCTGAGCTAAAGTGTTGAATTCTTTTTTCAGGAAGGGCAAAAAGCCACTTTCTAGAGTGCATATTATGTTTTGTGTATTTGTACCTATTAAATGTGCGCATTAAAGCGTGTGCATTTGTAGTAGTAACTCAATCCTCTTTTTTGGCCAGGGGTTATCCATTCAAACTCAGCTATAATCTTTGCAGCTAAACATGTGGTGGAAAAATGGGCAGCTCTGTGTTGTCCCATGTAATTATGATTTGTTGCATCTGGGTGGGTTGTGACTGTCAGGATGGGCTTGAACTCTTCTGCCTATGACAGGTAGAGGAAGTGAGACGCATCTCATCCTGCAGAGGTACAGGCTTTTATTAGTGCAATAAACATAATGAGCGTTAGCAGAGGTGTGGTGTGTGTTTGTGTTGGAGGTTGATTTGTTTTGTTTTTTTTAAGTACATGAAAGTCATGAATGTTTTTTAATGATGGAGAAGTGAAAGTATAAAATACCTGAAAGGTGATTAAGTGCCTCTAATTTTGAGGGAAGAGCAAAAGGCCTTTGGGGTTGAATTTGAAAGCACGGACTGAATTTGCCCTGACTCTGTCTCCTTGTAAATCACATTTGGTAGTCATATTTTGTGGCCTTCAGCCACTCAAAATAGTCATGATTATTCTCCCTGTGTGCACTGTGTAATACATTCAGGTTTTAAGCATTAGGGAAGTGGTTGGCCTCAGAGTAAACCTTTCCAATTCGCCTTTGCTCTTCCTCTTTCTTCCTTCCCTGAACCCAGACGGTGCTATCTCCTGCCTGCCTCAGTTGTTCACTATTTATACCAGCCTGCAAAACTGGAGCTTGCGCTTACTGCATGTGAAAGGATCATGAATATGGAATGCTAGTATCTTGTGCTTTTAAAGGCAATCTTGATAAACCTGTAGATAGTAAGACACTAAGAATAGCTGACCGATGCAGAATAAAGATTTGGCACCTGATTTGAAGTGCATGTAGCACTTTCGTCATCCAAAACACATTTTTGACTCTTCAGGAGACTTGGTGTTTGTCTGAACCTTTCTGCCTCATGCAAATCTCTGCTGTAGGTAGTATCTTTTTGTATTCAAATATAGCCAAGTTCAAAAGTGTCTAGATCTGTAGCTGTGCAAAACAAAGACTGACATCTGCAGAAGGAACTATAGATAAGTGCATCATAGCGGTGTAATCTTTGAAGAGTATTTTAAGTTTTTCAGTATTGCGCCTGCTACTGTCACCAATGAAGAAGCACTTTTCCTTTTTTGTGGCATCAGACCAGAAATTCTGGTATATTGGTGTTACGAATATAGAAGCTGCTATTGAAGTTGGTCAAAAAGTAGTGATAGATTTTTTACTTGGGTTTTCATGAACATGTTTTGATACGATTATTATAGTCAGCTAAATTTTATTCTAATTGCTAGACTCTTTTGCGTCTAGGTTTTGTCTGTGTGTGTTGTTGTGTTTGTTTATTTATTCTGCAAGCTTTGAGGTGTAACTTCTTTGAGTATGTCTGTTCTAGCATTTTTACTTTTAGGGGGGTAACTTCAGATTTACCATCTTATATACGCCATGTTATCTTGGTGTATATAAAATTCTTACCTCCTAATAGACATTACAACCAGTGCACTATGTTTCTTTTTCTCCTTTAGGCAATTTATTTCTTAGGTTGTTTTAGAAGGCTGTGAGATGAGAACTTTGATACCATTGACAGCGTGACAGTAATCAAGGGTGAGGTTTGGTGCAGCCTGCGCATTCTTGCGCAGTCCACATTTGTGCTCCACGCTCTCTGAGGGTTTCTTTCCACCACTGTGTGATATCTTACACAAGGGAAGAAAGTGCCTGACAGGTGGATGTTGTGGAGTCTGCACAGAATTGAGCTTCACTGCATAGGTTTTAATCATCAGTATGATTCACCT
Source organism: Tinamus guttatus (assembly GCF_000705375.1). Next base: position 84,761 of record NW_010588619.1, on the reverse strand, counting down.
TGTGCTTTCTCTGTGGCCTGTTACTTCTCTGTAGCCTTAAAATGAACAATACTACAGATTTTTTTTTTTTCAATTCGGATGTGAGCTTGGTGGTTTAACATGATGCTCTAGAATCTTCTTTCGAGAGTTGTTGTTTGTTTGTTTGTTTGTTTTTAAAAAAAGCTAACCTATGATATATGTTCTACAGGGCATGTGTACATGTGACTGTTCTAAAAGGTGACCAGTTTGGAGTTTCAAGGATTTTTTCCCCCATTTTGGTTGTTTGCAAAGAAGGAGAGCTATTGAGCTTCAAGTGCTAAGAGAACAAATTGATACAAATACTGATATTTTTCCATTTTCTTGATCAGTTTTGCTGGAAATACTAATTTAAACCATTTTTCTCTGATGTTCTCTATTTTCTGGACAATATTTTTGGTCTTTTGCAGTCCTCACACAACTTGAGAATACTGTAAAATGTTCAATATAAATATTGTTGTTTGGTAAATTGTTAGTGCCTAAATCTGCTTGAGATGGTGAATTGTACTTTACGGAAAATAGGGTTATGGAAGCTATGGCTGTGGTAGCCTTGTGTGTTCAGAGGCCTCAGTGTTTCAGCCAGAATTGAGGTTGCATCATGGAGAAAAGTGTATCAGATATAACTATAAGGACCAAAATACTGGTGCAAAGTTCCAGTTTTTGGTATCCTGAAGCTCCGAGCACCGTTGTGAAGCCCAGTTATTGGGGTTTGCTCGGTTCTTACTGCCTTCAGTGGGGGTGCCCAGGAGCTGGTTGGGAGACACTGTTAGGCCAAGTTCTCTGATAAGATCTAGCCTTGTTGTGCCCTTGCTTCCAAACAGGTCTCTCTTCTTTAAAGCACTAGTTCGCTAGCAGTACCTTTGACTTAGCTTTAGCCTAGTCAACCTGAAACTGAGTGTGTGTGTTTTAAGGCCTGTGGTTGAACAGTTTGATGTATTAGGATTTTGCCTACAAGCTCAGGGAATGAGTCTTGTTACTGGAAGCACAGAGGGGGGAAAATTCTAGTCCTGAGTGTTATTTTTAGGGATCTTTCTCTAATGCTTTTTAACAAAAGAAACCAAATTCTGTTTTGGGGGTGTTTGCTTGTGTTTTGTTTGTTGTTGTTGGTTGTTTTTCTTCCTTAGACTTACTTTTTCAGAATCTTTGAGCAAACACCCTCTTGCAACTGGGAAGCTGTTAACAATGCTATTGCCTCAGTTTGTGCAGTCTATATTGTGGAAGGAAATATTTCTAAATTTTCAATCAACTAAAAATAGAAAGGCAAAGGGAACTACTTTCTTCAACTGTATAACTTATAGTGTGTATACTTTATACATTTAATACTTCTGCTTGTATATAAATACATATTTCATACATATTCTCACCATATGCACTCTCAGGTACTTATTTATATATATGTACACATTTGAACTGTGTGGCTTTTTCCTTGCGTTCTTCTTTCCTCTGCAATTAGATACGTCTCAAACCTGACCCATTAAAAACAACTTGGCATCAGTACTGTTAAAAACAACTTGGCATCAGTAGAGACTCATGACAGCTGATAATGAAATAGCAGCATGTTTAGTGAGGATCATGTCAAGACTTGGGGTTTTTTTGTTTGCTCATTTTTCTTGTCAGAAAGAGGGGTCAGGTGTTGGTGGGGTTTGTTTGTTTGTTTTTTCTTGTTTGCTTATCTTTCATAATTGGCAAAACAAACTTTGAGGGGAAAACTTTGTATAAAAATCCATCCAACTCCCCTGGCTTAGTTTTTAAGTCCTTTTGTCTATCTTAGTGTAGGCATAAATCTTACCCCTTAACTTCAGTCAGTGCTGCATATGGGGTTCCGTGACGTGACACTTGGAATGGTTGCAGCACCCAGTCTGTTGGAAATACACACAACCCTTTGTGTATCTGACCATCAGTATTCAAAAGAGGAGGGGAAATGGAATAAAAACTTGTTCCTTGCTCACCTGGACTACCATGTTGCTTGTGATTCAAATGACACTGTTTCTTTCCAAGATATTCAGGAGTGTTAACAGTAATCGCAGATGCCTGTAGCAAAACAAAAAAGCAGTAACGCTTGTACAGGTTTTGCCATCCCAAACTATTTGATTTGTGTTACGTAGTGTTTAAATAGGGTTTAAATGACCCACACGGCATTGCTGTGTATCTTTTTAAGATGGAACTTCATCCAATTTTCTTATAAGTCAGTTGCTGATTAATAGATTGAAGTTCCACTTCATTTCC
>NW_010588619.1:63993-82492 GCF_000705375.1 Tinamus guttatus | reverse complement strand
TCTATTACAGGCTTTCCATACTGGCCTTACAGCTGGAGTTATGGTAATGAAAGGTTAGATTCTGGGGGTATTCTCACTCCAGTGTAAGGCTTCGCGCCTAATAAAATGAATAGTTTTAATTCTATCTAGAATAGATTACACCTTTATAGGGTGTATGTAGTAGTACTAACCAGTGTCAGATCTTAATCAAGTTCATACCCTGTACTGCACACTAAACTACACCACTGATCCATCTTAAAAGTTGTGGTAAGGGGTGGCAATGTCAACTGGTTTTGCAATCAGAGCTGTATTTTTGAGATGTGGTTGTGTGACGAAGTTCAATGATACAGACCGAAACAATCTAATAATGTGCTGGTGTGAAAAGAGGTGCTCATGCCTTTTCCATAGGGCCTGCTGCGGCCTTCATGTTCCCTTCTGGGAACTGTTGCATCTCCCAGCTCAAGCTGCCCTCCCCCTCCATGGGTGTCTGAGCAGAATAGGCTGGGGGCTGCATGGGGCCAGAGTCAGTACGGAGAAAAAGACCAGGAATATTTATGGCCATTAGGAAAGCGGGTGGCTCTTTCTGCTAATTTTAAGATATCGGTAGTTTTTAAACAAAATGCTTGAAACTGATGTTGAGTCTTACAGTTATAAATGCATTTATTGCATTATGTTTTGAAAAGCAGTTGAGTCTTTCTAGGTAATCAGTATGGGATTTGTACCTGGGAGGACTGAGATTAAAAATTCAGTTGCTGTTAAGTATGCTACATAGTGCATGGGTTAAATACTAGAGTTTTGCCAGTTTGTAAGATTTACTGGTTGTGTGCATTCTCTCTAGCCTGTCTTGGGTCAGTCTTATTCTCATCTTTGTTCTGTTGGTCTGTGTTTCACAGTAGTTTGGAATATGAAACTAATCTTCCTTCCATTCACTTCCCAGTAATGAGACTACAATTTGCCTAGTGAACAAAGCCGAAGAAAAATGTCACCAAATTTTAAATAGCTCTCCATGTGTTTGTTGCTGGAAGTCCATAAGCATATGGACTTCTTGCTACATAAGCAAGATTTTTGCCAAGAAAAAGGCAGGGAACTTTTGTAGTTCTTAGAAGATTCTGGTTTGAACGTGAAGAAAGCAGTGGACTAAGGTGATCAAGACTGTGGTTGGCCTCATTTTTAACTAGTGTCCTCTCTAAAAATACTAATTAGCAAAATCTCTCGATAGTATGTTAATTACAAAATTACAAATTTTTTTTTTTTAAAAAACAGACTATGTTTTTACCCAACAATTGCTATTTAATCCTAGCAGCTATTTTTAAGTTGGGATTTGTAACAGAGATCTAATTATTATAGTAATTACAGTGGAATCCTTCTTAATTGACTGCTCATGAGACTGACATCCATTGATTAACAGAAGCTCTCTCCATGTTTTTATTCCATGTTTGGAAGACAGAGGGACAGTTTGAGGCCCTGCTGTACTAATTTTGACTTTAATATCAAGAGAATTAATTTGTCTATGTCCTGGATTGATACAGAGCATTCGAGACCTCAGCTGTGTGAGGAGGGAAAATCTCCCAGCCTGTGGTTTGGGTGAGGCCTTAGGCAGCTTAAATTGATGTTTACCCTGTCTCCATTTATGTGAGGAGCCCTAATTAAAGTCCCCTTGCAGTGGCTTGGTGGCTTCAAATGCCTTGCAGGCCACACTGTAGAACTAGGTGTGATCTACTACTGTCTTCCTCAAGGCCCTTGATAGGTGAAGGAGAAGGAAATGTATGATGTTGCTTGGTGACCTGTTGTCCCTGTCATGTTTGATTACATGTGCTTGTTGTGACCAAATTTAAGTATTAGCCAAAATACTTTCACATGTATGTACTTGGCATTAGAAGCAGAGTGTATACCTGCCTATGTAGCTGCTGCTAATGGGCAGCTTGCCCATTCCCAAGGGCTGTAAGCTGGAATTCAGGCTGAATTTTGCTGTTCAGGGTTTTGGGATCAGTGTGTCTTGGGATTGATGCAGTGGCAGAATTCCTTTTGAAGTTTTCTCTGCCCTGCAAGGCAGAAGCAGATTGGTTAAATCATACTGATTAGGGTGGGGTGGAGCTCTTCACCAGTAGTTGTTTGGAAGTAGATACTCTAACAAAATTTTCAGGATGTCGTGGCAGCTTTGCATGTTGTAAAGTGTGATTAGGTCTGTGTGTGAAGTAGTAGAAGGGAAACTATGCAGTGTATTTGTATACTAGGCTCTTCTGTAATAAGCCATGTGGCCTGCTGTGCATGATGAATAAGGATTTTTGCTTTCAGTCATGCTAGAAGGCACTACAGCAACTTGCTGCTCTGGCAATAAGGAAAAATGCAAAGGAGATTTAGGCACAGTATTTATCTCTCACCAGTTTAAAATGTTCTAGATTGGCCACTGCTCTCTTACACCATGCTTGCTGTTTGCCTCTTTCAGGATGACCCCCTTCCTGTTGCACTGGTAGAAAAACAGTATGCCAAGGAATCTCACCGAAACATGCTTCTAATAACTGAACTAGCTCTAAGCAGGGGCCAGAAAGAACGTGAGAAGTAGGGGGAGGCGTAAGGCAAAACAGATTATCTTAAGCATTTAGAATGTAATTGTCTGACAGATCACTGTGCATTTCCCTCCCAGCCTGGGGGTTATGAATTGCCTGCTCAGTAGGCTGCAGAACTGCTAAGGTCTGGTGTGGGGGAGAAGCCTGGGAGGGAGTCAGCTTGGTTATTCTGCCTGTGCTGTCTTCAGCATCCTTAGGTTGAATCTTTGTTAAATAAATTTCTTTTGGAGTAGGTTGACCATTCTGTGCAAACGAGGCCATCTTTTCTGACCATTCAAGTTAGAAATTTTCATCAAAGGTGTACCCGATAGGAGGGAGACGAGGATGATTTGCACGCAAGTAAGGTCCTTCAGGAGTCCTGCTATACACTCTGTGGTGAGCTAGTCCGAACAGCCTTGCTGGGCCTCGCCACAGTGCAGAGGTGCCACCCACCGCTGTCCTCATGCTTGCAAGCCTTGCTGCTGCTGACAGCACTTAACCGAGGTGTAGGAACCGTATTGTCCCTGCAGGGGAAAAAATGGGATGTGAAGTTAACAGCCAAAAAAGCTTTGCCTTGTATCCTGCAACCAGGTTGCTCTGGCACCTGTTTATCAACTCTTGGATGACATAACAAACTTTACAGCTTAAGATTTTTTTTTTCCTGTTCCTTTTATTTCATCTTAATTATAGGGTAATGTGTGTTTAAGATGTGCTGCAGTTGTGTATTTTTTTTTTTTTTAATTCTGTTTTGCTCTTTGTTTTTCCCTAGTATGTACTTCGGCTTTCCTAAAAGGGATAAAGCATATATTAAAAAGGCAAGACTGTAAGTTCAGATACCTGAATTTACGGTCTTGTCTTTTTAAGTACTTTAGCTTCTGTGTCCTTAAATTTGCTTCATCTTTGACTCTGTTTTAGTGTAACTGTCGAATTCAGTGCTTATTGATAACTGCCTTGTGAAAATTGTATTCTTTCTGGTCCTGTCGCTTAACATCGTTATGCAAGTTGAGAGAGATGATACCCCGGTCGGGGAGGGATGTGACAGGATTTTGCTCTGTCATTCTGGTTTAAAGCTGAAGGTCCACAGATATCAGTGGAGGGATGATATCTTCATGTGGCTGCTAATAGCAAGAGAATCAGTTTGTGTTCTACGCAGCTTTTGTATTTCAGGTACAGAAATGTGTTTGTGAAATGTATGGGTTTGAACCCTGTGCCTGACTTTGACTTTCTAAAATAGTAACAATCAGTGACTCTGGTTTGTTGGACTCTTGATGACAAGATCACATCATTTCATGCCCTTTTTTAATACTATGTACTGTATTGTTTATCTCAGACTGTAGTCTACAAGGTGTCTTTTAACGTAGGCATTTTGTCAAAATAACCTTTGTGCTTTCCCAGTGCCTGTCATCTTGGAGAAACTGTAAATCAAAATCTAACCATGTAACTGCTACAAACTTACCAAATGTCACCAAAATGAAAGGAGCAACGTTTGCTTCAGTTGTCATTGTTCCTGGTTTCTGCTTGCAGACAAGAGTGTAGTCAGGTGGAGCCAGAATTACAGTACCCTTTGTGTTTTGGTTACCCAACTATACCAAATAAACTGCACGCACGTAAAGTGGTATGCTGTAAATGTACCTTGGGCAAGTACTAAACTCTCTTGAAGATTTACCCTCTTGTTCTTGCATTATCTCTTGATGGAGGTCATGTTTACCGTCAAACCTGAGCTAAAGAAAAGCTTGGCTTCTCCTATGCTTAGCTGTTCCTCTGGACTATGGTGTTGGATGCTGTGCTTCTATTCCTGCTTTCCCGAGTGCCTCAAAGGCAACGTTCTCTTGTGTCTTTGGTATTGCCTCTTTGATTCCCTGCCATCTATACGGGGAATAAAAAAAAAAAAATGATGCATATGACAGACTTGATCTGTTAAAATTAATAGGAGAGTCAGACTAGAGAGGAGAAAAAGGATCATGTTATCTGCAATTTTGCGTAGTTTCTTAAGATCATGATATTTTGCTACATTTTGAGTAGTCAGAAAAAGAGCTGCTATTTCAGTGGGCTTGTTGTGTAGACTGTCAAATTAGGCTGATTTCTGGAGAATGAAAGCAGTGGCTGATTGCTTAAATGTCTAGCAGAAGATTTTGAAATGCGAGGGGTTTTTTTTGTTGAGATGGATACTAGTGTCAGCACAAGGAAGAGGGGAGTTAGCTTCGAGGTACCATCATTCTGAAAGTAGTAGATCAAATTAGCATTATAGCAAAACAATTTCCACAGTTTTATTTCAAGCAGCTCTTTACATTAGGTGGAGAAAGCAACTGAAGAGGAAAGCCTTTCTAGGCATTGAGTTTACTATAAGTTGGGAATACTTAATGTAAAAGTGGAAGGCAGCTTCAGTGAGAGTAAACTCTTGACTCCATGGTTATACTCTTGAGAAAAGGAAGAATAGTAGAATAATAATGTTGTTAAGCGCGTACAAAAGATCCAAGGGAGGAAGTTTGGGAGACCTAGAAGCTGCTAACTGTTATTTATTTATTTATTTATTTATTAGTAGCTTGGATGGAAATTTTGCAAGACAACTTCAGACAACTTTCAGTATTATTTAGAGAACAAGTATTACCTAACATAAAAATGTGAGTGTGTGTAAAGTGGAAACTAATGAGTCTGAACTAATATTTTTTTACGTGGGAAGTTTACCTTAGAAAAATGGAGGCACTAGGTGAGACGTATCTAGAATAGTCAGTGAATATGAAGAATAAGAGATTGTCCTGTCAGTGCTTCTGAAAGGGTGGAGATCATGATAAACATTTCCACCATCTCAGTATAATGTGGAGTATGTTGTAACTTTTCATGAGTCTTAAGGTTTTTTGCCCTTAAAAAAGGCAACTGTGTGACATATATACTCACTGCTAAGAGTTGAGCTGTCACTGAGAGATAGAGCTAAGACAGTTAAATGTGGCTGCTGCCAGAGGGGATCACCCTCTCTCCCCAGCTAAGGCACTTTAGGGAGCTAATCTGGGAGAAGACCAATTGCTTCCAGTGGATAATAGGAGAGGATCTGTTTTCTGTGAACTTGGTCACTGAAACTGTTGTCATAGGGTGGGCCTGGCCCAAGGCAGGGGCCGTATGAGGAATGAGAGCAGGAGGCACCAGGCTACCCCTTGCAGTGGTTGTTCAGAGGGTTTCCTTCTGACAGCACAGCTGGACACTCTGAGCTTTGCTCAAAATGTGTGCTAAGGAATTTAAAGCCTGAAGTTGCCTGGAGCAACTTCACAGCTTTTTGAGAACTTAAAAAAGGCAGATGACATTCCAAAGGAGAGGAGGGAAAAGACACATCTACTGTTTAAAGGCTGTAGGAAAGTGGAAGCTAAGGAACTGCGAACTAACTGCCTTAATTGCAGTTCTTAGAAAAATACAAATAATTAAATTACTTTGCCTCAGTGCTCATCTGAAAGATATTAATCTCTTTGCAAAAATAATACTAATAATAATTTGTTTTTTTAAGAATAAACCCTGTTAATTGTCTGACTTTTTTGGCAAGTAAGGAACCTAATGGAGAGTTGCATCTGGAATTTAACAAAATTGTTTTGCAGAGAGTGTTATGTAAGTGCATTTGTTTGGAAGGATATACCTGTAAATGGGTTATTGGTCAAAGTGAAATGATGTGCTGAACTTCTGTAAAGGTCTGTCATAAATGCTTGTTGGCATTTTCAGTGGTAACTTGGACTACAGCACCTGCTTATCAAATCTGAAGAGAACACCAAGAGTAGCCAGTCGATTGAGAATTCGAAATCCATGTTGACACACTGAGGAAACTAGTGTGCTTTAAAATGAAAGGCTACAGTTTCAGTTGAATGGAAGGTTACGTTGGAGTGGGAGTAATGAGCTGCGCCAATGCAACCAAGAGTCACTGCAGAATAGAAACTGGAAGCTCCAGTAGGTTAATTAGCTGTAGATGTTTGACAATATATTTGTGTTAAAGATAAGTGCTTCCAGAGTTACTGGTCACACCTGATCGCGGTCTGTGTAATCAGAAGGGAAGATGTGCTGAGCTGCCAGCTGAGATGCTGTGGCTAGGAGCAAAGTTTCTGTTGGCAATCTCCCCCAAATATAGAAGATTGCTTGTGTGATTGTTCTGGGTTATTTACCAGAGCATCTTCCGTGGGGAGTTGAAGCAGACATGAGCAGCAGATCAGTTTACCCATTTCAGTGCAAGAACTCGTACCCTGTTGCTTTCAGAATTTCTGGATCTGCTAATGGTTGTTTCTTCTTCAAATACTTTTTTTTTTTGTGTGTGTGTGTGATTGAAATAAAGTCTGGCAGAGTTAAGATTTATGCTGTGATTGGTTTTCAAGAGTCTTGTTCAGATGTCTTCTTACTGAACCCATTGTGATATTAGGGTAGGCTTTTTGTTCTTACTTTTAACAGTGCCAGTCTCCTTATCGGGGGAAAAAACAGAGAAATCAAAATCTTATTTTAGTGTCTGGCCTAATTTTCTTCCCTGAAACAATGTGTTTTTGCAAAACAGCCGACCAGACAACAACAAAAACACCCTAGGAGCTGATACGTGTACTGGGAATCTTTCGTGTGACTGCAAGAACAGCAAGCCATTGCTATTATAGGCAAGACCCATTGACCAGCACCATGCATCTGACATGCATTTATCTGACTGTATGGTGTGGAAATAAAGCTTAATCCCCTCCTCTGTACCAGCCAACAGCTGCTGGGACACAAATAGAGGTGTCCAGCAACAGTGGTTCAGCAAGTAGAAAATAAGCTTCCGTAGTCACTGCAGCCAAAATATTGTTTTAGGTGTTGTCTCTCTTCGGTGACATATGTATCTACATTTGCCAAATGCTAGAGGATCAAAATGGATCTAGTGGAGTTTTCTGACGGCTGTGCTAAGCCTCACCCTTCACCTCTGCTTTGCAGAGGATTCAGTTTTCTTTGGAACAGGTCTTACAGTCTGAGGCTGCACTCGGCAGTATAGAATGAAGTTTGTTTTATCATTTTTCTTCTCTCTCTCTCCCCCCACCCCGTTGCCCACTTTATTATACTGAATAGGAATGATTTGGGAATCAAGCAGGTAAAAGTAAAGGAAGATTCGTACATAGTTGAGGACTGAAATGTTTTACTCCAGTTTTAAAACTGGTTATTCCCTCCTTATTGCTGCAGCTCATTTCAAGTGATCTGGTTTTCAGCATCTGCTACTAGGAGAAAACACCTGAAGGTAGAAACTTAGTAAACCGGGTTTGCTACTATGAGGAAAAAATATGTTGAACCATCAGCAAATCATTTATATTCACTTACACATCTTACATATTTTGTTGTTAAATCTTTGCTCTGCTGATACTGGTTAGTGGCTTTGCCAACACCATAGGAAGAACTAAATAGTACAGTTAAATAATGGTAGCATAAAATTGCTAGAATCAAAATCATTTTCAATATTTCTTGAGCTTCTAACCTTAGTTGCAAAATCCAAAAGTTAATTATTCTCTTTCATGGCTTATAGTTAATGTTAACCTTTATTTGTTGAGTTAGGAGAGGAGAAAGAAGAAAATGGAAAGCATTTTAATAAACAAGAACGTCTTAGAAATAGCTTCTCTGTGTAGGGTTTTTTTTTTTTTTAAAAAAAAAAAAGAGAGAGAAAAAAAGAAAAGAAAAAAGAAACAACAGTTATTTGTTTTTAATAGATCAGGGCAGCCCCCTTCCTGTTTTCTAGGTATCACTGTTAATAAATGGCCATAGCAAATGAGGCAGGAGCACCAAGTCAGTGTGCTGACAGCTGCTGCCGTAGTCCATGTGCCCCATGGCTTTTGGGCAGCCCCAGGGATGGGGAGCGCAGCCCGGAGCGCCCGGAGCCGGGGCCCGTGCCCCTGGCCGGAGGGAAGGCGCCACCTGGCGGGGACCCGCGCGTGGTGCCACCCCGGGGCGGGACGGGGTGGGGGTCGCGCGGTTGCTGATGTCCCCTGGCTGGGCTCTGCGCTGGGAGTAAGTGCCATTGAAAAGACATAAATGTGCTTAAACTCTGAAAAGCAGGAACTCTGAAAATGCCTTTTCAGACTTCCACCCTGACTTGTGTGGTTGTTTTTTTTTTTTTTTTTTTTTTTTTTAATAGGAACATCATCTCCAACGGGCTATCTCAGCACAACAAGTATATGGAGAGAAGAGGGATAACATGGTTATACCAGTCCCAGAAGCAGAAAGTAATATTGCTTACTATGAATCCATATATCCTGGAGAATTTAAAATGCCAAAGCAGCTGATTCACATACAGCGTAAGTAAAACAACTTACTTGAAGTCTACACCAATAATTCCCTCTGCCGAAAGTTCATGGGGTTCCTCTTAAATGTCTTTCGAACTTGCTCAAGCCTGCTTTCTGAGAATTAATTATTTTACAACATGGAGTGTCTTTTTACAACAGAGAAGTGTATACTTTTACTGAAGGGCACTCTCTAATTTGTAAGCAGGAAGGAGATAGATGTCCATGTCCTTGAATAAAGTCTGTACATTAATACTTGAGCTTTAGCAGTTAGAGGCCAATTTCTGTTCTGTCAAAAATCCCTAGTCGCAGCTTGCAAGGAAATCTAGGTTCATTAACGAGAGCTAACAGACAAATATGCTTGAAGGAGAGAATATGTAATAGGTGAGAGGCAGAGTACCTTTGCCTCACAGTTTAACCAACATAGGACAGTAGAGTGGATTGGGAATCATAGAATGCTTAAGGTTGGAAGGGACCTCTAGAGATCATCTAGTCCAACCCCCCTGACTCCAGCAGGGTCACCTAGAGCACGTGGCACAGGACTGCATCCAAGTGGGTTTTGAAGATCTCCAGAGAAGGAGACTCCACAACCTCTCTGGGCAGCCTGTTCCAGTGCTCTGTCACCCTCACTGTTAAGAAATTTTTCCTTAAGTTCCTATGGAATTTTTGATGTTTCAGTTTCCGGCCATTTCCTCTAGTCCGATCAGTGGCCACCACTGAAAAGAGACCATCACCGTCCCCTGCATTCCCTCCCTTGAGGTATTTATATACACTGATTAGATCCCCCCTCAGCCTTCTCTTCTCCAGGCTGAACAGGCCCAGCCCCCTCAGCCTCTCCTCATAGGGCAGATGTGCCAGGCCCCTGATCATCCTTGTAGCCCGTCGCTGGACTCTCTCCAGCAGCTCCACATCCCTCTTGTACCGTGGAGCCCAGAACTGGACACAATACTCCAGATGCGGCCTCACCAGGGCTGAGTAGAGGGGCAGGATCACCTCCCTCGACCTGCTGGAGATGCTGCTCTTAATGCACTCCAGGATCCCAAAAGTCAAGAAGAAATGGCAACAGGGCATTTGCCTACATATTCTATGTATTTCTTTGTAAGCTAATCTCGTTTCTGGTTAGATCAGTCTAAATACTAGACTTCCAAATCAGACCGAATTTCAGTAATGAGTGAAAGTACTAGAGCATGCTGCTGTGTTCTAGTATTGGTCCACGTTTCCTTAGGGAGTCTTCCGTCGTGGTATCAAGGTACTTTATTATTTGTTTCCTTATCTGGTGATCTAACAGCCCAAGTGGTGTGATCTTCCAAAGTGTTTATTATGTCTTGAGTGGGTTGTTTTTGTTTTTAAACAAGAATACAAGTTAGCTAATGTTTTATGATATTAAAACAATTTTCTTAAGCGGATTGGGGGAAGTGGTGCTTTACACAGAGTGTTTCCAAATGTGCCCTCACAAAGAACCTTACCTTGCTTAGGATTTAAACCAAATTGCATATGGCATAAGAACTAGGGCAGTTTTGCCTTGAATTTTAAACTATACTTCATATCTACACTCTATCTTCATAGGATATTGTGATTCTGTTCTACAGAATCATTGCTTGTGTTTGAATATACCCTGTGTATATTCAGTGCTGGGTCAATTTATTCTGACGCATTTAGGTCACAAAAAATTGTTGGTGAGACTATTACGGTCCCCTGTTACAGTGATCTCTGCAAATACTTTTTGTAGCAGTACTTTTAAAGCACATATGGTCTAATGCTGAAGTCACAGCTTCTGAAGTTGAGAGTGTTCTGTATAAGACTACAGAATACTAAGGAATGTTGAACAGTTAGAGCAGATTGACCAATCCAGTTGATGGCTGAACATAGTGAGGTTGAAAGCCACTGGATGGCTTGGGTGCCAATGAATTTCTATTGCCTAACAAAACATAGTCAAGTAGGTACCAATTTTTATTCCTGCATTTAACTTTTTTTTAAGAGAGAGAGAGACGAGATCTAGTCTCTAAGTTGGATTACTACAGTTTAGAAAAAAATCACTTTGTTTTGTCTTGCTCTAAGAATTTGGCCAGTATTCCAGACACTGCTATTACAACAAAACATTGCCGTAGTAAAACTGTAACGTTAACTTTCCCTCTAACTTACAGCTTTTAGTTTGGATGCTGAGCAACCCGATTATGACTTGGATTCAGAAGATGAAGTCTTTGTGAATAAGTTGAAGAAAAGAATGGACATTTCTCCTTTGCAATTTGAGGAGATGATAGACCGACTAGAGAAGGGCAGTGGTCAACAGGTACAGCATTATTTCAAATAACAAACTGCAAAACTTGTACTACGTATTTCACCATGTGAAAGTGACATGCTGGGTTTTGCATTTAGCCGGTCAGCCTGCAAGAGGCCAAGCTGTTGCTGAAGGAAGATGATGAATTGATCAGAGAAGTGTATGAGTACTGGATTAAAAAGAGGAAAAACTGTCGAGGTCCCTCTCTTATCCCAGCAGTGAAACAAGAGAAGCGAGATGGTTCCAGCACAAACGATCCCTATGTTGCTTTTAGAAGACGAACAGAAAAGATGCAGACACGAAAAGTAAGTAGATGAAGTTCTTCTTTCTTCCCACTCTCAAATAGCAGCCTATGTAAAGCAACAATCCTGCTGTGTAGTATGCAACAAAATGTAAGTTGTTGTTTTCCCTTTACATTTGTAAGGGCAAAAACATAAAGGGAAACTGCTTTAGGCCACCTGTTGAATAAAGGTTTCGATGTTCTGGTTTGGTGGTTTAATTCTTTTAAACTAAACCCACTTATAGTGGTGATAAGCTTTAGCTGATTGATACGTACATGTTTCTCTTGTATCAAAACCTTGAAATACATGTTTTAGTAAGTATATTTTCTTTTATTTCAGATCAATAGCTTTAAGGATGTGGCTAAATGCATGCTTTTTATATTTACAGAATCGAAAAAATGATGAAGCATCTTATGAGAAGATGCTTAAGTTGCGTCGAGATCTGAGTCGTGCAGTAACCATCCTGGAGATGATAAAGAGAAGGGAAAAAAGCAAGAGGGAGTTGCTGCATTTAACACTGGAAATTATGGAAAAGAGGTAATGTTTATTGAAATATCATTGTAGCAAGGTTGGAAAATACTTGTTTTTTGATTTCCCATGGAAGATTTAAAAATAAGTATTTCAGGCTTTTTCTTGCTTAAATTGTACTGTTTTCATATATAGCTGTAAAGAGCAAAATAAAACAATTCCCTGCTCATTGCAGGGAAATGCCTAGTCACTGTAATCTTTGTTAGGTTTTATTAAATGCGTATGTATAAATAAGTAAATTAACTTCAAAATTTGTATCTAAATTAAGTTCTTTAATTAATGAATGAATTCAGAACTTTAATGAAGGAAATCTCAGCTGTTTAAGGCAGTTTCCAAGCATTAGTATTCCTCCATTCTTCGTTGTCTCTGTGTCTTTTAGCAGCATTTGATATGACATCCTCCTGAGTAAAATAAACAAAAAGCATTTCTTACATCATAACATGCTGCTCTGTCAGTCATCTCTATTCAGACTAATGCTCCTTTCAACATCCTGTTTGACAGCTGCACTGAAGACCAAATGTTGCAGTTTATCAACTGTCCCTTTCCTAGTCAACAGTAAATTATGTTTGTAATGTGAAATTGCTTTTAGCAGTTCATATTTCGGATCTGACTAGACATCTTTAGCTTAAGAATCCATGCTTAAAAATAAATGTTTTGAGTCAGTATTTTGAAGACCTAAAACTAACTTTATCTAACCTGGTTTCCTAGGGAGAGAAGCTGCATGTCAGTCTGCCCTCCTAGTAGATACAGGGTGTGTTTGGGGTTTTGGGGGGTTTGTTTAGTTTTGTTTCTCTGAGCAGCGACCATTTTCAGTAGAGAGTGGGAGAGACCTGAAGGCTCCTCAGCAGGTTTCTCATGAAGCTATTGTTGCTCATAGGGAAGCCTCAAGTGGCCCTTCAAAAGGGAAACTGTAACATGAGCTCAGTCCTTTTTAGAGTTCGGAGAGTTCACACAGGATCCAAATGTTTCATGGCTTTTGCTGGTCCTCTAACTATTTCATAATACAGAAGGAGGCCTTGTGAATAAGGCACTCTAGCCTCACTGTTTAAAACTTTTTAGATCTTGTATTTGTTTATTTAAATAGCGCCCTCTCTGAGTGAGGAGGGGAAAAACCTACCCTATTTTTCCTTTCTAGTTTCTAAACCTTCTTTTTTTCCTTGCTTTATTATCCCATTGAAAGTGTTTTTGCAGGTATCCCTGCTTTATTTATTGTCCTTATTTATTGTTCAGCACTTGTTTTTGCAGTGAAGCTTGTTTTATTAGTTTTCTTTTTCTGTGCTTCCTGCTGTTGTCTGGGCTTGGTTTTATCTCAAGTTACAAGTGTTTAACTCTTTATTGCACATTATTTTACCAAGGATGTTGTAAACATTCCAACAAGTAAGAAATTTCTCTGGTTTCAGGTATAATTTGGGTGACTACAGTGGGGAGATCATGTCTGAGGTCATGGCACAGCGGCAGTCAATTAAACCTACCTATGCTATTCCCATCATTCCTGTGACTAACAACAGTCCTTTTAAACATCAAGAAGCTATGGAACTGAAAGAATTTAAAGTTAACAAAGTAAGTAAATAGTATTTCTGAATATCAGTAACTAAGTTATAAATTATGTTTTTAGGTATGTAAGATGCGGGGGCTTTAGGATATAGCAGTATGGAAAACATTTTTTATTTGTTGAGGTGAAGGAATAGACTCTGAAAATGGAATCAGACTAGCACATTTGCAATTAGAATTAAATATGTTTTTCTGTTGGCATTGACTTACATACAGAATGAAGTAAAACATTCTTTTCAGTTTAAGTCTGGACCATAGAATCTAAGAACTAGACCTCTAGAGGAGTAGTATTAGCACAGTAGCCAGCACTCTGTTTGAAATACTTATGTGGAAAATTTACAGTATTATTTTCTCTCATCTTCTGGGAAGATGATCTTATTTTCAATGCTTCTAAACCTACAAATTGTTTAAAAATACTTTTCAATTTATTTCACAATTTTAGTATCATAAGTATACGATATATAGAAAAAGACTGGCTGCGTTCTGTAAGCTCTTGATTAGCTCTTAAGAAGGAAAGTAGTAAAGGTCTGCTATAGACAGTATCTGCAGTATAACTGCACATGCAGTTATAATAAGGCCTTACACAAGGGGAGTATTAACATCTTTAATATGGTTCATAACGTTCAGAAAGCCTACTTCAAAATCATCTGTTACCTAGTTGCTGGAGAAAGATAGGAGCCATCAGTTAAACCTATTCTCCACCATTTTTGTTCTAAATTAATGTTATGCATTTTAGCTGTAGTGGATTTTTGATTTCTGGTGGTGTAAAAACCCGCTGATTTCTCCTGCTTACTGTATGCCTTAGTCTGTTAATTAAAACTGATTTTGTATTCACTTGAAATGTTTCACTTGGATCCAGTTCTCCATAGTAGTATTTTATCTAGCGCAGTCATTGGGCATGCAGGTGTTAATTCTTCCTTGTTGGGTAAACACCTCAAATTTTGATGAGGTTATGGCTTGTATTACTTTGAAGGTGGTAGAAAGATGAGTTCACTTTTTAATTTGTTTACACAAGAGTTCTAGAAAAGTTGTGACTTGCCTGTGTGCATGATTTTAAGCTTTTTTTTTGTCTTCCTTTTAGCAAGATAAACCTGATGTTATTCGACCTAAAAGAAAGTATGAGAAGAAGCCAAAAGTCTTACCTTCATCTGCTGCTGCTGCTCCTCAACAGGCGAGTCCTGCTGCACTGCCAGTCTTTAATGCTAAAGATTTGAATCAGTATGACTTTCCTAGCTCAGATGAAGAACCTCTCTCCCAGGTAGGACCTCTGAAGTCTTTATGCTGCTTTTGCTGTAAGAATGGGAGTGAAAAACATGAATTTACCTGCTTTCTCCCCTGCCCCTTTCAATTTTAAAGGTTTTGTCTGGTTCTTCTGAGGCTGAGGAAGAAAATGACCCTGATGGTCCTTTTGCCTTCCGTAGGAAAGCTGGCTGTCAATACTATGCTGTAAGTAAAATTTTCTTACTTGTGAGAAGACAGAGTATTATTGTAGAAGGAAAAAAAAATTGTGTTTAACTGTTCAAAATTATTTTAAGCCTCACTTAGACCAACCTGGCACCTGGCCGTGGAGTAGCCCTAAAGAGGGAAGATTAGGAGATGTGCGCTATCGATACTGCTTAACCACCCTCTCTGTACCCCAGAGGTGTATTGGATTTGCACGAAGACGAGTAGGCCGTGGTGGAAGGTAAGCCCTGCATGACTCTTTGCAAAAATGGTGTGCAAAAGGCACCTCTCGAAGTAAAGTTTAAAATTCAAAATTGGAGGCATCACAGAAGTTGACTTTTTAAATAATTCTGTTTGATACTGTTTCCTCAGTTGATGATTAATAGCTCCATTTTTCTTTTGCTACAGGGGAAGCAATATGATAGTCTTTACTTTCATGTTTCTAGTTGGTTTTTTTGCTGGTACTCCCAAGTTCTGAGGTGAAAACACATCTGTGTTTTCATTTGTAACCGGTGTTTCATGTTAGTGATATGTGTAGTCATCTTCAATAAGCAGTTTTCAAAAATGGCCATACGTGGAGGTCAGCTGCAACTTTCCAATGGTAGAGGAGAAAAATGGGTTGGAGGAAACCTAACAAGTGACAATAGTTGCTAAGTTTTGGACATTCCCACTTAAGATGAAAATATTAAAGACTATTACTTCACATGCTTGCTTCTGAGTTGCTCATTCAAAAAAGTATTCCTAAACTATTTAATGTCTAATTATTATCTGTTAAGTATTGTTTGACATGGCTTTTAATTTAGCCTGAATGTCCCAATAAGCTTCTTTATTTACACTTTTTTTTTTTTTCTTAATAAAAGAATGTGACTTGGCTCTCAGATGAATGCTTAAAAGTTACTGGCTTGCTAGCAAGTCAGACTAGGATATTGGCAAAACCAGAACAGGAGTTGAGGGCCGCTGCTGGCATTTTGCAAGGGGGTTGACACACAATGTGTGATGGCTTTTGGAACTGCGTGCGGTAGTTGTAGGTGCATTCGGGGTATATGATAATAAGGCATTTGGACTGAAGCTGCTTTAGGAGGAAATAGCTTTTTAGTTACCTAAGCAGTCAATTGTCCAGTTTGTTTTTATTGCCTGTTCTAGAACAGTTTTGTGTAGCCTCTGCCACTTCTTTACCTTCTTCTCCAAACCCAGGTGAGAAACTAGTGATCTTACTGGGGCTTTTCTTGCCACTGCCTGATTTTGCCTTTTTTGTTCTGTTTCTAGGGTGCTTCTAGACAGAGCGCATTCGGACTATGATAGTACATTTCATCAGCTGGATTTGGAAATGCTTTCCTCATCACAACACTCTTCAATCAGTCAATTTGCCAATACCTCAGAAACAAATACCTCGGACAAATCTTTCTCGAAAGACCTCAGTCAGATACTAGTCAATATCAAATCATGTAGATGGCGGCATTTTAGGCCTCGGACACCATCCCTACATGACGGTGACAATGATGAACTCTCCTGTAGGAAATTATGCAGGGGTATAAATCGAACAGGCACAGCACAACCTGGGACCCAGACATGCAGTACCTCTATACAAAGTAAAAGTAGCAGTGGTTCAGCACATTTTGGTATGTTTCCTTTGACAAACTTACTTCTAGAAGTTTTAAACTTGATTGAGAAAAAATGGAATATTGTTAGGTTGTCCATACTTTGTGGTCTGCTCTGATAACAGTCTGTCTTCTCTTTTTTCTCTCCTCATAGAATGCTTTTTCTTACTTAGTGCTGACAGTAGTGTACAGCATCTTGAAATTATGCAAATGCTACCTTTATATTTAATTCTGATTTTAGAAATATAACGGTTTAGAAAACAGTTTTGTGTTGGGTTTAAGTTAACTCTGAAGTTTTTTTTTTTTTAATTAAAAATACATTGGTTGAAACACTGAAAAACATTAAGCTCCAGACTTTCTTCTAATTTTTGTAGTATATGTAGTATATGATGGTGGGGAACATTTAAAATATTTCCATAGATCTCAGCATGAACTCTCATCCTTGAACTCTATACATTTAAGTGTAGCTTAAATACTTTAATAAATAAATAAATAACTCGGGGTCCCTGCCAGTGCAACGGGCATCTGCTCGTGCTTGGCAAAACTGTCATACTGATCACCTCTCTGTTGTTAACAGCATATTACTTGATATAGAAGCAAAATTACAAATTTGAGGACCTGACTCTAAGAGAACTTGGTGTGCAGTTGCTTTTACATTGCAGTACTACTGGACAGCACATCTTTGTTGTGTGCTCCATAGTGGAAGACTGATATTTATAATAAGCCTAGAGTTTTGATCAGTCAGTACATTGCATAGCATCTTGATATTGAGTGCATAAAGTCCTTGCAGGTAACACACTATATTTGAAAATCATTTAACTTCAAAAAATTGAATTCAAGGCATATATCCATGTGTATGTGTATACTTGTACACAGGCAGACATGAAGACTACCTTTTTTTCCTTAAGCTGTAAAGATAACTCCTAACTGAGGCTAGGTAAATGAATGGAATTCTTAGTGGTGAATACTGTACAAAGTTTTGACTGTGTTGGGAGTATTTTGGAACTTCAGAAGTGTTTTTATGTCTATCTCTGGATAGATAGCTATGTGTATGTGTGCCTAGTGCGTTTTTTCTCTTTTTTATGGTTAGAATTTTACACAGGAGGGTTCATCTGTGTAAAATATTTAAATACTCAATGCTTACAAAGTTAAGTTGTAATGTTCAGATTCATATTTTGATTAGCGTTGGATATGGGAATAGTATATTCCATAAAAAGCGTAGTTATATCTGGATTCATCTATGCATTTCAGTTACCACAACTTTTGAATAGTGTTTTGTTGTTCATATAACCGGGTAGATTATGCTCATGGGCAATCTTAGCAAGGATTGCTGTGGTCGTGTGTGTGAGTTTGTGTATACATGGTCATCTCTTTAGGGCTAGGTGTTTGAAAAGAGTCTATTTAATTCATCTTGATGTCATTCTGTTTTCTGGTGCTGCTTTCACTGTGCTGAAGACTTCTTTAAAATACATTGTTTATACAGATCGCAAATATAAGTGATCATGTTTTATGTGGGCCTTTGATCTATTCGAAGGTGCATGTCAGGGTTTCAGCTCTTCTCATTTTCTGTAGCAAATATTGTGAAGAACACAGGGCACGTAGCATCTGTACTGGCTTTTTTCTGATGTTTGCTACAGCAGATTGCAATCTTTCTCCTCATTCCTAGGTATTTTTAAAGCTCGGAGGCTTTTTTTTTTATGGTTCAGTTTTCTTTTCAGCTTTAAGCGGCAATAGGTGTTGCTGCCCGAAAACAGTGGCTAATGTATCTCTACTTTAAAAAGACTCTATTGTTTCATTGCTACTGTGAGATAGGGTCAACTCAAATTGTTTAGCTTCAAGATAGGCTCATCTGGACTCTGTACTGCCTAGCAGAGGTGGTCACGTTGCTATGCCCATCATGGGATGCATTTAGTCTGGCTCCGTATCGAAGTAGTTTACAGAAATCTCAAGTTTTCAGTCTGGAATATTCCAGATAAAATGTTGTTGAGCTGTTTAAAAAAAAATGCCGTGGAATATTTGATTTTCAGGTCTTTCCTACACAGCC
>NW_010588619.1:22669-63962 GCF_000705375.1 Tinamus guttatus | reverse complement strand
AGGTACTATCCCAAGTGTTTCACTAGTCAGAGGCCTCATGCACCATTGGTACCTGCCTATGGAAAGCACTGGTTTTCTGCCCTTAAGAGTGGGGAGAGGTTTTCCCCAGAGCGCTGAGCGTGCAGTGGTCATTCTGAAAGTGCCTTTGACCCTGAAGAAATGCAAGGTCCTGGCACTGGCTTTCCGAGTACTCTGCATAAAAGACGCATGGAAGATGTTGCGCTGAGATCTTCTTTATCGGTTGAAAAGAAATATCTGAGAAAATCTCTTATAAGTTACCTGGAAGTTAGGCTCATACTGGACTTGTCATGTTTTGAAGGGATAGTATCCAAGAAAAGTAACTTCACTTTTGAAGTCTGTGGTGGTACTTCATCTCACAAGAACTGTGAAAAGGCATCTTTTGCCTTCTTTTGAGGAGAAAAAAAAAAAAGGTGATTAAAAGGTCTTCAAGCATATGATATACAGTCCTAAAAATAGGCAACAGCATAAAAGGATGAGTGTTGTTCAGTAGGGAAGCTACTCATCTGAAAGGAGCCTGTTTTGCTGACAATCTCACCAAGTCTCAAAACGTTGACACTCATCTTTAGAGACAGAGTTTGTGTGTCTTAGCAGTCTGGAACATACAGTAGGCATGAATGTTCAGTTGGAAGAGTTTGTGTTCCAGCAGTTTAATCTTCCTTTCTGTACTTACTGGTTAACCCATCTCATCTGCTCTGCCAGGCCAGCTGGAATCTGCATGCTGCATCTAATCTTAGTGAGACTGTGCTTTTTGAGTACAGTATATTTTGGGATGGTGGTATCTAACAGTCAGATGATTGTGAGGCACTTGGCACTGCATGGCTGGTATAATTCTGTTGCAGCCTTGTATTTAGGTGGCAGACCACAGGTACGGTCACTAGTGAAAGACTTGGGCATTTGTGCCCAGGCTCTGCAGTAAGACCAGGCAGTAGTTTTACGTTCTGGTCTTCTGTTTTCCTGCCCGCAAAGAAGTTGGGTTGCTTTGAAAAGAAAGTGTGAATCCTGAAGACCAGAGAGACTAGCAGCTGACCTTAGTATGCTTGATGTAGTATGCTGCTTCTCCTTTTCTACTCAAAATAAGAATTGTGAAGTATTTTAGCAGAAACTCTAGCTGTAGTTAAAAATATCTTGAGGGAATAATGACTATATATGCTACTGTGTATGAAAACCTACAGGCATCCTATAGAATATCATACAGAATATCATTAAAGAATCCAGAATAATTTATCTTGAATTATGTTTCCTGCAAATGGGAGATGTAGGTTAGGTGCTGCAGGTTGTGCTTCAGTACTCACAAATTCTGTAGGGATTCCATTATAGATGTATTTATATATAAAAGGTACATACATACAAATATATATGTGGTACATATGTAGATATATATGTACTTTTTTCCCCTGTCAAATGTGGATGTGTTTTCACATCTCTCAAACTGCTTCTGAAAAGCAGTAGTTAGCATGTTCGTGCTAATGGGTCTAGCAGGATTCACTGTGGGCTGTACTTTGGTATCCCAAAAGTGATGTTAGCATTTGTGTTTCAGTTCTCTAATCGTGGTCGATGGCTTTTTACTGGCTTTGGTACACCGTCCAGACTCCGTGACAAATAGGTGGTTGCTGGCGTTCCCCTTTACGGAAAGAAGAGCAAGGAAGTTTCTTGGTGCAGTGTGTGTTTTCTCATACCAGAATGGACAGATATGTCTCAGCTTTTTCTGCTTTCATGCTGTGCCTGCTTGAGTCTAGTTCTTTTTATTTGCCCCTCATATCTGTAATACTCATCTGCCAGAGGTAGACTTCTTTCATTTTACTGAGTGTCTATTACACATTGCTGGTTAAACCTGATTATGAAAAATACTACTACTTGTAATGGGCATTTTCCATTATCACTGGAGCTTCAGTCTTGTCTCCCCAAAACTACAGAGAACTGTAGGAATAACAGGAGTGTTTATATAGCCCACCCTAGGCTTACTTAACAGGGAAAATCTTCAGAAGGGAATGCTTGTATTGTTCTTCGAAATAATGTGGATGAGGTTGGAGGAAGAAGAATCAACTCTTACTGAAACTTCTGAGCACTTCTGGAGACTGCTCTAATTCTGTTCTTCCTGAAAAGAGTTTGAATTTACACGAGGTTTTCTTACTCAGCTTCAAACCAATTGCTGGGAGTTGCTATTGGATCTTGGGCCCGTGGAAGCTGTTAAGCTTTGCTTGCAGTCTGTGCAAGGATGGTCACACAGCTGCTGAATAGGTAGTGGGTAGCCCTACTGACCTGTACTATATGCCTGGAAATTCCTGTTAAGAATGTGGGCAGACTTAATGTGTAAAAAAACATTTCTAGTTTTCACTTAATTGCCAGTAAAAGTCCTTATTAATAATTATTTTCTGCCATTTTTTTGCCCTGGCAAGTAGGGAGTGCTCACACGGAGCCTAGGATTTCTGGCTTTAGAGTTCTGACATAGGGCATTCCATACGAAGGTCCTTTTGAGCAGAAATCAAAAGCTTTTATAGTAATGAACAAGGATATAATGATTCATGTTCTCATAGAAGCGTAACATCTAACAACAGCATGTTTGAATAAAACGACTCTTGGACTTCTTTTCAGATAGTGAAGCATCTTTGGGCATGGTGAGTCAAATACTAAATCACACTGATGGCTCTAACTTTCCTCAGTCTTCTGAATTCCCTGGGGAGAACTTGCTTTACAGTAGAAAACCTTTAACCAGGTAGTTTCATAAGCCAGATGACACTTCTTGCAGAAATCAACACGTGATGTTTTGGATTTAGCATGATAACTGGTGTAGCTGCCTTGCATGCCCTTTGACATTAGTAACCACCAATGGTTCCCTCATAGCGGGAGGGGATGCCCTTGTGCATTTCTCCTAAGAAAGCATTGCAGCTTGATGCATCATCTTCCTCTTTCCATCCCATTTAGCAGTGCTGGACCTCAAGATTTGCTCAGATGGAATCTCTAGTTACATGATCTTTCTTCTGTTACCTGCTCAAACTGGCCTTTCCTGGAGGCCATGAGCCCGGCTAGAAGAATCAGGGAAAACAGTACCATTGAATGGGCTTTTAGGAGGGGCTCTTTGAACCCAAGATCATCTTTACTTGCTAATGCTTCGTTTTTTTTTTTTTTTTTTTTTTTTTTTTTTTTTTTTTTTTTTTTTTTTTTTTTTTTTTTTCTTACGTTAGTATTTCTCCTTAAGAGACCATGAACTTAATTTACTTGATGTTAGGAAGCAGTTGTTTTTCTTTGATTAAAAACTATTTGAAATATCTAATTCCTTAGATATTTAGTGAGACCAGTGCACTTGTAGCAGTGTTTAATCGGGTTGTTTAAAAGTATCCTGAACTGCATTAAACTTTATTCAAAAGAATGCTTTCCTGTGTAGCGCATAGTGTTTACTCTGTCTAGCTTGTTTAGTTTCCTTCGCAAATGGAGTGAGCATCTCCCATTCAGGACATCAAGAGGAAGGCTCCTTATAGCGACCACAGGTTTATATGTGTCCTATTTGCTTTCCAGGCTGTGCTGCCTAGTTAATGGAAAACTAGTTGTTGCAGTCATTTTGTGTATGTGTTTTCCCACTCCAGGGAACCAGAGTAAGCACTCGCAGTAAAACTTGGCGTTGGTAGTTAGGAGACTGGCTGTTTACCAGGCAGTGACTAACCCAGGCAGAGGTTTTGTGTTCATTCAGCCTCTGCAGCTGGCCCATGTTCTCGCTGCTTTTGCCTCTCCAGGACAGAGCTTGAATTTTCAGAGGAATGCTGTGATAAAACTAGCTATCAGTGTACAAATAGCTTTACGTTTCAGTAAAAAAAAAAAAAAAAAGTCCTGACTTTTGACCTATGCTCTGAAAAATGACAGTCACAGTGTATCACAGGATCACAGAGCAATTGAATAGCAGCATCCTACAGAGTTTGGTAGATGAGTAGAATTTTTCCTTTGAAATATGTTCTTTATTGACTAATTTGAAAAAAGAAATAAAAGCAATCTTCAGGATAATTACAAATCAATCTTGCAGTTTTAAGTTATTGAAGGAAAGCTGTAGTGTGTGCATTGGGCTAGTTGAGGCTGTCATTAAGAAGATGACACGTTGGCAGTGTTTTGCAGTGTTGAACTGTCAGTTAGTGTCCATACTGCACAATGCTTCTTTCTTTGTCTTCATAGCTATAAATCCCTGAAGCTTTTTCTTCCTGCCTTCCCATCATTTTTGCAGGCTGTAAGCTATAATGTTTCTTGTTTCATAGAATCACAAAATGCTTAAGGTTGGAAGGGACCTCTAGAGGTCATCTAGTCCAACCCCCCTGCTTCATCAGGGACACCTAGAGCACGTGGCACAGGACTGTGTCCAAGCGGGTTTTGAAGATCTCCAGAGAAGGAGACTCCACAACATCTCTGGGCAACCTCTTCCAGTGCTCTGTCACCTTCACTGTTAAGAATTTTTTCCTTAAGTTCCTCTGCAACTTTTGATGCTTCAGTTTCTGGTCGTTTCCTCTAGTTCTGTTGGTGGCCACCACTGAAAAGAGGCCAGCACCATCCTCCTCACTGCCTCCCTTGAGGTACTTACAGACACTGATCAGGTCCCCTCTCAGCCTTCTCTTCTCCAGGCTGAACAGATTTGTTATAGAAGTGTATCAGTCACCAGGACAGCTGCAGAATAGAGGCATGTGTTGCTCCGAACTGTTGAGTGAAGAAGATAACACTATGTACTGACATAAAATTGTGAAGGTTTTCTAAACTGAATTATTAGAACCTGATTCAGAGATACCAGAAGCAATTCAGAAGCATATTGAGTTGTAATTGCTTCCATTCAAACAGTGTGCTCTAAGCACATTGAGTGTTTCTGTAGGCCAGCCTCTCTGTCCATTGCTGCCTTTCCATTGAGAACCGTCTTGTGGTGTGGGTTCCTCTTGACAAGAGTTGTCTCTTTAAGGGTTTCCTCACCTGACTCTAACTACCTAAGTAACTAAAGAGGTCATGGAAAATATTTCAGAGTAATTTTCATCAAAATCTTCTATCTGTGAAGACAATCCAGGCTTTCTGAAATTGCAATGTTCTTCCGTACTACATCAGTAGAATTGGAGTTTCTTCACTGCCTTCTGTGCAGGGAACAGAACGATGTCATGCTGCTGTGCAGCATAGCTGCACACTACTGCTGTGCAGTAGTGCCTTTTGTAGCATTAAATAATTATTACCGTATGATGGAGCATGACCTAAATCTAAGCACTGTGGCCCTAACATGCTGTTTAAACAGAGCCTATAAATACTGCATTCCTTTCTAGGGCTAGTCAAGCAATAATGTGCTTTAAAATCTTATGCATCTTTAACCATTAAATGTTATGCTCTGTCTGCATGTATAATATCTATTAGAATATTCAACTTTGGAGACAGTTTCACATGAGAAACGGGAATAATGTAAAGCAAATCTGCGCTTACCCAAGATAAAGGGGTGTTTAACAAAATCTTGTTCTTAGTTTATTGTAGACGTTTGGTGTTTTGAGGGATGGACAGACGTGTTGTTTTTGTTGTTTTGTTTTGTTTTTAACCGTAAGCTCTTAGTTTCAGAAACCCTTTTTTCAGTTGTCTTTTACTCTATTATTTTAAATTAATATCCAATATTTAATTAACAACTTTATCGGGCAACCGTGTTATCAGAAACATGATTGCTGATTTATCCATATAACAAACCGATTAATAGCAGTAACTTTTCTCTGGTCTGCTTGTAATTCTATTTAAAATACTTTTTTTTAAAAAAAAAAAGACAGCTGAACTTAGTGCAGCTCTCTAAAAACTCCAGGGTTGTGCCTGTATGGATAGAGCAGAGAGCTGCGTATAAGTGAAGAGACTCTCGGCTGTGCTGAGCATATGGGTGATTTCACAGGAGAGCCTTGCTCGATTATGTTTCACACTTGTATGCTACAGAAAATGAAGAAATAAGGTTAGATTAAATGGATTTTTTTCATTAAAAGTCCATATAAACATTCATTTTTGTTGTTGCATAAGAAGTACTATTTTTCAGAAGCAATCTTTGCCTATCAGTAGGCTTATTTTTTAATTTATATAGTGTGTGAGGGAACTCCATGGGGAAAGGGGCCTGGCAGCTGGATCGGAAGCTTAGTGAGCACAATAAATGGTGGCCTTTAACGGCAGAGGATCAAGTACCCTGTCCCAGCATGTGTGTCCTCCTCAGAAACAGTGATAAAAATTGGTTTGTGTGGCTGTTAGTAGTGTCAGTAGTGTTGCCAGTAAAACATCAGCTCAGTGAAGTTAGTGCTTCTCTATATGCCTCTTAGAGATGGTGCAGCCAGTATTGCAGTACTTGGGCACTTTTGTTTCTAAATTGGATGCAACAACTCAATTCACCATCTAGCCACAGATCTCTGGTAGTGCTGTTAGCAATATTTTAAGTGCTTAGGAGGCTTTCGTCTTAAACATAGAAGTAACAAAAATGTTGGCAAATATCTTAAATTAAAAAGATGCAAGAAACTGTACTCGTGCATATTTTTTGACAGAAGAGGTTAATAGGCATCTCTCTAGCATTTCAGAGCTGCTTTAGTAAGCGTTTCTGGCTGTTTGAACAGAAGTGAGGAGTTTGAGTACAGATGAGGTTCATAGTGGTGGTTACCTCGTCCCTTGCCTGCTTTGCAGCCTGTAGAACTGTGCTCACCGTAGTGGGGAATTTTATTGTTCTAGGGTCGTAGAAAACTTACAGAAAAATACATAGCTGCAGAATTTGATGGCTGTAGCATTAACTTTTTAATTCATGGATGGTGGTATAATGAATTTTTGCCTTTTTTGCCCCCTTTCCCCATTTGCCAGTCAGTAAAATGCTTTTACCGCATTACATTGTTTTTACTAACCTGTTCTGAAGCATCATGTTTGCAAAGTCTCAATGTAGAGTAAAATATCTTATTAAACCATATCTGATATGTGGAACTTTTAATATCTTCACTACTGCAAGGGTTAAAACAGAGTTTCCCAGTTTTAGAGATTTTTTTTTTTTTTTTTTAGTATAAATACAACTAGATTACTGTCTGTATTATAAGTTCTACTTGACGGCTTAAAGTACTGAGGGACTTTCTGTCTATATGATATGGAATTAAAATGAAATTGGATTGCCAGGCTCTTAAATATTTGGTTTATCAATTTTAAGAGCTTTTCTTTTTTTCCTTAATTAAAGCATTTATCAGTGGTGTTGCTTCTAAGCTATTCCCTTATGAATTACTTTAGAATAGAGTAAGCTGAAATAATATTTACCCTTAAAAGCATTAGAAAATTGATTTATTGCTTACAGCAGTATAAACAAGTGCCATGAGCCTACCTGCTGTCCAGTTTTATTTAACTGGAATGTAACAGCCCAATAAAAATCTCTGATTTTAAGTGCTCACATGTCAAAGTGTTAGTGGCTTCTAGTGTATAATAGGATTTGAAAGCGTGCTTTAGGAGGAATCCTAGGTACATTAGAAAGATGCCTCTTAGCAGTGTTGGCTGTGTTTCTGCATGCTGATTTTTGTTTTGGTTAGCCATTTGTATTGACCTGTTCCTCAGGTTTTATGCATTCCGTGTAATTGCTTCTCGGAGTCCCTGATTCAGTTCAAAATGATGATGGAGACTTTAATTTTGGAAATGCAATTCAAAAAAGACTAATGTCTGACTGGGCTGATCTGCAAAATCTGACTCTTCTCCATTGGGCATCGCCTTGGGGATCTCTGCAATAACACGTTATCAGTTTTAATGCTTGTAGTCTAGATGGAGAAAACTTTACTTGGCTTATCCCACATTAACTGCTGGATGGCACATTAAGGACTTAAGAAAAGGGTGCAGTTTTGTCATTCTGTGGTGACAGAATTGCTTGCATGGTTGCATTTTTATTTATTTATTTATTTATTTTTAAAAACCTATATTGTGATAACTTGTACAGTTTTAAGCATGCTCAGTTTTGTGTTTTCACCAAGATTTAGGCATGAACTTTCATTGTAGGAACTCGCTGCCTTCAAAATGTCATCCCTAAGGAATGAGAACACACAACTTCACATACTTTGCCACATTTTTTGCATATAAATCCACTTTATAAATAGTGCGCTTTAGTTTTACAAAAAGTGAAACGTGGTGCCATTTCTACCTGGAATTTCTTTTTAATGAGTTATGGGTTTAACGTTCTGGATTTGTTTTCGCTTTGTTTTGGTTCCCTCCTCCCCCTCTCTTTCTGGTATCTTAAGCTAAATACAACAGAGCTATTAAATTCTTTGCATTAAATCAGTTCATGAAAGGAAGGCTTAGTTGGAACAAAACCTCCAGAAGGGATAAGAGCCTTTTTGCCATAATGCAGAAGGTGCACTAAGGCTCTTAGAAATTTGCTGTGGTGTACTGAGGTTTTTCTCATTTAGAATTTTAAAATAGATGTGTTTATATACACAACACCTACGTATTTTGATATAGTATTTTCTCGTTTTATATTTTGTTCAGCATTTACAGCCGAACAATACCAGCAGCATCAACAGCAACTGGCACTAATGCAGAAACAGCAGCTTGCACAAATTCATCAGCAGCAAGCAAATAGTAATTCCTCTGCCAACACATCACAGGTGAGGGATTTGTCTGTGCTATGATTTATCCCTCATTGTTTCCCACCAGGGTTCATCTCTAATTGTCAACTGTTGCCATAGAACCTTGAAACTAACCAACAGGAAAGTGGCTTTCGCCTGAATCTCCATCATAGCCATTCTGTAAAGTGTTTAGAAGGGACACTGCAGGTGAGTGTGGCAGGCATTGCCTCTGCTCCCTCTTAACAAAAAAAAAAAAAAAAAAAAAAAAAAAAAAGAAAGATGGGTCAGTCAAATAATGAAATATTCAAAGACTAGCCAATACAAGTGCAAAGATCTCCAGCCATGTCATTATCCTGTTGAAACTGGGGATTTTTAGAGCAGAATTTTTTATTTTACTTTTAGTTATTAACTAAAACAAGTCCTCTGTAGAGCTATGGAAGTGCCTAATATTCCTAAATGCTTACACTTGGTGCTTACAGTGCTGATGGACACACTTAAAATGGTTCAAAAGTTCGTAGCCGTCTGAACCTGAGTCACTCAACTGGGTTAGAAGCTTTGCGAAAACAAGTTGACTTGTGAAAGATGTTCTTCCATAGTACTTTGGAAATAATTTTTTTTTTTTTTTTTAATCCTTGTGGTGATCCTTTTTTTCCTCCATTATTATTATAATGGAGGTAAAAGTGCATGGAAAAATTACAGTTCAGATTTTACCTAGTTCTACCGAACACTGAAAATTCGGTCTGAAAGAATGACTGGACCAGTGTGCTTTACGTGGTTTGATTTTTATGTTACTAGTTTTTGTGTAGCTTTAAATATGGTGAAAGAACTGACTCTGAGGAGCTTCAATCACATGTTTTTGCCACCACTGTTCTTTCTAGGGTTTCGTTTCCAAGACACTGGATTCTGTTAGTGCTCAATTTGCTGCTTCAGCTTTGGTTACATCAGAACAATTGATGGGATTCAAAATGAAGGATGATGTGGTGCTTGGAATTGGGGTGAATGGCATTCTTCAAGCCTCAGGTATGCAGCTGCAGAATTGGACTGCATCTTGGTGGGGTCATGTGTTTGTTTTTAGTGGAAATCTGAATGTCTGCCTAGACTTGCCTCTCCTCTGAGAAAATGAACTTATTGTGTGTGTGCTTTTTGTTTCTTTTCCTCGTCTCCTCTGAGAAAATGAACTTATTGTGCTTTTTGTTTCTTTTCCTCACAGGAGTATACAAGGGCTTACACCTCAGTACTACGCCTACAGCACTTGTACATACAAGTTCATCATCAACAGCAGGTTCAGCCTTGTTACAGCCTTCAAATATAACGCAGACTTCAAGTTCCCACAGTGCACTGAGTCACCAAGTAACTGCTGCCAATTCTGCAACAACTCAGGTTCTGATTGGGAACAACATTCGATTAACTGTCCCTTCATCAGTTGCCACCGTAAACTCTATTACCACGCTCAATGCACGGCATATACCGAGGACGTTAAGTGCTGTTCCATCATCTGCCTTAAAGCTGGCTGCAGCCGCAAACTGCCAGGTGCCCAAGGTTCCCGCCTCATCCTCCGTGGATGCTGTCCCAAGGTGGGTTTCTCTTACCTGCTCACATCTTCTAGTCTGTTTTGCTAGAGGAATCTGTTTGTGGCAAACAGGTGCTAGGTCAGAGTAGCTCAACGTACATGGAGCTTAACCTTGTGTGAGGTGGTAGTCGGAAATGGTTCCTTTCAGTAGGAGTACAAGAGCAGAGAGATTTTAAACTGATGGTCTCCTAGGACACTCCCCTTGCCTTGAGATAAAAACAGTGTTGCAAAAATGCACTGTTAATTAAAAATTGAACTTGATTTATGAGTATATGTGATTCTTTTCCCAGGTTTATTATTTTTTTTTCTAAATTTATTTCAACAGGGAAAACCACGAAGCAGAGAAGCCGGCGCTGAACAATCTAGCGGACAATACAGTAGCAATGGAGGTGACGTAGCTCCTGTGGGATGAACCTGCAGCCTTGGGGACTTGTCTAGGTGCTATGCATCGGTAGCGTTGGGAATGCAAGGGATGATGGAATGCCGCACATCGCGTTTCCGTGGCAGCTGTGGGCACTGGGCAGCAATGCACATCTCTCATGCTTTTTCTTTTCCTTTCTTACTGTTAATAGGAAAGAATCAACATCTGTAAATTAACAATACAGCAATTATCTGTACAGTACAGCATATTTGTAATACCCTTGTATATATGTTACTTGAATACAAAACTGTTCATTTGTGATGCTTTGCACTTGGGGTGGGGGGAGGGAGGGAAACAACTTGCAACAAAGTAAGAGTGTGAGATGTGAGATTGTATAGAGATGAAAAAGTGTCATCACATCATGTGCATGGTGCGGAACCTGCTGTTTTATCTATTTATTGTGCCGTGTTTACAGTTTTTTGTACACTGTACCTTCATTGGTTCCTGTGCTGTAGTAAATGTGTTAGGTAGCTGTGGACTCCTTGATATTTTGTAAATGGTATAACATAACTTGGTTCCCCTCTGGGTCCCTGAGTTTTCTGTGTATCATGTGAAAAATGGTGACATACATACAGAATTTTTTAAAAAGGCATCAGTTTCAAAATGGGGAATGTACTGTTTAATGGGGATCTTCCTGTCAGAGTATCGTAAGACAAGTAACAAGCTAATAATGAAGTCTGAATTTTCCCATCCTAGCTTGTCCACAGGCATGTGGGCGTTTTCTGGTACTTAAAGCACTAAGGTTATGTTGCTGCTCCCCTCGTTAGTCCCATTTCTCTGCACACCAAGAAGTGTTAAGTATGCAAATGGAGTCCTTACAACTGGAGTTTTTGTGTTGTCTTGCCCTTTTTGAAGACGTATTTTTTTTTAATTGTATAACTGTTAATAAGACTTCATTCTTTACTTGTTCTTAAGAAAAGGATATAAGGGAGAAGAATGCAGTAATTGCTGTACGTGTATCATCATTCCAGTTTCTAAAACAGCCAGCTTTTTTCCTTTTAAGATTCTCCAGAAGGCTGCAAGGCCAGAACCACAACTATCGGGTGCCTTCCTTTGGAAATATTTGACCTCTCTTCTGTGAAGAGAATGGTACTTAACAGACTACTATTAGTGCTTTGTCAGTACCGAAGTCTGAATGCCCACTCCAATGGCATACATTATCCTTAAGGTTTTTAATCCCACCTGGAAAATTGTGACAGAACTCTCACAAAATAAACCCAGGGCATTACATGTTGACAAAAAAGTGTGGTTGTGGTTTTTTGTTTTGTTTCTCTTTGGCATTTTGTTATTGTTCTTTTTGTTTTTATTTAAATTTGTGTAAATACTCTTGCTTTTTTCCAAAGGAATTGGGTCGCTTGGTAGCCATCATTTCGGTTAAGGGAAGTAATGGTTATGTGGTGGCAGCTGTCACAACTTTTGCGCACAAAATCACTTAAGACAGTAAAAAATAAAAGCTTAATATTTTTCTACAACCTTGTAGTTCTTAGAATATTATATAAATAATATAGGAATTCACAGGTAAGATTTTCTTCAAGTTGCCTGCTCAGAATCACTAATGGAAATGGACACAATTCAGAAAATATCTGTTTTTATAAATGTGCCTTGCCTGCCACAGACAGCTGCAAGGCTTCCAGTTTAGACCCTCTCATGCTTCTGCTTGCTATGCGTCCTAATAAAAATGACTTTACTATTTGATAAATTTGGTATCAACTGTTACAAGCAATTAAGTTCATAAATTTAGACATTGCCGCATGTAAGTGATTGGCTTTATTCAGTAGTTGGACTGGGAGGGATTAAGTAACTTCTTTTTTTTCCACACAAGTTTTAGTTGAAGGAAGAGCACATGCTGTGACCTTTTTAAGGGAGGACTGCTAATGCACTGCCCCTTTGTATGAAAGAGACCGAGTTTTGGGATTGCCATTCCTAAAATGAGTTTGTTTTGTGTTTGTTTAACAGTTGTATCAAGTTGCCTTTAGGTTTGCAGCATCTTTAAATGGTGGCATTAGCGTACAGAAGGCTTTTTACCTTGGATTTAACATAGATAGATGGTTGTCTGCAAGCCACATAAAAATACGAAAAAGTGATGAATAGCTGAATTCTAACTTTCTGCTTAAAAAAAAAAAATTGATTAAAAACATCAGAAAATCTAAATCTTTAATACCCCCTCAGAGAGGTGAAGTGTATGAGAAACCTTCATTCTTCCTAGGCATCACCACTGCTTTTCTCTCCCTGTGGTTAAAAGCCCAAGTAAAGATCTAATCCCGCAGCGTCAGCATCTCTGGTTAATACCTGCTTGTCTGTGCTTCCTTTTCGTCTTGCCCCTTTCTTGCACTCAGTGATTTCCTCTCTCGGGAATGGACAGACCTGTTGCTGCTGTTCTTGTCCTCACCATGACTGCAGGGGGGACCAAACTGCTGAGGACGGCGGTCCCTCAAGGAGGA
The DNA here is from genome assembly GCF_000705375.1 of Tinamus guttatus. Next base: position 50,972 of record NW_010588619.1, on the reverse strand, counting down.
GGTTAGGTGAAAAATGCTCCTACCTTCCATCATGCACCTGGTTTCTGTTTTGTTGCTGTTTTTGCTTCCCACTGCTCACACGAGTCGGTGCTTCCCAACAGGTCTGTGAGTGCCATCACTCACACGTGTCAGGAGGTGGCAGGGGAGGCAGTTTCATCCCATTCGTGTGGTGCTTCCTCACTGTGCAGGGTGCAGGAAGGGCCCTTTCCCAACGCCCTGCGCCACGGCTGCTCGCTCCCAGGAGATGGGCTCTGCTCATAAAGGCTTATAGAAAAGGTGGTTCCCTCTCCTGGTGGGGTTGCAGGAAAGGTCCTTTAGAAGGACACCATACACAGTTCCCAATCTTACTTGGTGATTCATTGCTGTTTTCTCTGAATATTAAGGTTAGAGATTTGGCTAGATTGTTAAACACATTGCTAAAAAGAAAATACAGAACTTGCTGAATGCAGGCAGCTTGGATTGCTATGTATAACTCTCTGCTTTAGCACAGAACTACTTCTACAAAATTATTAGCTAATAAATAATGCCTGCTCTGCTGAGTCTTCGTTAAGATTTAGTAATCCATAAGGGAACTACCCTAAACTGGGGAGATTTTTCTGGAGACTCTTCTAAGCTCGCATCAGGTGCAGGTAAAGCAGCAGCAGGTACCTCTGAGCTGCTTGTGAATGTGCAGTTAGCAAAAAGAGAGGAGGACTCCAGGAATATGGTTTTATTGCTGGGTATGGTCTAATAACCATATATTTGTCTGGAAAGAAAACCAAAAATAAGTTATGAGTGATAGCTACCCAAGGAAAAGGTTGATAGAGGGAGCAAGTTGCATAAGCTCTCAGATAGATGAAAAGTTAAAATACACTTCAGATAAAGAGGATAAAAACATAACATAAAAGAGTAGCGATATCTGATTTGATATGAATAATTTGCTCGATATGAGGAAGTTCAGATTGATTAAAATGCTGCAGATAAAGTACTTTTTGAGACTGCTAGTTTCTTTTCACTGAACACCTTCAATTTTTCTACTTGTGTAGTAGTCCAGTGATGACAAATCATTCTTTCTGTGTATATCTTGGGGAATGAGCGCACAAGGCTGATTACCAACTGAGTAGAATTAGGTAGAATTAGTTAATATTGTTTAAAGAAGTAGTCAAACCAAGAACACTGATTTTTATTTATTTATTTGTTTATTTGCAGAAGGTCCCAAGAAGCAGGTAAGAAATGCCGCGCTGGGGAAGGCCAGGACTAAGTTCTGCCCATGGGGGAAGTTATTACAAGATGTAACTTGGCTACCAGTGAGAAAGAAAGGAATGAAGCAGGAGCAGGAAGACAGGAGCGAGTGGCAGCATTGACGTATGTCCAGAGGAGAGCAAAGAACCAAGGAAGCAAACGTGTCTCTGCCCGCGCTTTGTGGGCTGCGGTCACCAAACAAGCGGTCACTTTAAAGTAGCGATAGACTTCAGTAATCTGCAGGAATGAAGCTGTGGGATGAAGGTGCCCTAAGCAATTAATGAGCTCGGCATGTTAGCGCTAATCCAGGTTGTGCAGGCCGGTCCTGTGCAAACAGGAATAGCCCAAGACGCAGGCGCCCGACAGGTGACGTCCAGCGATAGGAGCAGCAGCAGCAGGCCCCGCGGAAGGGGACAGCGAGGGGCGATTCGCCTGAGCTACCGAAGACGTTGCAGCTGGAAGGAGTGTTTGGTAACCGCTCGCTCTTTGCCATTAGGTGGCAGCCCGAACCAAAACAAGGTAAATCCTCACTTGCTTTCGGATGAGGCGCTCAGCGCGGTTCTAGAAACTTAGCTGCAGTGCTTCAGCCAGGTCTCTTTTTCCAGTAAAAATAAATGAAGAACATACTTTGCCGTGAGCTATTATTTTAAACTATTCTTTTATTTGGGGAGCACCACATCCTCATATGCTTCATCTTACACGTACAACAGCACAACCACTCGCATCCTAAATGCTGCTAGAACTTTTACAGGCTTCCACCACAATTCATCTGCTGAAGGATTCAAACCTTGAAGGTAATGAAAGGGATACTTATCTTCCAAGTGAAGACTGTTCTTGTGTTGGAGCTGGTGTTACTGCCATTGTCAGGAATGCAGGAAGCAATTTTAGTTTAATTTCAATTAACTTGTAAGCGGGGCATTAACCGGAATCTAGGCAATGGCTAGAACTTGGGCTATTTTGGAAGTGATAATGTATTTGGTAAATTAAGAACAAACTAAACACAAAACTGAGGACTTTGAATAAATTACTGAAACAGCACTTCTGTGACATAAAACTAATTTAATGAAATGTTCGTTTCAGTTTAAAAAAGTGTTTTCAAATATTTGCATTCAGCAGTTGCCCATCTTGGTCGTAGGCTTCTTCTGGTCCTGTGGGTTCCTGCTCCGGGTAACAGGCATCCTCCAGCAGTGCTGCACTTGGATTATCTCTTTTTTATCGCAAATACAGCATATATTCAAACATGTTTCCCTGTTCTTTTGGCATCATCTCTGTTACCTGGGCTTCCCAGAGCGACGCTGGGCTGGGGGACACAACTGCGGACCTTGCAGGGGACAGCAGCTCTCAAGCAAAGTAGCAGCTCTGCTGCCCCATGGTTTTTCTTAGGACTTAACAACAGAAAATCTGTGTGTTTTGGCTGCTAGAGCAAGATGTTCTCCTCGACCTATCTGTGGCCAGGTCCTTGAGCCAGCACAGGGCCCTGAGGCTCCGGAGAAGCCCTCCGTGCTTGGGGTACTGAGGCTGTCCAGAAGTTTCCGGTATCAGAGCAGAGCTGCAACCAAGCAAGGCCCCTGGGGGCTCTTAGGAGGCTGCTCGTGCTGCTCAGGCCTCGACTGACATGGAAACATGAATCTACCCTGTGACCGGCCCCAGCCGGCCTCGGCCTACACTCTGCTAGACTCGTCCCTGCCAGTGCCCCCAGGCCCAGCCCTCTGCCCCAGTGCTGCCTGTCCTGCTGCTGAGCTGTCCCCAGCTGAAACAGGGACTTGGCAGTTTCCCTCCCAACTAGCGCTTTTTTTTCATCTTCAGTAGATCACAGTCTTGACTGGGGCTTAGCTTCTCCTCAGGAGCAGCTTGTGCAAGGAATCATTCTCTGCCCAGCAACTTTAACCCAGTTCTATGAAATGGGCACCAGTCCTGCTTCCTAGTGTACTAGCGCATGTGGTGCAGGGCAGGGTTTCACTGCAAGCAGCTTCCTGTCTGCCTGTTAATTACACCCCAAAAATCATTATTCTGGTTGCACGCTGCTAATGACCCAATCCTGAACACGTGTTCAATAACGGCTGCTGCATCCAGGGAGCTTGGTGGGCAAATTCGCTAATTACAATTATTTAATGTGTGCCTGATGTTGAGCTTGAGCAATCAAAACTATTTAATTGCATTTTCTTTAAGGCCTATTTATATAGCCAATGTAGTATAAATTTATCACAAAAAAAAAAAAAAGGAAAATGGAAAATTCATACTAGAAAAGCTGGAGGAACTTGTACCAGTGTTCTGCCTACATTAGCATCGTACACAGGTCTTGCTTGTCGCATGCAGTGAGTTACATTAAAAATTAATGTATACATCTGAAAGAGAAAATATGTTTTACACCAAGTAAAGATTAAGGTTAAAAATCAATTTACTGTGAAAACAACACTATCAAAGCTAGCTTCTTGGGCACATATTTACTCAGCAATTGGAGCCTCTGGGCCTTTCTATGGGATCCCACTGTGTTTGGAAGGCTGATTTTGGCTGCCAACCCTCTTGTAATGAACCTGATTAGAAGTTAAATGTGGTTTGAGGCCAGCACAGAATATAAATACACGTGTGCTGATAGCGGAGCTCTGTTGACTTCAGGAAGCTCTTCATGGCCAAGGGCTCCCCGTGTGTGAAAGGCCGCCCTGCTCGGCCCTGTGGGGAGGAAGGTGCCTGGGGTCCCAGGAGAGCAGCAGCGAGAGGGGAGGCTGCTCGGAGGCAGCCCCGTCACACAAACACGGTCACATCTCCATGTGGAAAGGGGACTGGGCCGAGTATGAAGTGGCCAAGGCCTGGGCAGATGGAGACCACAGGCCATGGCAGCCCAGACCCCCAGCGGACCCTGCTTAGGGTCGAGGCTGCAGCACGTGAGCCTGTTTGCCACAGGGTGTCACGTAACATACAGCTACAGTTTGTCTCCAGTTCTTAGTTTTATGACACGCTAAGCAGAACATACAGCTGGAAGGAAGCAAGTAGGGGCTGCAAATGGGAGCCAGCATCTTCCAAGCATCACCCGGAAGGGTCTCAAGAAACCTTCCTCCTCACAGTGCTGGATTCGCCCCTCATGTCTGCTGTGTTTCCTCCTGCAGGAAAACGAATGCCGCAACATGGTGCATCAGTAAAAACAATTGACAGCTGTTTGGAAAGTCTTCTAGGTTTCAGGTGCTTAAGTTTTCAGGTTTCACTGGAAGGGCTACTTTTACAATGAAATCCGTTTTGACTTTCAAGAGTTTGCTATGCTACAGAACTCGTACAGCAGCGAGAGTAAACCTGCTTCAGCTGCAGCTCGCTCTGAGAACAGCAGCCCCCCTCTCTGCTTGGCGCTGTCCCTGCTCTGTGCAAGGCTGGTCCCACAGCAGCGGTGGGAAAACCTCGTCAGTGTGCGTTATAAGATGGAAGTAATCTGTATTTATGGTTACGCCCAGCAACCAGTGTGCACAGAAGAGGCTGGTTATGAAAACACAATCATGACGCTTATGGTCCTTACAATTCTTCCTTCCCTGGCTCTTGCAGGCTCCAGGTCAGCCCTGGTAGATTAGATACAGCAGCAATGCCCAGCAGAGCAACCAGCCATTTCTGGAGCAAGGCCTGGTCTCTAGGTCTCGGGAGCTCGGAGAAGCCTCCTTGGAGTCTTCTGGATGCTGCGTGTGTTTGAGGAGGATGGGGCAGAACTGATTCCCTTCCATGGACAGGGCACTTCCCACTACAGCACAAACAGCATCTGGTTTCACTCTGGACAGTTTTGACAGACAGGGACTTGCAGGAGGGGAAAATGAGGAAACCAGCTGGTCATACCCAGCCTTTGAGGTGCAGGGCTGGGTTGGGTTGCTTGGCAGGGCATCCAGATTGGGATTCCCAGGATACCCCCGTCTGGCAGACGTGACACACAAGCCACAAGACACCCGCGCTGCCCCGCGGGGGCAGCTGGAGGAGCTGCTGGCCCCTGGGACAGTTCCCGTGACGCTTGGCCGCACGCTGGGCTCTGCTGCTGGCCCTGCCTGGCTGCTCGCCAGCCACAGCCTCCCCCCCGCAGGCATCGGCCCAGCCCACACCACCGTGCGGGGCCTGAGGGCACCTCCGCGCTGCGGAGGAAGAGCAGGAAGAGTCACAGGCTGTGCTCGTCCCCAGCGCACGTGCGCCGGTGGATGGTGAGACCTGAAGCTGCTAGCAGGTTTCTTTGCTCTGACGGTCAGAACTGTCTGTTTGTCTGTGCGCTCACAAGCACAACAGTCTGTCTCTGCACTAACAAGCTCTTGCACCAACTTCAAATCCCCCCCAGGGCTGGATTGCAACAGGCAGCTGTAAATTCAGAGCAAAAGGGACTCCATTCTTTTGTATAAAACTATATATCCAGCCAGCACAGCAATAACCACAGGTGAGACTGAGGTGTAACACAGCTTGGGAGCCAGGAGGGCGCTTACTCATCATAAGCTCCACAGAAGACATAACCTCCCAGTTCTTCAATCAAAGACACACATTAAAGGAAATGGCTGCAGTGAATCCACCCCTTTCTTGGGTGGCCAGCACAACCGTAGTGCACTTGGGTCTTTCTGATCCCTTTTCCAGAAGCAACATCTATTTCTGAAATACATTTATGTATCATCAAGGACATAATGTTCCAATTCAGCATCCCTGACGTATCAATTATCTTGAGTGACTTGGAGAGCTGATCTCGAAGCTGTGCACATAATGCCGGCATTAAAAAGGAAACTGCTGCCAGCATTCGCTGAAGAGCCAAAGCGAAAGTGCTGCGGCGAGGCGGGATCACAGCGCCCGCGGCCCGTCCTCTCCATCAGAGCATGCCCCGGACACTCTCCACCCTTTCCTCATTTTCTTGGTGCGGAAGCATTAGATCAGCAGCTCTCTCCTGTGGCTCTTTTCTTGTCCTTCTCATGTCTAAGTTTGTTTTGATGCATTGGGATTTAGTTCCTTTAAAATGGAAAAAAAGGGGGGAGCGGTAGAACGTAGGGCTACCTATCACCTAGGGAAGCTCTTTCCTGAGATCCTCCCGTAGCTGAGAGAGGGAGCCATCCAGAGCACTGAAATCTTGTGTTTCTGCCCTAAACTGCACTGTGAAGATTTTCTCCTGTCTGTAGAGAGGGCCCAAGGAGATTAACCTGGCAAGGAAACTTCTGTGAATACCAATGCAGTGATTAGAAGGTTTAACTGCCACTTTGGTATTTGAGTGTTCAGTGATGTTTCAGGAAGTATGAGGTGATAGCGGAATAGAAATATTTACACATGCTACCCAGCTAGCAAGTAAACATTCAAAGAGCCAAGGCTACTGGTGCTAGGAAATATTCCCTGCTCTTAGCTTTTAAATAAAAGAAGCACAAATTACATCCAATCAACAAGAATTTTGTGGTCTGACAGATTTTTAAAGAAGTCAAAATAATAACAAAATAGGTTGTACAGTCTGGATAACTAAATCAGAATTCCCATAAACTCTACTATGGGACGTTTATTTTCCTATTTCACAGACTTTGGTCATTATTCCAAGTCAGCTTCTTTTCATCTCTAAAGATTTTGGCAAAGTTAGAAGAAAAAACATGTCGTTTATATTTATTTACTCCTTTAAAGTTGTGAATTATTAATAACTGTGAACGACCCATCAAAAGCACAAGTTCTAGCCATAGAAAAATCTGTAGGACCCATCCCTTCGTGCAGTATTCCTTTTGGTGAAACCTTCTAGGTTTTACCTGCAATATTCCAGTGCTCTCAGGCTCCTTTCCCTTCCCTGCCTCGCTTTCCCAGCTGCAGAGCAAATGAGCTAATGGCATTAGATGGCATAAGGGTTTCTGGCCACAAGATAATTCATGCTCTTCAGGAAAGGCCAACAAGAAATGTGCCTTAAGTGTGGCGTGAGGAGCCGCTGTTCTGTTAGTACAGCATGTGCTTTTAACTACTGGCAGAATAACAAAGTGAAAGAACTTGAGGCCAAATCAATCCCCAGCCATAAATATCAGCATTGACTTTAACAACATTAGTTTTTTCAGCCTAAGTGGTAGCTGCTGCCGCCCTGCATTGTTTTATTGCCTTGTTTCATGGGTTCCCATCATTTTTGTCTTATTTACAGTCATTTTCTGGACAACCACTTTTAATCATTCTCTCAAAAGTACCAAGGAACATAGCCCACAGATGCTGAGTGATATGGAAACCACTGATTTCCAATTGCTATTTTTTCCTGTGTTCGTATTTTGATCCACACTTGCCGTTAAGGCAGTCGCTCCCATTCCCTTCGTTTGAGCGCCGCGGTAGATGCCCGTGGCTGCAGGAGGCCTCGGCAGAGGGGCCAGGGGAGCTCTCTGCCCTTGGGTGGGCCAAGACGAGGCAAGTTCTGCCCAGCAGGGCTTTGTGTGCAGGGCGTTCTAGCTGCACACTCTGGGAGATTATGGCGTGGATTATTTTCAGGTACATGTAACAGAGGTAATTAACCTTTTAATCCCTATTCAGCAAAAGCCTTTCAACACTCCATTGTAGTGCAGCCAAATCCCTTTCCCATTTTAGTACCAAATATTACCGTGGGTAAAGAATAGAAGTGCAACCTACATTGGGGTCCAGGCTTTACGCACAACACTGATTTTTCTTTGTGTATTTCGTGTCCTAATCTGTGGATGGTCACAGAGGAACTGCAAGCTGAATGTCCAAGCAATTGGGAGCAAAATATTGTCTTATTTGATCTCTAGAGAAAAGCTAATTTAGTCTAATACGATTGCATCAAACACATTCTCTTAGAAAGCAAGATTTCCTAGAGAAAACAGTAGGAGCCTTGCTACACCTCTGTGGAAAACTTCACAGAGCCGATGTACAAGGAGCCAATGTATCAAGATAGAAGGAATGAGAATACATGGTATGCAGAAAAAATGAGACCAACAGTATCTGTTGCTGTGTCTTTTACTGGGTTAATGGGTTCTGAGCGCATGAGTTTCTACTGCCTTTTAAAGTGCCTTTGGGTGTTTATATGATACACTGTTTTGAAACGGGTAGACTGGGGGCTCTAAAACTTTTTTGGTTGATAGCATTTCTTCCTTTATTTTCTCCTAGAAATATTCACTAAATACACTGTGGCTTTAGGATTTAAGGAAGCTCAGTCGGATGCGAAAAATACCCAATCAGGCTTGATATATGATGTGCCCTTGCACAAGGAATTAGTGGAGGTCACGGGCAGCAGCGAGGGATCATCCCCCCGCACGGCCGTGCAGAACAGGCTGAGACGCGAACCCTGCTCTGCTCTGTGCACGGCCTCCGCAGCCAGACCTGCAATTCCTGCCCCTTCCTGCTGCTGAGCTGACTGCAAAACCACTGACGTGATAGCTGCAGTTGGGCAAAGCCGCTTGGAATTGTATGGGGGTGCGAGGAGATTTTTCTAAGGTATTTCTGTAAAAACAACTTGCTATCAAAGGAATTGTGTTATACAATGAATTGGGATAGGTGGGGGAAAAGGGCATGACAAGAACATTCCAGATCTATACATACATGAAAAATGGTAATATAAATGTACTTGAATTTGGGCTATTCTTTATTCCTGTATTCACATGTTAATGTCACCTTATAATTCTCAGTAAAACTTACAGAGAAAAGTTTGTCTGCTCAAGTTAAGACTGGGAGGCAGCTGATCTAAGCTCAGCAATTGTTAAACTTCTGCAAACTGAGCACAAAAGGGTTGAAAAACAGATTTTATGGCATTATGGAGAAAAAGATTTCCCCTAATTCCAAATATTCTTAGTCTTGAAATTGCTCCATTGCTGCTTTTAAATTGGCCTTTTTTTCTTACTGTGTTTTGCTTGAAGCACAGTTGAATAATTGGTCTTGGTGGATGGAGCTAACTCTTCTTGGTGATGACCAGTGAAAGGACAAGGGGTAATGGTTATAAACTAAAACACAGGCAGTTCCATCTCCATGTGAGGAAGAACTTCTTTCCTGTGAGGGTGACAGAGCCCTGGAACAGGCTGCCCAGAGAGGTTGTGGAGTCTCCTTCTCTGGAGATCTTCCAAACCCACCTGGATGCCGCCCTGTGCCCCGTGCTCTGGGTGTCCCTGCTGGAGCAGGGGGTTGGACTGGATGATCTCTAGAGGTCCCTTCCAACCTCAACCACTCTGTGATCCTGTGATTCTGTAGTACCAGGCATGAAAAAACAAATCTTAGGAAGCAAGTTAGTGCATCCACCGCTGCAGATACAGTCTGCTAATAACATTATGTACTAGAAGTTCACGTCCTTGTAGTTTACCTTAATCAGCAACATAAAGAACATTAAAGAACATGGCATAAATTCAGCCTTTTTTCAGCTGACTTTGTAAGTTTTGCACAAATCACTTCCAAAACTAATTCCTTTGACTGTGAAAGTGAAATATAACTTTTAAAGCATTTAGAAAACAGAAAATATTTTAACTGTCAAATTAGGAAGCAACACTTCACAGATCTTGCTCTTATAGAATAATATATAACTTTAATATATTATTATATAGAATGTGTAATATATATTTAGTATATATAAAATTAATCCAGTGAAGTTGAATCAAATCAAAAAATAAGTTTCTATATAGATTTTGGTCTTGTTTAGTGTTTAAAATTTACAGTACTAATAATATTATAGTTTCTTGGTTATTTTCAAATAAATACATTTTGTTTAGATGCATAATGGCTGTCATCATAGGGCAATGTGCACTCCTAACAGCAGATAATGTGCATTAACTTGACAGCAGTGTCCACCTTCACTTAACAGGAAGATGGGCAGGTCTCTTAGAGGGTGACAATAAAGTGCACTGAAAATTCAAGTTCTCTTCTCCTTTCAAGTCCTCACAGAATAAACACCCTCTCCTAGTAACTATGTCCACTAAGCTACAGTGGAAAACTGCTGGTTGAGATGGGCCCAACTGTGATGCTACCTTAATGGAAGGGGTATTTTGGGGAGGGTAAAGGACCCACCGTGTTATGGTGCTTTGGGCTGTAGCAGATGCAGGGAAGCCGAAAGTTCTGAGTAAGAAGAGAGGGTTTTTTCAACCCCTAGATCAAAATCACTTTAACCACTGTCACTAAAACTAATTTCCAGTATTGCTTATAGCAAGGCATTTTTTACTGCAACTTCATCTATGAGTGTCAGCTCCTACTTACCTAGGAAGGAGACCTTTGGAAACATTGGTTGTAAATAATGTTAAGCTATTTAAAGCAATTTCACTGAAAATATTAGCTAAAATCTCAACAGCCTGGACCTGTCTGATGGAATGGAAGAGAGAAACCATTCTTAGAAAGGTTAAATTAGTGTTGCACTGAGGTCAAGGTGCATGACTCAGACCAGGACTTGGTAGTGCCCTCCAGAAAAGTTGCTCTTTTTACAGTTCCGAGGTGATGTCACATGTGCAAGTGAACCAGGGTCACAGCAATTCCCTTCCTCATCAGCAATAGGGCAAGTCGCTGTATTGGGTTTCTGCTCCCTGCAGTTTGTAGGTATCCCTGTAGATACCCCCAACCATTGCAATATCACGTGTAATGGTCCAGCTTCTCATGGCTTTCTTAGAAATTGTGTTTTCTGAACTGGATTTCTATTTCATTGAGTATCTGGGATAAACTCAATAGTTGTCACGAAAGAATTTAAATTGAAAAGAGAATGTGTTTAGTGAGTTTGACTGCATAACTGAGGACATGACCTCGTTCAATAATATTTTCATAATCATACAAATGACATTGTAGTAAGAGGAATGTTAGTATATCAGAGATAGGTATTTCATAAAGTTTGAAAGTTCACCTTGTTTCTGTTTGCATGTCTCAGTGTCTTAAAGTGTGTATATATACACAGATAAAGAAAACCAGCCACATCAAAAACCAGAACATCCCAACAGGGATATTATATAACATTAGATAAATCTATCATTTGGAATCTCTTTTAAGTTCAGAGATTGTTTCCTTCTTTAGAGCTGTTAGTTTGTGGTACATGAACAGTTATAATTCAACAGCTTTTATAACAGCTCCGGAGCCAGGCCGGGCTGTGGCTGGTGACAGCGACCAGCTGCCATCAGCCAGGCCAGCTCTCAAGCATTTATATATCCAGAACAGTCTATCAAACTGCTGTCCTTGTTTCCCTCCTGTTGTCTGGTTCAGAGCCCTGCCCTCCCAGCCGCTCATGGCCCTATTTTTCCTGAAAGGCTTCTAGATTTGTCAAGTGTTCAAGGTTGCCCACTGCCCTCTGGTTTACTTTGGTTTTCATTTTCATGCTAGATGAAATCAGTACAGCTAAACTGTCCACTGTAAGGACTTCTGAAGGCTCAAAGGTGCTGCAGAGGGATACAGAGACACACACTGAGGACATTCACCTGCTTCCAGCACAGCCCAGAGTTCAACCAAAGGCATTTTCCAGCTGCCTGCCTGCCTGGGAGTGCACACTTGGTCTTGAGCCAGGTCCTGACAGACATGGATCATTACCATTATGAAACCAATCACCACAACTGCAATTAATTTTGACTTGGGTAAGCGGCCTCGTGAGGGAGGTGAATGGATTAGTAAAAGATACAATCTGAAAGCCTGACACAAAACTAACAAATATGTGCTAGTAATACTCTGCCTTGAAGATGAGGTTTCTAACAGAAACAACACAGGATGCATCCTCACAGCTCTGTTGTATTAAAAGTTCCCTTTCACTGGGAATCTGAAAGGGATTTCCCACCTCCAGTTTAATGGTAGTAAATTGAGTCTGCACTTTTGCATTAAGCAGCTACAGAAAAAAATATTTTGCATAAGCAAAAGCACCAAAAACGTTGATCAGATACACAGATTCTAGCTAGTACATTACTTTGTTTACGGTCTCAAAGAAAGTTTCCTACAGAGTAAATGAAATGATGACAAAGACGATTTCTGAGAGAGTAACTTCTTCTTCCATTCACTATAAATCAGAGTGACAAGGTATTTAAACAAATCCTCCACAGAGACAAGTTATAGTCTCAGCAGAAAACCGCAGAAAGAAGAATGCAACAAGACTAAATCTATAGGAAAATAACATGCACAAAACCTCTGCCTAATACTGAAGTACTGGAAAACAAAATAATCTAGTTGGGATTAGGACCCTCTGCTCCATTTGAATTTGTAATGAGAATAGGAGAAATCTTGCTTCAAAAAGGGCACCTTACATTGTTCCAAATAGATGAGCTCAGTGCAGAGCATCCTGAGAGAACCTGGGTGTCTGTATCGAAATGTCCCCCAATTGTTTTTCCTATGATGTGCCCATCCAGCCAGAGCAGCTGAATAAATCATCTTCAACGGTCCGAGTATTGCCGCAAAAGCTGCATTAAACTCACACTCACTGGAGGAGAGAAACCTGCCAAGGCTTTGCGCTTTTCTAGACGCAGACTGTCTCAACCCAAAATGTGATACAATATATGGCCTCTTTCTCTGCTGCTACAGAGTTTTGTGGATACTGGCAAAATCAACCTTTCAGCCCTACTTGGTCTAACAGACATTATAATGAAAATATTTGACTTGGATTAGAGACAGAAGATAACCCTGCTGGTGACTTTCCATCTTGTCAGGAACACGGAGCCTGTTCCCTGAAATAAATTGCCTCTTCAGACTCCTGTGTTTGCTGGGGCTGAACGCCCTGTTATAGTAAAATGGAAAACGACAGATTCATCAACAACCAAAGAGACCGAGCCCAAAAATAATTCGGCAGAGATTAGGCCTTGGCTTGGCACACTGCCTGGGAGTGAATTACATCCATGCCATTGGATTTAGTGGCCTTCATCATACGGCTCTTACTTTATATTCCTATATTCCTACAGCAAGTTGGTATCTAGCTCCATCTGTTTTTTTTTCTACTCAAATATCTTCAAATATCAATGCAATAAATGTCAGATTTGTAGTGATGAGATGTTTGGAACACAGAAGCCTCATCTCTCTGACTTAGTCTGGATTTTTTGCCTTTCTTTGCTAAGCATTTGGTAGTCATTTTGCCCTTCCTCATCCTTCCCCATTCATTTGCTGCTATAAATTTCTAGTAATTCACTGTGAATATGGCTGTCTGTCCAGTCCTCAGGTTTGGGCAGACTTCTGTGGAAGTACAGGGAAGAATTCTACCTGGAAAGCTATGGGAAAAACAGATTCAAAACACAACTCAGACGAGGGCTGGAGCTGACCTTCTGCTAGAGGACTGACTTTTCCCTGGCCAGCAGCAGAGCTGCAATGTTTGGAAGATGCTGTCGCTTCATGGAAAGCAAAGGATTGGTGATCGTCAAGGACTTTTAAGAGGCATTCGGGGGTTATCATTAGATGCCAGCACAGAATAGATGCCAGCACATTTCAAATATTTCAAAGAGTAGCAGTGTGAAGCTCTGTAATTTAGTATTTGTTCAGAAAGCACAGCTGTCTTACTAGTAAAAGCCAGCATTAAACTAGTCTGTTTTCAACCCTAGTGAAATATCTCATGTGCTTATTTTGTTTTTGTTTTCAGCATAAAGGTTTTTATTCTGGGTATGCCAAATGGGATTGTGGTGAGCTCAGCTCTGCTCCATCTGCTGATGGAGACATTATTTTTGGCTGTAATGTCACTATTGCCTTAAATAATTTAGGCTGGAAACATTCAGGATGAATTTCACAGCAGACTTCTCCAAAGGAAACTACAACATTTCCTGCAGCATCCTGATCTGTCTAAAGGAAGATGAAAACCTGAGTTAGCTCTCCCTCCCTCCTTCCAAGGCATAAAGTCTGTAAGTGATTTATTGAGAAACGGAGCCCCTACAGTGGCTGCCTGCAGTGCAGGGCACCTCTGGGTGAAGTCCAGGCTCGCTGGTTAGGACCCCACCAGCAGCCCAGCTTTGGTGCATGGGGCTCAGGAGATTTCACAGAATCACAGAATGGTTGAGGTTGGAAGGGACCTCTAGAGATCATCCAGTCCAACCCCCTGCTCCAGCAGGGACACCCAGAGCACGGGGCACAGGGCGGCATCCAGGCGGGTTTGGAAGATCTCCAGAGAAGGAGACTCCACAACCTCTCTGGGCAGCCTGTGCCAGGGCTCTGTCACCCTCGCAAGAACAAACTTCTTCCTCGCATGGAGATGGAACTTCCTGTGGTTCAACTTGTACCCATTACCCCTTGTCCTGTCACTGGCCACCACGGAGAAGATTTTGGCCTCATTCTCCCTACAATCACCCCTCAGGTACTTGTACATGTTGATCAGATCTCCCTTCAATCTTCTCTTCTCCAGGCTAAACAGGCCCAGCTCGCTTAGTCTTTTCTCATACGATAGATGCTCCAGTCTTTTAACCATCTTTGTCGCTCTACGGTGGTCCCTCTCTAGAAGCTCCACATCCCTCTTGTACTGGGGAGCTCAGAACTGCACCCAATACTCCAGGTGCAGCCTCACCAGAGCTGAGTAGAGGGGCAGGATCCCCTCCCTCAACCTGCTGGCAACGCTCCTCCTGATGCAGGCCAGGATCTCATGGGCCTTCTTGGCCACGAGGACACATTGCTGACTCATGGATAACTTGTTGGGAACCAGGACTCCCAAATCCCTCTCTGCGGAGCTGCTTTCCAGCAGGTCACGGGTGCCTGGGGTTATTCCCCCACCAGGTGCAGGACCCTGCGCTTGTCCTTGTTGAACCTCATGAGCTTCCTCTCTGCCCAGCCTGTCCAGGTCCCTCTGAATGGCAGCACAGCCCTCTGGAGTGTCAGCCACTCCACCCAGTTTGCTATTGTCCACAAAGGATGAGCACTTGCTCATCCTTCGGCTCTGCCTGTTCTGCTGCCAGGGTATAAGACCCAAACCAGCTTCCAGCTATGGAGGGCACGGCTGCAGGGTAAAGCAGAGGAAGGAGGGAGGCCAGCGGACGGACACAAACCTCACAGGAACTGGACCAAGGATTTTTGTATCTGCTCCCTGCCTGTGAACCCACACAATTAAGAAGTCACGATGAACTTAAAATAAATTTAAAACACCCAGACTGTGCTCCCTGGCCAGTAAAGTGCACATTTTTCAGTTTTTCAAAGACCTGAATTATGCTTGTTAGCAAGAAGAGCTCTGAAAGTAAACACTCTCATACAACTGTCAGACTCCAAGAATCTCATTTTGAAGAGAAAATAAATGGTGTCACAAAGCTCGGGGTAAACCAGGGCCAGCAGACAGGATGCAGATTGCCCTGCTGATCATGGACCTTTCGCTCATTAGTGCTAGTGGCTCTGCCCACTGCAGCAAATTCCTTGCCCGCCTCTTTCCACCTGAAATACCAAGTGACTCCCATTAGAAGTCAGTACTGGCTGTCTTGCAAGACTGCTGGTTCTGGCTTTTGGAAAGCAGGCAGCACTCAGACTGCTCAAACTACTCAACAAAGCAAGGAAAGCACTAAGCAGACAGACAGTTTCTCACTGAAATGGCTTAGGAGTGTGTCCATCCTGTTCCCAGGGCACGGTGTCCTTATTGCTGAAGGCACCACGTTGGAAGATAACCAAGTTTCAAAGACAGATAAAAGGGCTGCAGGGCTGCGGGGACTGAATCCCCATCCCCACCTAGGGAATGATTTATTACAAGCAAAGCTGGAAGTAAGGTTTGTGAAGGGCACTGATGAAGAGGGCTGAGCATCTGCTACCTATATGAAGGCAGCTTTTTTAAAGAGGGGCTCATTTAAATTATCTTTCAGTTTAGCTATGGGATTTGAAGCAGAGCAAGAGTCACCCTTCCTTACATGCCTGCATGAGCACCACTGCCGTTCTCTTGCTCCTGGCCTCTCTGTAGCCACTAACCGGGTGGAAATCTCAGGTCCTGTTTCTGATCTCACATCCTGTTTTTGATGCCAGAGTTGTAGTACATGACTGAACGATTAAGATTCATTAATAGTTATAAATAGATTAGCACAACTGCAATTCAATATAAAAACTGGAGTATAAGTCTGTCTATAAATACCTGCATGTTCCAAAAAATCCCAAGACATTTCCCTTGGTAATATATCTGGAAAGCTTGTTTCTATCCTCACCAATGTCAGCTGATCAGTTGTGTCCTAACCATTCGTCCTAAACATACTTCTTCACCCACCCCATGCCTTTCCAAAGTCATGAGGGCTCCATATGTGCATCAGCAACTGTCCCCATAGCCTCAACTGCATAACTGAGCCCAGGGAATGAAACAGAATCTTCATTTTTGACTATAAATGGAATCACCCATCAAATATAATGAGGAAAAGGCCCCCAGAAACATATTTATGACACACAAGATGTTAAAGTGGACAAGAGTCAGTGACAGCAGGCAAATGACTGTCGCAAGCCTGGTGTCCAAACAGCGTGCGGCTTCAAGCTGGTGAGAACGGAGCGGGACCAGACGTGCCCGTGAATCAGCAGCTCTGGAATGCCAGCACACAAGGAATGGCAGCAGCGATCTCAGGGGACACTGAGGCATGTAGAAGCTCTTCCAAGCCCCTTTTAGCAAAGCACATGTTTCCAGTTTATATATTCATGTGACGGCAAAGTAAAGTCTTAGAGACTTGTTAACTTAGGTCCTCAGAGCGTTAATTGAGGTCAAACAGAGTTCCTGAGGTCCTGAGTAGATATAATGTACTGTTTAGCAGACAGTGAGGCCAAAAAAAAAAAAAAAAAGCCTTAGAAAGCAGGCCTAATTGTGAGAGGCTAGGGACCAAATGCTGCCTTGCGGCTTAGTTTCCAAAATCCATCTTCCATAGACTGGATGCTGCTCTGGCTCACACTGAGAGTGGCAGAGAACAAGCAGAGAGGAGCTGCCCTTTGCTCCTGGGAATTTGGTGCCAAGCGCAGGATTCCTTTCCATGGGCGGGACGAGAGATTCCTGCCATGGGCAAGAGCAACACTTGTCCCAGCTAACTTTGGCTGTTGGTCTTGGGATGGATGTGGGTCCAGCTGGAGTGCTTGGCCCGCATCCTTGTCCTGGCTCCGCTGAGTGCTCCCTCTGCCCGGCCAGATGGACGCAGGATTATTGCCACTCTCACCCTCGTTACTCAAGCTCTTTGGGCTCTGTGCAAGGACACTTGTGCAGTGCAAGACATGACACTTTCTTCTTGGCAGTGACACTCAGTGACACTTGGCCCCTCTCAGAGGTGGCACATACCGAAAGAGGGTTTGGCTTCCTTGATCCATTAAGATTTAGAGCCCCTGAGCACCACTAGAGAAAGATGTTGTTAGAATGGGTAGAATAGTTCATGACTTGTTCGGCATATACAGATGTGCTGCTCTCCGAAGGAAAAGTCAGAAAATGAGAAGCAAAGCAAAGCAAAGCAAAACAAGAAAATCAAAACCAGCCCTGTGTCTAAGGGCTTGTATTTGCAGACAAAGCACAGAAGTGTTTGCCACTGATTCTGAAAAGCTTATGGTTTTGCATATTATCTTCCTGACCAGAAAACAACTAAGAGACAGAAAAAAAAAATGAAGAAAGATTTTATTCGCAAAATACCGGACGTCAGTAAGAGGATTAAAATAAGATGAATTGTATCTTGAAATAAAGATGAGGGGCATGGCTCCATGGGTGACTCGCTGACAGTTGTGTCACACTCCAGAGCTTTGCTTTTGCACTTGTAACCCAGGCAGAGAAATGGCATGCGAGGGAGAAAGCTTCAGGGAAGGGTCATTACTGGCTGTGTAAACACCAGATTCTTGCCTTGTGTGGGCACTGGGGTTTTTTTTTAAGATTCACCAGCCTCAACACTGGAGGAGTCTGCATTTCTCTACAAACTTTATGCAGCTATGCCAGTTAAGGTTAAAATGCATTTGCAAAATAGCCCTCATTCATCTACAAGATCTGCAGTGAAGATTATCCTATTAACCTCTCAACATTGACAGATTTTATATATATATGTGTGTGTGTATGTGTGTGTGTGTATAGATATATATATATATGCATCCCAAGGTAAACACTAGGATAAAGCCAATACTTGGAGTCTGTTGGCCCAAAAGGCAGTGTCAGCAGAGCAAACAGTGATTTGAATTTGCCTGAGTATACATATTCTTTATGCATATGCAAACTTCTTTATGCAGTTTTATCTGGTTACATTCCCAATTCGAACTGTGGGTGAGATACACAATGATAACTTCACATGGAATAAAATAAAAACATCACATTGAAGAAAAGAAAATATTTGGACTTCCCAAGCTTTCTGCATCCTGCCACAGGCTTTCCAGAGTTTCTGCAGAATAGCTGATTGTTGGACAGTGCACAATATTGTGGAAATAATGTAAATCAGTTGTACAGACCTAGTGTTTGTGGTTTAAAATGATACAGCTTGCTAAGACAAATGTGTCATGTTTTGTCAACAATATATTTGTACCTCTGGCAAAAAAAGCACGACATTCTGCTGAAAAAGGTATTTTTTCTGTGCCAACTTCAAAAGCATCACATAATTTATGATAGTCATTCATTACAGTAATCTGCCCAGATGAAAAGCAAATCACTCATCATTTCATTGATTATTTCTATGACAGCAAAGAAACTCCATTAAGAGTATTTGAAAATATAATCAAGTATAATGCAAAGAACTTGAATTTTGGCAATGTATTATCATATGCACAAAATTTTAACAGGTGCCAGTTATTCATTGCTCATCAATTTGATTCGCCTAAAACACAATATAGCAAAGCAGATAAAATCAGAAGGGAAATTAACTCGGTCAAAATAGATCATTTCACATTTTGACTGCAGCAAATAAAATTCCCATTGCTTTATTCAGCTGCTTTCAACACCCCTCCCTAATGACTCCTCAGGAAATCACAAGCATTATCGCAGGATTAAAACATCCAAATGCTCATATAGATTGTTTGAATGAGAAATATTGTTTATAGATTAATTCAGCTGTGAGTACCTGATTCAGCAGTCAGTATTAGAATCATTCACACCATGTCATATCATACCATTTCATATCCTCCAAACTGAGATCTTTGATTTTATGGAATTCATTATGTTCACTCATAACTAGGTTGCAGCAGTGGAAATATTGTCTTATCTGGACAAATGAAGTTAAAAAGATGACAGAAATCAGTGAAATATTGATACTACTCTTCATTTTGACTGCACACATTGAGAGATTTATGATTTGACTTGTATTTAATGTACTGAAATACATTAAATAACGATTTTAAAGACTATTAACTAGACTATAATAAGACTATTTAAAGACTATTTTAAAACTTACATAAGCTGAAGCTTATGAGAACATCTATAAATTTAGGGACAAAAAGAAATAGCAGAAATGTTCCTTAAAAGAACACATGGTGGCTTATTTTTCATATGGCTGTCTTTGCTGTTCCACTAAAAAGAAAATTCTCTCTCATACCCACATAAAAAAACAAATAATCTAACAGGAAAATCGTATGCTGTGCTTTGCCTATCAAATGGCTGATTTTGGTCATTGCAAGCGTTAATTAAACACAAAGAACATATCAGCAAATCAAAACTTTTTAATGCCACCCAGGCAGATGATTTTAATACACGGTCTTGTATTTAGATTTGTTTTCATTCAACTAACTCCATTTATCATCCAATTTAATGTGCTTGCATGGATAATAATGTCTCTGGAACCTGGTAGAAAAGGTGCACAATAGCCCATTACTGACTGGTTGTTCAGTTAATCTGCAAAGAATAATGTTTTGAAGCTGATTGTTCATTACTTTTCTTTCAAATATACTGGAGGCATTTGCCAAATTTGTCTCTTTGACATGAAAGTAATATGCTTATTTTAAACTTTTTTTTCAAACGCGATCTCTGTGGGTTTGTTTGTTTGTTTGTTTTTACTACAGTGTAACAACAGGTCAGACAAAACACCTGAGAAGTCGGGGCACACAGAGTAAGGGAGGGCACGAGTCTGTGCTAGAAGCGTAGCCAGACCCTGCTTTTCCCTGCCCGCACTAACACAGTTTGGCAGCTACAGCTTCTAACAACTCACATGAGCCCTGCACAGGGCTGAAGTCAGAGCTCTTTATGGAGAGTGCAAAGTTCTGAATCGACAACAGAAATGCAAGCAGATAACTGCTTTGATCCTGGGGCACATTAAGACCCTATCATCAAATAGTGCCAGCTAGAGCCTCTCCTTTGACGAAAGGGTTTTGTACGAGCTCCATGCAGCCCACCTTAGACTACCGTGCAGTCAAAAAGGAAGTTCTGAGGCTGATGCATCCCTCTTATAGGCAGTTTTCTGTAAAACTCATTATGAAGGAGGATTAAATTTGCAGTTTAGAACTCCATGAGCAAATGTAGTCATCTGAATAAAATTCCCATAGTTAAGGAGTCTGGTTCCCTATTCATCCTATCTAAGCTTTAGGCAGCTACAGTTCACCTGCCTAAAGGTAAGAACTGATTTGTTTAGACTCTTTTTTACAGTCTACAGAAAGCACGAGGGCTTCTCCAAGGACTATTTATTAGATCTATCTTACAATGACACAGACCATCCTCCAGAGACACTCAGCTTTGTGCACGCACAACAGATTTAACTGCTTTAACTGTCCGGTTATTTAATGCTCCTGCCCCAGGGCAAGTCAAAGAAAGGACACGCATCCCTCTGGCGGGCAGAGCTTCCCCCAGGCAAAATGCTGCCAAGATTCTCCTGAACACCAGGGACACTGCGGATAACAACGTCTCTGGAGCCAGCACAACACTCACACTGCAAATACTAATACCCCATATGCTATGGGACATGGTGCTCCCTTAGTCAGTCTGGTTTCTCTTCTACCAAAAAAAAAGTAATTTTACTAGCAGAAGAACAATGTGCTCATAACGACATGACTGTGTTCCTAACTGTGCTGTTTACTTACTGTTTTTATTTATGGAAGCAAACTAATCTAGGGAAAATAATAATCAAATTATCAGCTGATAGCAACTTTTACGTCTTGTTTAGATATTTTTAGTTTTGGATGTCAAGGAGTGGTGAAAGCCATGAACACCACTAATCCCATGAGAGGCTTACCTGCAGCAAGCCAAGGCATTGCCCCTTTTACAGGGTCCTCCTTATACTTATTGGTGATATAGACCATGTTGGAATGAGTTGAATCTAGCTTATTAGCTTTAAGCATGTCTAACGAGAATAAAAAGAAAAGCAAAATTAGTTTTGCCACTAGTGTGTGCAAATAAAATGTTTACAGACAGAAGAAATGGATTTGCTAAGTAAAAACGTGCTATGTTTACCTAATCATTTTTCTCAGAACAGAAACACTATTTAAGGCAGAAAAAAACCCTTTTACTATTTTGAGGAGTCTGCTACAGTAGCCTTTCATTAATACACATGCAATGTTCTTAAAAAGGTTTCCTCTAAGCACTTTCATTTCCCCTAAGGTCTTCAGTGATATTAGTAAAGATTTATCCTGCACGGGAATTCCTAATGAATTCCTAAGTGATGCAAGCAGTGTGCTTGCACTCCTTCCCTTCTCCTTGAAGACCAGGAGCTGCAGTTGGCTCCCAGGGCGAGAGCTGTGCCATTTCCCAGAGTGACGCTCAAATGACAAAAAAATCAAAAAAAAAAGATTTTTTTTTTGACGCCCAAAATCAGCGTCACACTCTGAGCAAAACCAGCTCTTGTCACACACTCAACATCTACAAATGCTTATTTGGGATCTCTTAAGAAACCTTTCATTTGACTAAGAAGACGTCTAAGTAGTTCAGAGTTACAAACAGTCTTCCAAGCTTCTCAACTGCTGGACTTAGACCCTTGCACAGTTTAGACGGCAGGAACAAAGAACTGGAGCACATCACTTAAGTCACTGAATGAAGTCCCAGGTGATGCAAGAACCACAGACATGGATACTTAGTTCCAAGATATCCATACGGCTACCCCGTGCACGCTCCCATTCCTCAGGGTACACAGCTCTCTGGACTTCAGACCCAGAGGTAAAGGACAAAGCCATGCCTCTGATGTACCATAAAATAAAAGCAGGAGTGCTCATTTCAGTGTGTCCTTACAACACAAGGAATTTTGTTAAGTAAATTGCGCGAGAGATGTTGTGAGACCTCCTAGCACCCAAAGCAGCAGCCAGTGCATTTTGGAAGCACCAAACCCAGCCTGTCTGAATCCAGCACCAAACCCAGCCCGCCTGAATCCCGTAGGTCATCAGCTGCAGTCCTGCAAATGAGGAGAAACACGAGCGCAGTGCAAACACGTTGGAGTCTGGTCTGCAGCAGGCACTTGGCATTAGCCTTGCTAACAAACTGGACACAAAAGAACAACTATCTCAGTCTTTAATTATAACTTCAGGGTCAATCTTATCTTGTTTCATAAAGCCCCTCCACGAACTTATCAAACTCAGTCTTAAAACTGTTTGGATTTCTTACAACAATGTACTATTGTTGTCTATCTTTTCCAAGGGAAATCTAAACATTAAACATTGCTTAAGTCTACAGCCACAGCAACCAGTGCTGCTTCCTGCACCTGCACCCATTGGAAGGAAATGGGACCAATGTTCCTGTAGCCCATATATATCCTCACCCAGCAAAGACAGCATCTCCAAATAGTTGATCATCTAGTAAATTTATGTATAAAAGATTGATACAATTAATCTTGCACATTTTTGATTAAAAGCAAAACACACACTATATATACATTTTTAAAAGCCCAATAGGAATGACTGGTACTCACCTATGCCACTATTAAGCATGAATCGCTGGCAGATAGTAAAGTTACAGAGTGAAGATTTCCAGAAATTGTGAATTCCTCACTCACATTTACAAGAATTTTGGGAACTATATCTGCACTAGATGCCATATCATCAGTACTTGATTTTCTTAAGAGTGAGAAATATCTCATAGAAAATAATGATAGTGTAAGCCAAAAGCCAATAAATTCAAGTTAATCACTTTTAAACAATGACAAATGCAAATAATACTACTTCGGAATTTTGTTGCTGTTGACAAATTTGAAATACAGGCAGAATTAAAGTGCTGAAAATCGAAAACATTGGCATTACTGACCTCAGAATAAAAGCAAAATCATGGCAACGAGGCTCAGAATTGATAGGTAACCAAAGGCACGAGTGCATAGCAGAGACACAGAAGGGTCTGTTCCAGAGAAAACACTTGCAAAAGGAAGCTGACATCCATATGGATAACTGTTATGAGGCTGCTAACTGAGCAGTAAGGAGGAATGTGAACGTGGCCATACAAAAACTATTGATGCCTAAGACTAGAAGTCTGACATAAACCAA
Source organism: Tinamus guttatus (assembly GCF_000705375.1). The sequence goes on along the minus strand of NW_010588619.1, from coordinate 27,620 downwards.
ATGTATTTTGACTGCCTATTCACTTTAGAAAATGTTCTGAAGAATTAAAGTGTGTCTGTAAAACCATTTTACACATTATTCTAAAGCTATTTCACTATCTGTAATGAGTGAAAATATCTCCCTTCACAGTTGCATTTATTTCCAAAATTTCCAATTTGTCTGCTCCGAGTCTCCAAAGAGGATAAATTGTGTTTTCAAAACAAAAACCAACCAAACAAAAAAAAAGTCCTTCTTTTCTCCATACTTTTCCATCCCTATGGGAATTAATAGGACCACAAGATATCAGTACTGGAAGGGGAAAAACAGGATACTCTATACAAACGAAGCTCACAGCATAACCACCTTGATTTGGAACAGGCTGCCACCTGACACAACACTGGGTCCATGCAGACAAAATATCCTGCTGCCTCAGGACTGGCTGCTCGTACTAGCAGGTACAAGACACTGCAGGCCACACAAGAGGAGGAATGTACTACAGCTGGAGGAATATAGTATAAAGCACCATGGCACCTCTGGAAGAAAAGGAAAAACTACCCAGGCATGACTGGCAGAGAAGACACAACAAGGAAGATATGAAGAGAGGAGACAAGAAAGTTAAATTAATAGTGGCAAAGTCAGGCAAAGCTCAGAACCAGTGATCTTGAAATAAGGACAGCTCTCAATGACAACTAAATATGATGAGAGCAAAGGGCAAGGAAGGCTATAGCAGCAGCTTTGCTGCGTTTGAACTGCCTGAGGTACCTACTGGGCATTGGGAAAGAGCATCAAGGGAAAACATGACAGGGCTGGAGAGGCAGTGTAGAGCTACATCAGCGCTATTCATCAGAATGAAATATGGATGTGACTGAAGTTTGCTTAGAATGACAAAAGCTTTTCTGATGTTGCCAGAAAGAGATTAGTACCTGCCTCATCCCCTACCTGATCTTCTCTTTTCGACTCCTTAGAATGCTAGCTCAGCACTTTAGAGCCAAAGCTGCTGAGTAACGACCCAGAGCTGCTGCTTTCCCACCTTGCAGCTCAATGTCACAAGGTCTGGCAGAATCCAGGAAAAAAAAAAAAAAAAGAGTTCTACTAAAGATGTTGAAAAGCTATCGAAACCTCTCCACTGGCTCTTTTGGATAGCATGATAAATGAGCTTAGTGCAAATATAACTCCAAGGAGATGGAGAAAAGTGTATGAAGAGCACTACGCGTGCGTGCCCGCACCCACCGCTTGTGGCAGCTCTCCAGCTAATGGAGATTCTTCTGTTTCTCTGCATTCAGGGCATTTACGGGAAGATTAGAAGTCAGGCTGGCAGGTCTACGTGAGGCCAGCGGGAACTTAAGACAATATAAAAGGCTCGTTTTGAAGCACAGCTCCCCCAGTTGCTCTCCCCACCACTTCCCAGTGCGGGTGGGACCTGGACTGAGGTGTTTACCCTGGACAGGGAATTTGTTCAGCATATGACGTGAAAAAGGGCTTTAGCCTCACGGTTTCAAACTGGATTCTCCAAGTCAGCTGTGCTCTGCGTGTCTTGCTTGCTGTCACCAGCAGTAAATGGCAGAATTTAGCTAACTCTGTTGATGAAAGAGCTAGAAAAGTGTTGGGATTCCTCTCCACCAGCATTATTTCTGCAGAGCTTACTAAGCAGAAATTAATACATTTTTGCCAACAGATCTCTGACATGATTTTCAGTATAAATAAGTTTAAAATTTGCCAAGTAAAAAAATAGGTATGTTCATCTCTCTGACCAGAATTACACTTAAAAATAAATACATGTTTCATAGTCAGCCTGTGTGCGTGCAGTGACCGCAAAAAGCACCGAGTGAGAGCAGCGGGAGCGGGAACCCCTGCGAAAAGGCAGAGCAGGAGCTGCATCTGCAGCGAGGACCTGCAGGAGCGGCTGCCACGGAGCAGAAACTCCTCGGGGTGCTCGGAGCTGGGCTGACCGGAGCGTAAAGACAAAAGAGGTTTTTATAATGACTCATACTTATGACAAGAATTTGATGTGCATCAGCAGCTGCATCCTCACGGCATGTTTCATCCTGCTAGTTTGCACAAAAGCCTAAACTTGACCAGGACAGGAAATTCATTCCAACATCATATTGCTTGCTGGAGCAAAACTAAGGTTCCTAATTTCTTAACTGGATGAGACCTTTAGATTTTGACAGAACTTGACTCTGGTAGTATCTCAGGCCACTGAATTTCACCCATTAAACCTTCTGTTAATCTCAGCTTAGTTATTGAGTTCCCCAAACTGAATTGACTGAACACACTCAGTTTGGTTTTGACTTTAAAATGTATTTGAATAATCTGTCTGAAATAAAATCTTGCTAGTTTTAATGAAGGCTTTTTCAGTGTCAAGTAATGACACTAGACTTCATAAATTATCTTAATAGCCTTTATGGACAGAGGATGTTACAAGCAGCAAAGAGTTTTGTTCCAAGTGCAGCATATCAAGCAAACTAATCACTCGTTTACCCTACAAATGGATTTGCAAATTCAGAATAAATTTGACTTGGAATATACCTTGGATTCTCAAAAGTCACATGCTATATTTTTCCAGCATACTGTAAATTGAAACGAAAAGAGCACTTGTGTTTCCATCAGGAACACTGAATTTCAACAAGTGCTGTTGACTGATGAATCTATCATCTCAGAATTCATTCTTTAAAAGGCAGGAGGAAGCAGCTTTAATTTGCTTCTTCACAAACACCTGGTTTAAAGATTTATTCAAATATGTAGTATTTCTTTTAAGATCAAATCAAGATCACTGTCACTCAGCCAAAATAATTTTCGTGGTTGAATACATCATTATCCAGATAGAGTTTCACCGTAAGGCTCAGGTTTGCTAATTCCCTTTGCTCAACATGCTGATCTTTTAATGCCAGGAAAATACAAGAGATTTAAAGGAACTGCAACTTGTAAAAGAATTTTTAGAGGATTACTGCACAGATCATCGATGAGAAGAAACATGGTTAGTGAGCTAGCAGACATAAATTGGTTAGGCAAGCTGCTTTTAATAAATGAGAAAATGTCTCTCTCTACTGAGAAAATTTGCCATACTTGTTTGTTAGCTAAATTCTTTCTTCGGAAAATATGTTTCCTTTATTATTTATCGTACTTTATTCTTTATGATACTAAGCTTCAACACCAGATGGGAAGATTCAATTTTTTAATGAAAATGATAACATTTTCTTACTATAACAGATTGCTTTTAAACAGTCTTTCAAATTAAAAGACTGAAAGAGTATGGTATAAACAGGCAATTACATAATATAGAAGAGGTAAGGTAACTTTCCAATCAAAAAATTGGAATCAAAGAATTCCAAATCAAAGATCAAATAATTTTTTGATTAAAATTCATCTTCTGGAAGCTGGAAGCTCTTTGAGACAGTTTAAAGATAAGCAGGCCTAAGAACTTGTTTTCTTAAGAACCATTTTGAGTTTTTTTTTTTTTTACAAAGTTGTTCTTACTTTGAGTACTGCGTGTCAGCAAATGTAGCTGATGAGACATCCCCTTTGGTTGTGGATAATGATAATGACAAGTTTCCTAAATAGACTGGGACAAAAGATATCTCAGCAGTGCTTCAGGTGGGAGTAATAATCATGAAGTTGTTGATGCAGCAGCTACGACTTATTTTTCCTCACATGTTAAAGAAAATGAATTGAAAAAGTAGTAAATAATTTATGTCTCTTTCATAAAAATAATAACCTCCTGTCTCAGGAAATCTGCAAGGACCCAAATGCAGCAGCTGTACAAACACATGCCTGCCCACGAGCACATGAACAGTCCAAGCAAGAGTTGAGCTAGACATATAAATATATCTTGCTGACTGGGATAGAAATTCACAGATTCTAAAATAGAAATCAATAAAAATAGACTTTTCTCACATTTTAAGGAGAACAACCATTATGTTTAAAATGTCTTATCCAAAGCAAAGAGGACTCTAGATGGGTGCCCGTACATCACATGCTAAATGCTGTGGAGCAGCAGTGGCCCTTCTGGAGGCTGAGCATATAGGCTATATATGCGGTACGTATAGATACCAGATAGCTGGGCTGCACTGGTAGGTGGGGAGCGGAAGCGTTGCTGCTCTGATCAAGGCAGCACAGTCCTGCAGAAGTTCTAACCACAGCAGAAAAATAAACTTGTCACAACATGAGCTCAATTTAGATGACTTAGGTTTGCCTCATAACATCAAACAGGGCACAAAAGGCATTTTTTGTATCTCCCTTTGGAAAGAAAAAAAGGCTGTAGGTGAAATTTGATGATCACATAGCTTTGCTGCCATGAGGATTAGCAGGGAGGCATTTTGAAACAACATCCGCCAATGCTAAGTGAAAACACATCTTCGGAAACCCTGCAGCACGAAGGGTCTTCAAAGCAGAGGCCGTTGATTTCAGTCCCTATTAACAGTCACAATCATCTTTCCTTTTCCAGTGAAAAAAAGAAAATACTTTTAAAGGAATGACTGCTATTCTGAGTCATTCTGGCCTACTAAAAACCACTGATTTTACTCCCTCATTTTTAATTCATTTCAAGGCCATTTTAAAAGTTTCCAGCACAGCGATGACTTCTGCCAGGAAGTTGGCCTAGCCGAGCTATAAACCTGCACTCTGACTCAGCCTGAAAGTCCACGTTACACCTGGAGGAAAGCAGCGTGCAGATAAAACCTTGACACTCCTCCGGGAGCCTCCGGTCTGAGCTGCTTACTGACAACACCTCTAATCTAGGTACAGTCAGCAAGTTTCTGGGAGTCAGCGTTAAAGCGCCACTTAATCTGTACTGAAGCAGACCTGTGCGAAGCGACGCTCTGGAAAAGCACCATGCAGACTTTCCAACTTTTTATTTCATATTTCACACTTTATATTCCCCTTGCAGCGCTGCCAAACAAAGGGGAAAAACTTGGCCACGACGCCCCGGGGGGGGAGCTCTCCACGGGGGCGGCCCCCAGGTCGGCCCTCATGG
>NW_010588619.1:0-21902 GCF_000705375.1 Tinamus guttatus | reverse complement strand
CAGGTGCGGCGGGCGGGACCCCCCGGCCCTGCTGCGCCCGTTTGTGGCGGCCGTGATGAGTTTGGCCGCTGAATAAATGCAGCCCTCGCAAAAGTGTGTGCTGGGGCTCGCAGCAGTGCAGTGATAAGTCTATAAATCCATTTTAACCTAAGTCATCTTATGAGAGTTTTACAAGACAGTGTGGATGTTCAGGGACAAGGATAATCCTAGCCTTGTTTGTATTCAGCCTTGTCATATTTAGTTACATAGTGGAGCTGGAATATGAAGTACAGTAGTTTACTGCCTGGTATTCTGCAAACAAGCCCCTTATTCCTGATGCTTGGGTTTTATGTCTGCTAACTTTTAATTTCTGCATAGAGACACCCCTGGTTCTGCACTGCTGAATGCACTGCTTAGAATTGTCAGTTGGTTATTTTTCTATGAATTTTGCGTTAGTTATTCTCTTTCATAAGGCAATCAGTACTATCTTTTTTTCAAAGTATCTGAACTTCGAAGAAGACATTAAAAACATGTATTTTAAATATAACCTACTGAATGCTGCTGCTTTATTCTATATAGATTCCACTGATTTTTCAAATAAGATGTGGAATTCCTCTAGCTGCAAGAAAGCTAGAGTGCTTGTGAAATGAGGGAATTTGGGCCTCTTCCAGCTGACAAGTTGTTATCATGGCATAGATCTTTTCTGACAGAGGTTGTACAGGTAAACTCCTCAGAGTGAGCTGGAACCAAAGCTGGAAATGGAAATTTTAACTAGAACAAACTGTCTCACTCCATTAGTGAGAAGCCATGCAGTGAGACAGTGTATTTTCTGTTTAAAATCTAAGATTAATTGCACAAACATTTTTAAACTAATTTTTTTCCTCTTTATTTTAACAAAAGTCGGGAAAAAAATAATTAGTTTAAAAAATAAGTGATGCATTTTCTGCATCTTGTTTCTTTCAGTAGTTTCTGAGCTAAGTTACAGCTATTTCCAGTGAAATAAACCTCAAATAACAGAAATATATAATTTGGAGTGGACTTAAAATATTTCCTTTCGTGTATTGCAGGTTGAATAGAATCTTCCGCGTTTTCATCTTTAATGTTCTGCTTCTCACAGTTACAGTTCTACAAAATTTATTTTTTTAAGCAGTTTACTACCAAACATTGAAACTAGCATTTCTCGTTGTTTGCGAGTTGAGGAGAACTTTTATACCTTTAAATACTCTTTAGAATGTCTAGAATATAAATTGGGCTGGGCTCTCGCTGAATCTGTATCTGATAACGTGATGTCATGCTTGTGAGGGATGATGGAGGGTTCTGTGCTGGGAATTGGTAGGGAGTTGATGTTTATCGTTAAAACTGTATTTTAGTGTTTTCTGTGTGGGTGAAACAAAATAAAATCCTCAGTCATCCTGGGTGCAAGATTTGCTGTGTCTGACCTTGAAAAAATAGTAAAAAACAAGTTACGAGATTACAGGAGTAGAGACAATACTTGAACCTTATTTTAGTGAAGGATTTACTAAGTGACCTTCCAATCTGAAGATGTAGCTAGCCAGCTGCACCGTGCCTGTGTTCTGTGAAGTTGTCACAGGGAGGGAGGATAGTAACAGCCATTCTTATTCTTCCCATAAGCAATTTCTAAAAATGTTCCTCAGCTGCATGTTTGGTTGCTTTCAACTGTGCATTAGGTTTTCTGTACTTACCGTTACATGTAATACTTGCAGACATTTGAACAGTGAATTGAGTCACTTAAATATATATTAAAAAATACATTGGTCTATGCTGAAATATTGAAGGCTTCTGAATGATACTTAGATGTTTCTTGAAATGATAGGTAGGAAATGAAAACCAGGAGACAGTGGGACCAGAGCTTGTAGCAGACCCTGTTGCAGGTTTGACTCCCCTGGAGGAAGGAGGGGAGGGAAAGCAGTTGCTGTAGCCAAACCCTCCTCCTCTTTTGGCTCCCTGTCATCTCTGAACTATCTCTTCCCCCTTCCCCTCCCGCCCCCAACTCTTCCTGTGTAATTACTGGCATGGTTGTCATTCTGGACCAGTGAGTTGTTTCGATTTGTGATAGATAAAATACTTGCTTTAATTGTAGTTGGTGTAGAGCAGCAATCTGAGTGGGCAAGTGCTGCTGGCTTGTTTTAAGCTACAGGCTTTGGGAAGGTGCTGTTTCTTAACAGCACTTTGTTTAACTTGTCAAGTGGTTTTAACATTTTTGTTATTAATCAAGGGCACTCTTTTTCCATTTTAAACACTTTAACAAAAAAGACCATTAAATATTTTTAGAAGTATGGGGGTGTTGTTGAAACAGCTAACTTAGTTATGTGATTCACTATGAGTATATATGGACCTGGTGTATCAAGAGATTTATGCTGTTCAACATGGAGTCGAAAGAGGTTTACTTCAGGATTTCAGTGGGGCCCAACAAGCTTATAATATGTCCTTTATTCTTTAAATTTAAAACTGCTTGCAGTTGGGTAGATTGATAGCTCTGCTTAAAGTATCAGTACCTTTTTTAAAAAATCTCTTTCGCTAGTCTTGCTCATCTTATAGCTGTCCAAAACAGATGTAATTCAAAGCAATCCTGCTCAACCATTTTGGACAGAAGTCTAAGCTGAAATCAGTGCTGTCAAAGGACTGAAGTGAGAAGGCACTGTGGGTGTTGATACACAAATGGGCAGTGTCCTCCTTTCCTCCAGACTTCTAGCAATGATCATAATGTAGTCTTTTCTCAAGAAAAACTCTTGACTATCTGCCTATATTTTAGTATTTGTTTAGAGAAGTATTTTCTGTACTTCAGACATATGTCTCATACTCTTGACAGAGACTATTTTGCTTTCTTTTTCTTTATAAATTATTATAGGGTAGTAAAGGAAAATATAGCTTGGTTTAAGTTGTGTTTAGAATCCGATTAGTGAAGATCATTTGTCTTTTACCGCAGCTTTTGGCATATTATTCTAAAGAAAATGTAACTTGTCAATTGCAGAAAGGTATAAATACAGGGAGCAAGGTGCATTCTTAAGCAAGAGTTCTTGATGTTATTTTACTGAAGTATTTTTAGTAGTGTGTTTCTGCTCGATACTTAAAGTGAAACTTCAGGCATAAGCTGGGAATTGTTATAATCTCTAGCTAAAGTGTTTGGATTTTCAGTGTCACTTTTTTCAGTCTTCAGACCAGAATGGTAGTAGAGAAGTCTCTCACATGATATTTACCTGGTAATTATACAAAAAAAGGACAAGTATTCTAACTTGCAGCAGTGTTTTAAATAGAGATGCACTCCTTGATTGCTGTACCGCTTTCTTAAAAACATCTCACCACTCATGTCATGTTTTCATTCTGAAACCTAATAATTGTTTGTGTGTTAGTGGTGTTTACTTTTTGCTTTAGAAGAAACAATTTTGCACAAGTAAAGCTTTGCTGAAACACTTATCCCAATATCCTCTGGTTTGATGCTGGAATTTGAGTTTCCAGTCACAAATTTTCATGGTAAACTTCTCTGTTTTAGTCCTCCTTGACAATAATAGTTTTGTTTTGTGTAGGATGTACAGACAATGTAACTTATGTCTATACTTGAATTGTGGTGTTTGCATAGAAATAAGAGAGAGAAGGCAAAAAGAACAGAGCTCTACTGACTGTTCTGTATCAGCTGCAGTTTCTAATGCTAGGATATGAAGAAAATCTTTTGCTTAACCTGAAAATATCATGTTGGGACTGTGCCCTTTCACTCACGTGCCGCTTGGCCTCCACTTGGTATGTCAAGGTAGCAGTGCTTTGACTTCCTAATAGGAGAAGCTGAGTCATGTGTTTTGCATCATGTTTTCCAAAAATAGCTCAAAGTGGAATTTTTGCTTTGTTTTAGTCTGAAACTGAGAGTGTTCTTTAACAAAAAATCTAAACGTAAGGTGAAAGTAAGCCCATTAATTCAATCTTGCACCAGGAATAAGCTAAACACAGGTGTATGAAACATTATTTTAGCAAACCATTCTAGCAAAAAAGAATGCCTTGGTTAACCTTAAAAAGCATCTGTATGTGTTGAAAAAGAATTGTCTTTAACCTTAAAAAGCATCTGTATGTGTTAGAAAGATAGACAATTCTTTTTCATCACAAGTAACCTTTCACTACAGACTTCAGATATGAATGCCTAGATCACAAGTAACCTTTCACTACAGACTTTACTTCAGATATGAATGCCTACAAAATAAGGTGAACTAGGATAGTCTTAGGACTAACAAGGTCTGTAACTTACAGGAAATTACAGTGGGAAAATTTCTTAGAAATAATTTAAAATAATTTTATGTAACTTATTATAAGTTTTTCTAGTATACTGCTGATGTTGTGTAATTTGGATAGGTTGAGTGTTCTCCTATATAAAAGATAAATAATCTTCGAGTTATATGTACTTGAACTTAAATCCTTTGTTCTGATTTGGTACAGTTGCTCTTGATTCATGTTGCCAGATGTACTTTAAGGGCTGTGGGAGCGCTTGCAGAGTTCTTGCTGTGGGACATTTGAGACATATGTGTCAAATCTGTATGAGGGCTTAAGTAAAATATGCTGAAAACAAATTTTTGTAGAGTAAGTCAAGACAGTATTGTCATGGCGGTGACACTACCACACTTTTGCAGACCACACAATCATTTTACTTGGACATCTTGTGCTTGCAGTTCTATTGTAATACCTCATGGTTTGCTTCTTGGGGAAGAAAAGGCATCTGATTGCTAAAAAAGAAAGAAAGAAAAAAAAAGTATCTGTCTACTTTAATCTTTCTGACTTAATCCCTTAAAGGTAATGGCCAAGCTTTCTGGGGCAGGGTAATCTGTGTAAGACTGGTTTGGCTTTGTCTGCATCAGAAAGTAGACTCTAAGAGAAATTATAAGTCGAAACATGGCAGGTGCCAAAAAAAAACATATTGGCTGTGTGTACTGAGTGGGAATGCCTTTTTTATTGTTATTATTATTTTTTAAACATAATTATTCTGGAAAATGCTGGGCTAAACCTACTTGGTTAGATATTCAGTGATGATGGAAAAGGGACGGTCTAATGTGGATTCTCACAAATGTGATAAACAAGTATAGTGGGGGTGGGGAGCAGTACTTAATTAGGTTTTTGGGAGCTTTGAAGTTGCATTCCAGCTTTATCTGGAAAGGGATAATATTGAGGGCAATCTCCTTCCCTCCCACCCCCCCTTCAGGAATGGAGATGTTACAAATGGTATGAAAGGGGCTCTAGCAATTTTGTGGTATGCTGGTAGCAGTTATTATTTGAGGGTAATTGGAATTTGTCATGTGCCTACCAGCTTTCACTGTATAAATAAACAAGATCAATTAAAGGCATTATGGCCTGAGTGAAGTTCTTGTAGATTAGCTTTCTGTTCTTACTAATCTGTGACATTCATCATACATCTATTCTTCATCTTATTAAACTTTGTGAACAAATAGAAGTACGTGAGATACAGGAGCGAAACCAAATTGCAGTACGAGGATGTCTGAATGGCAGTGGGAGAGCAGAGTCTACAAGTATGATGTGTTCACGGAAGTTAGTAAACATATTTTTGCTCTTGCATGATCATGGATTAATAGTTTATTTCCATCAGACTTTGCTTGGCAGTAGAATAAAAAAGGCGTTCTTCTCTATATGCTGTTAGAAAATGAAGCACCTGCAAACATTTTTGTGCATTGCAGAATTGGTGAACTCTAGCACAGATTTTGTGCCTGCAGTACTTTCTAAACAAGGTATTCTGTACCAGATATTAAACTTGATTTCTTTCCAAGTTGGATTTCTTTCAAGAAACTAAAAATCCGCTATTTTACAATAGCAGTATTTTGCAATAATATATGTCTACAGTGATGTGTATAAATTCATTTAAACATAATACTATGCAAAATATTATTTACATTTCAATGTACTTTTATTTCTCTGAGGAGGTAAAAATAGTTGTCAAGTTCTTTTTTGGGGGTAGTAAAGATCATATGTTAGGAATCTGTGAGGAAAGTAGTGGGTGCTGTTAATGGTTGCTGGATAGAGCATGGACTCTGTGGCTTTCCCCATCATATTCTTGCAATTTGTCATGGTGAATATGATCAGCCTAAACACTACTATTTCAGTGCACACAAATGCATGGAAGAACATGGATATGTAAGAAATAATGAATGTGTTTTATGATGCAGTTGGCTTGCGAAGTATAGTGTAGCTGACTGATGTTTGTGTGGGTGGAAGCTTTTTAAAATTACAGCTGCTAGCGAGAAAGAAAATGTACGGCCAGCATTCTCTCTCCGGCAGTGCATTATGTTTTTATATAATGCATTTCCAGTCTTAAGCCTCTTACCTTCAGGTTACTTGCAGTGTTAATTGCAAGTAACCTTAGTGTACTTGGTCAATACAGTTGTCTCAATTCTTCCTTTGCAACTTAAGAATTTGATGTATATTTGTAGGTAAAAATGACTAATTGAGAGGATTCATGATTTCCCTAATGTGAAAGTGTGCATCATCTGACAAACTGTAGCACCTCAGGGATGGTTTCTGCCTACTAAGTCTTGTGGTTTCCTAAGGACACCTGCATTTTGAATGCTGTTATAAAGTGTGTGTGTGTGTGTGTTGTTGAGGTTCGTTTATTTGTTTTTCCCCTGAGAGGGAAGTCATGTAGCTGGATGCAAGCCCTCTCAGCAGTTGGCTTTGTGTTGGAACTAAAAAGCTGCGTTTGATATTATGCTAGACCCTACTAAAAGGCTCAAGGAAGGTCAGCCTGGGGAAAGGAATGTGGGTGGGTGAAGGATAGGAGCTGGACTTGCTGCTCTGCCAGGGAGGCTGTTTCAGAATATCCTTGGGAGAGGGATGATAACTAAGTTTAAGTAAAATTGAGCACTTAACAGTTGCAATGAAATTAGCAACAGGAAGTGACCTAGGTCCCTTGTTAGTCTTGACTATCTGCAAAAAATTTTAAACTCCAAAAATGTTTCAAAATATTGAACTTCCTAAGATGAGTGTAATAGTTCATATTCTAGTGATTCGTTGCCTGTTTAGAACGGTCCTATAAAAATCTCTTGTATTTTTAACAAAGCAAAAATCTAATATTACTTTCAGAAAGCTGTATCAGAACTGCTGCTTTTTAGTATCTTCCAAGTTCAAAGTCTTCTGTGATCGGTTCTTTTCTTCCAAAACTGGCACTTTCCTTCCGCTTATGGATAGTGCTTTTTGGGAAGAATGGGGAGGGGGGAAAAACTCTTGTGGGGGAGGAGGAAATAGATTACCTGTAGTCAGTGTAAAACCTGAATGTTTGTTTGTTTTACCAGATATTACCAAGACAAACATTCTGTATAATGTGTTATAAAAGATTTTTAATAATTTGGGTCTACGGGAGTTGTGGAAAGGAGTAAAGGCTTCTTGAAAATATAAGTATTGGTTTACATTGCAACTTGCATAGATGGAGGTCATGTGGGAGAGTAGTTTTGGTAACCTCTGTAGATTACATTACACTTTGTAACAAAATATATTTAATTCAAGGCCTTATGTCTGGGCAAGCATATAAAGACTTTGGCAATGCTATATTTACGCCATTTTCCACATTACTATCTTTAAAGTAACTAAAACATAAGATATGGAGAGAGTAAGGATTACTTCCAAAACAATATTCAAAAGCCTTTCAGTTATTTCTGGGATTTGTCTTTTAAGTAACTCTTAAGTAACTTGTTAAATTTAACGTGTTAACTTGTTAAAGTTACTTAACTTAAAAGATACTTAACTTTCAAGTGACTTGAGTCTTTTCTTTCTTTCCAGTCTAAGCCATACATATTTGACCGTGTATTCCAGTCGAACACGTCACAGGAACAAGTATACAATGATTGTGCTAAAAAGATTGTCAAAGGTAAGGTGGGAGAATAGCTTTTCCCATATGTATGTCTTACATATGTATTTTGATTTTAATGGTGAAAACCTCTGTTATTCCTTCTTACCTCCTTTTAGTAAAACCTAGCATAGATCATAGCAGTGTAAAAATCTTCTTGTAATCTAGTAGATCAATTAGCTGAAACAACAAGTTTAGAATTCAGATATTTGTAGCATTTCATAAATATTTACCTTTCATGCTTTTTTCCTGATTTCTGCAAAAAAAGTTTAAAGCAATTTATCAGAAATTAAAAATCAAAACAACCCTTCTGCTTGAAAGCAATTCTTCTAAGTAATTTCTTGATTTTTTTTTTTTTTTAGTAGTCTGGTGTCAGAAAATATAATTCTTATGATAATCTTAGGATATACAGTTTCAAATTTAAATCGTCAGAATTGCCCTAGTAACTTTTAAAGATCAAGCTCTACAAGGTTACAAAATACTACATTACTGTAGTAAGCAATTTGCTATTTTTTTCTCTCTTTATTTATTTTTTTACAGCTTTTGGAGGAGGATAGTTTAATATTTTGAAAGTAGTCAACTACAATTTAACAAAGCCTTGCAAGAAATCACTAGTAGCTGATATTTTAGTGATATTTTATTAATAAAAGGACAAGGAAAGTAAAAGAAAGGTTGGTTAAAAACTCATTTTTTTAAGAAGTGAATTGTTGTGAAAAATCCATACTACTGTCAGAATTAAAATCTTAAAGGAGTTAGAGATTAGATTTAGGTCTTTTTTTTTTGGGGGGGGGGGTAAAAATTCTTTTATATTTTGTTTTACAATTCAGAATTGGAGTTGGCTGAGAACTGTAAACTTTTTCTGTCACCTCCTTAGTCTTCCCCCTCATCATTCCCATCTGACCCATCTGATAAACCTTTTTTCCCTTTCCCCTGACTGTGTTTTCTTAGGCTGTTATGTATCTTGTGACAGTTGACTGTAGTGATGGTACAGATGGATTCAGGGTATGATGGGTTAGATAAGACCTCTCCATTTGTGAGTAGCCTGTGGTTGTTTACAGAAAACAAAAGTTTGCTTTCAAGAAGTTACTCAACAGTAACACTGGTAAACAAACACACCCTCACCCTGATTTTCTTTTTTATTAAAAAAAAAAAAGGCAACCCCAGGTTGGTTTATGTACAATTTAAAATGCAACCAACTCTCCTTGTGGGTGAAGTATAAGCTGCTGAAATTTATGGCACAGCCCCTTCTCTTAATATTTAGACGTTTGAACTTTCCTGAGGAGGCTGACGATAGCATACCTTTCTTGTACGTGATTTCTTCTTCCTCATGAGTCATTGAAGACTACCTGTTGTTCAACCTGCCAGTTGTACCAGGACATGAGAATTGGGAACAGAAAGGAAATCAAGTTCAAGTTCTGTTTGAAGGAAAAGCTCCTTCAAAAATAATTACATTTTAGGAAGTTTACTATCTCCCCCAATCCAAACCCTACTACTGAATTACTAAATGTTGATCCATTTAATCAATGATTTTACATGCTAAAGATTTTTGCGATTGTTTGCTTGTATTCCGTTTCATTTGATGCTTGTGTAGAAGCAGGAAAAGAACCCTAACGAAAATACTTTTTTCTTCTAGATGTACTTGAGGGATACAATGGTACAATATTTGCTTATGGGCAAACATCATCTGGGAAAACGCACACTATGGAAGTAAGAAATCTTAAAATAGTTATCTCTTACGGTCGTGATTTCTTCTCACAACAGTGCTATTATCCTATTTCTGGAAACAAGATCTATCTACTGTTTTTGTTCTGAATTTTAACTTTCTTACTTTTTCACTGCAATATTTGCATAACTAAAATGTCAGAACTGGAAATGGTGATAACTGTGGCCTTTTACTTCTCAACAGTAGAAGAAACATAGTTTTCTGATAGTAGATTTTCGCTTTTAGTTGTTTGAGAGAGATCTGAGATTGTTTTTGTCTCCTGGTAAATACTGGGCTTAAGTGGATGGTCAAGACTTTCCTTTATAGGTAAAATAAAAGGCTGACAGAGATGATGTATTTAAAACTAGGTTGTTGTCTGTTGACTTTATTTTGCCTTTAAATTCTCTTTATGATGTTGAATTCAATGTAATGTTTCATTTTATTTTATCCCTTTCTAATAAGGGGAAGCTTCATGACCCAGACGGAATGGGGATTATTCCAAGAATAGTGCAAGATATTTTTAATTATATTTACTCTATGGATGAGAATCTCGAGTTTCATATTAAAGTAAGCCTTCTTCATTACTACCTATTTAAGTTTACTACTGAAACTGTTGCTTCAGTATTAAAACTGGAGATAGCCTGTAGTTCAGTGTTTGTTCTGTCTGGACCATTGCAGAGTGCCAGTAACTTGGAAAATCTAAATGAGTTATTTCAGAAGTCTCTTCTTAAAGAAGAATTAAGTTAACACTTTAATCTTGTTTCCATTAAACATTGATGGTAGCTATCACCTGATAGCATCTGTCAGTACCGATAGTACTTTAAGCTTTGATCAAAATGGCTTCTTTTTCAAAGCTAAATTTTAGTTCAGCCTCTAATACATGAATTAGATGTGTTTATGTGGGAGGTCTAAATCATGTGGATACTTCTCATCCCAAAGCTACATGTTTTTGCTTTCTAATATTCTCCTTTTTTTAGGTGTCATATTTTGAAATATACTTGGATAAAATAAGGGACCTTTTGGATGGTAAGTCTGACTTATATGAAACAAAAATTTATTCTGGAGGGAGAGATCTAAATAAAAACTTTATGACGCTTAACTATTTAGTATACTAATAATAACCTGTAGATGATATAGTTGCATCAAAATGAGAAGGTATGGAGCCAATATGTACAAAAATTTTAGCTGCATTAGTGGTTGTTTTGTATATATTGTGTTTTTAGAGAGTATTGCTGTGAAAATAATATAACTCTGTGAAAATAACACCTCTAACTCCTGAGGTGTATTTTGTGAATAACTAGTTCATTCGGTAAGTACTTTAGAACTTTTTCTCTTCCAGTTTCGAAGACCAATCTTTCTGTTCACGAAGATAAAAATAGAGTTCCCTATGTAAAGGTGAGTGATAACTTGGTGTTGTCTTGATCTTTCATTTCTGTCATATGCAGCATTTACTTCTGACGTGTTGATATTTTTTAAAGGGTTGCACAGAGCGTTTTGTATGTAGTCCAGAAGAAGTTATGGATACTATAGATGAAGGAAAATCTAATCGGCATGTAGCAGTTACAAGTAAGTATCTATCTCTTTTAGTGCTTTATTTCTGTTTATTATATGTGTTCAAAAGAAGGAGAGACAAAAAAAAGGGATTTCTTTTTTAAGAAGGCCTAGTGCAAACCATTTCAGCGCATGTTTTAGAAACAACTCTCAGTTCATTTCTTGTTAGATGTTACTTGGGCTTAGATGAGAAAGAGGACATGATCAGTGAGGCTCCCTTGCTGTGGGAGCAGGGGAAAAGTATGGTTTTGTTAGGCATAATGCCAAGTTTCGTTTTGTGGAATTTGTTCCAGTTAACCTGTGAATCTAAAAGTAAGGCACAGTGTCTCTCATACACCTTGGGCATGATGTCTCTAAGAAAAGCTATCTGAAGATGTATTGGGACATACTTCAGATCCAAGCAGCATCCCAGTATCCCAAGTTTTGCTTTCTGGTAGCTGAGTTGTCAGGAGCAATGACACTGGAGTCCATGTTCTCACAAAAAGCAGAATAGTTGGGTCAAAAAAAAAAAAAGGGGGGGGGGGGGGGAGGGAGGGCAAAAAATGACAAGGAAAGATGAGATTCATGCAGAATAATACTTCGGTCTTTGGAAGTCTTTGTGAGCTGGCTTGAGGAGGATTTCTTTGTGGATGTGCTCAGTTATTTCTTCAAGAAAGAGAAGTTTTCTTTAAGAAAACATGAGAAGGAAAAATCTTTTTTTTTTGGTTAAGGAGCAGAAATAAACATGGTCTTAATCTTAAGGAAAGAATTAGTCTTGGACTTCAACTTGATTATTTCTAGGTGACGTAGTACTGAAATGGGGGCAAAGCTAAGTAATGGAGAAATAACAGAAAGTTGGATGTCAAGATAGTGCGTCATGTAGAGCATCGTGTGTGAAATTAATGAGCCGGTCCTTTTAGGCCTATGCGGGATTTATGGTTAAAAGGAAGAAGAAATGGACTTTCATTCTCATTGTGATTGCTGGCAGCTTAGATCTTGTTAATAAATTCAAACAGTTCTTTAAATTCATCGTCAGTCTTATTTACATTGTATGTTTCACAGCACAGATGGCAATACGTATTTCAAGAAGAAAGGGATGAGAGATGACTTAATCATCTAGTTTAAACTTTCACAAAACTATAAAGTGATACACTAAATTTTTGAAGTGTGCTTTGGTGTCAAGATGTAAATGTACTTGGTCTTCTAATACAGTGAATTTAGTGTGTGAAATCCATAGATGACTGAAATCTTATCAGTGAGCATATGTGGTATTAATAGAAGCCCAAGGGAGAGTGGATCTTGGTTACTTAATCAGGTGATACTAACTATTGGTTTTGCAGTGTCTTACTGTCTTGTGAGACAACTGTGTATAGTTGTGTTACCTTTAGGTCTGTCAATTCAGGGTAGGAAGATGCTGTATTAGTTAAGTAATGTTGCTTATACTTTTTTGACAATTTATCTATTTTGGTTTATAGATATGAATGAACACAGTTCCCGAAGTCATAGTATTTTTCTTATTAATGTCAAACAAGAGAATACTCAAACAGAACAGAAACTAAGTGGAAAACTTTACCTTGTGGACTTGGCAGGGAGTGAAAAGGTAACTTTTAATTTCTCTTTTCATGGTTTGAAAAATTCAGATAACTTTTACATTCATTTAAAACACTTGACTGAGCAGTCATCTCTAAAGCTTTTTAATTCTGATACTCAGAATCAAAAATTCAAAAGAATTTTGATTCTTCAGATACTCTCTCCTTAAACTAATTTACATTTCTGCAGGAAGTTTGTAAATGTGGAATAGGATGAGGCAATAGGCTCATCCTTGATATTCGAGAGGTAAAAACTATCTGAGTATTAGATAAACTAGATACTAAAATCAAAGAGTGTTTCTAAATGTGGAGTATCTACATTTTTTTATGCAGTGGTGCCAGTTTTTCCAATTCTTATCAGCATTATCACAGTGATGACAACTTTTCCTGAATCAGTGCTTAAAAGAAGGAATGAAATAACATATTTCATGTTATTTATTGCATATTAGTGTTATTCAGCTTTATACACTGCAGTTTACTCCTTTAAGACCTGGATTTCTGACATTGCCCTTTTAATCTTTCCTCCCGGGGCTTATCGCCATCACTGTCTCCAGCTTTTTCAGTCATTTCTGCTTGGCGGTGCTTGTGTGTGTGTCATTGTTCAGTGTCTTCTCTGTTCTTTCTGATCCTGTTCTTATTCTAGGATGTATTTCTTAGTGGTTGTCTCTCTTAATCGGAATCAAACTGGAAGCATTAAAGCCGGATGAGCAAAAAGTTGAAAAAAAGCAAATCAGGCTGCAGGTCTCTTTATAGGGTACTTCTGTTTCTTTTGCTGTTTAGCTCAAATTCTGCTCTCCTACTTCTCAGTCTTTTGAAATACAAATAGAGTTGCTTAGTTATAGACATGATGAGAAGGCTTATAAAAGGGGAGTTATGGAACTATACATAAAATTCAACACTCAGAGCAGGAAAGCTGGAATGAAGAATGGTGTGAGATGGATAGATTTCTGCTGCCTCAGTTTGTGTTAATATCAAGTTTGGTTCATAGGGCATTCATGTGGGTCAAATTTGCCTTCTAAAACCTGTGTTCTCAAGAACTTCTGTTAAAATAGGCTCACTGCTTTGCTTTCCTGGCTTCTGGACTGGCCTGTAAGCAAACTATATAGACCTTCTTATGAAGCTTTATAGTTCTAGTTTGTATTGTGAATAATTTGCAGTTTCAAATTACCCAGATTTCCTTTTAAAGGAATGAAACAACTTGTGAAAAAGTTCCAATTCATAGATAGAAGCTTCTAGCTATCTATTTATCTTTTAAAGAAAGGTCTGCTTTCCAAGGGAAAATACTTGCTTTTGTTGAAATACCAGAAGCATCTCCAAATCCTGAGTTCTTAATGAAAATCGATGGTAAAATAGGAAGAGAGTCTAAGGAGGGTTTTGATTGTTCTAACCCGAGTTGCTGACGTATACCTCCTAAAATCCAAATCACCTTTAATGGGAGAAAATTATTCAAGTTTTGTATTAAATGTGGAAAGTGTTTCTTAAGATGCATTTACTAACCTTCTGAAATGTTATGTAGGTTAGTAAAACCGGAGCAGAAGGTGCTGTGTTGGATGAGGCTAAGAACATCAACAAGTCTTTGTCTGCTCTTGGAAACGTCATTTCAGCTTTGGCTGAAAGCAGTGTAAGTGTGCTCTTTGGATTTTTCAAGGCTTGCATCTTGGTGCACTGTAATATACAGAAATCCTTTTCAGTCATGTGTAGTCATGTGCGTGGAATGTTTAATTCTTGTTCAACTGTTTTCTTGGTAGACTTACGTCCCATATCGTGATAGCAAAATGACGAGAATCCTTCAGGACTCACTAGGGGGCAATTGCAGAACCACTATTGTTATTTGCTGTTCTCCATCTTCATACAATGAATCTGAAACTAAATCTACTCTTCTGTTTGGGCAAAGGTGAGTAAATGACTTGCAAGGTAATTCTTCCTATGAAATTTTGCTTCTTGTCGCTCTTAAGTGCCTTACAAGATTGTTTCCTGCCTAACAACAAATTACTACGTGGTGTAAGTGAATCTCTAAGAGTAAACGAACTCTTGAAGGAATCTGTTTTTTAATAAGTATATATCCTGAGAACGTAAGTGTGACTGGTGATTTAGTTATATATTAACTTACATAAATATGTTAGTATTTTGCTCTTATTACCTCTAGAAGTGACTTCTTTTCTCATTCTGCATGAAGATGTTAGTATTTTGCTCTTATTACCTCTTATTACTTCATTCTGCATGAATTTGAATGTTTGTTTTCTTGCTCTAATTTTGCTGTGTACAAGTAGCTATTAAGTGTTGTGATTCATTTTATATATATAGTATTTATATAAATAATATATGTACATATATTTTTATTTTCATATAAAATCTTCATATAAATTTGATATATATAAAAATATCTTTAGTTTGACTGGATCCTGAAGACTATATCCTCAAGAGGATGGTATATCATTTGCTTCAAAATGCAGTTTAATGTATAGTCTTGGGGAGGGGAATCAATATTCTTTCTTTGAAGTTGGAGGAGGGAGAAAGGAGGTACTCTACAGGTAAGCTAAAACCTTTATTTGCAGAGCAAGCTTTGCCCTCTGACAACCTTTCTTTAGTAGCTTGCTAATCTTATCCTCTGGTCCATTTCCTGTATTTAACTCTTTAGTAAGATTTGAGTTAATATTTATAAAATCAATTATAAGTTGCATAGAAATTTGGAGGTACTCCAAATGTCTGAGCATAATGTTCCTGTTTCCGAACTCTAGATTGAATCACTTAATTTACTGGAGGAGGTTTCAAAAGCCGTCAGAGTTTCACTTTGTTCATCTCCTCTGTGTTAGCCTGACTCATCTGTTACTGTTCAACAGGAAGGTCTTCAACTGATCTTTCCTGAGATTTTCTTTATGGAAAGTATACCTTCAGTCTGGTATATTAAATTATTAATATTTTAATAAATCTATTAACTTAGCCTAAACTGAACAACTAGCAGGTTGAAACTCAGCCCATAATCCAGTAGGAAATAATGTGCCTTTGGTAGTAACCAGTCACATTAATAACCAAGTAATAACTGAAAGTGTGTGGATGCTGTCCCTTGACCATTGGAAATATGTTTGCTAGGTGTGGTAAATGTTACCCTTACTGCTCATTGTTCAAAACTGTGGTGTCCTGAATTAAATTCTTTCCAGTGAAAGTATCCAGCTCAGACAGCTTGAGTTTTTTCAGCCTATTCAGAGGTTGTTTGATTGTTCCTTCTGCTAATGGTTGCATCCAATCAACTGAAAGAACAGTAAGTTGGCAAGGAGTAGGAACAAGCTTTGGAAAAGGTGGGAGTTGCTTGCTTTCACCTATGATGGCTGAGAGATTATATCTAAAATTCTGTACATATTCAAAAGAACCAGTTTCAGTGCTTCTTGCTCCCTCTCTGCAGAGCCAAGACCATTAAGAACACAGTCTGCGTCAATGTGGAGCTTACTGCAGAACAGTGGAAGAAGAAATATGAAAAAGAAAAAGAGAAGAACAAGACTCTGCGTAACACCATACAGTGGCTAGAAAATGAACTCAACAGATGGCGGAATGGTGAGAGCAAAATTTTGTTATGCAAACTTAAGCAAGAAGATAGACACTGATTTAGATTCCAGGATACTGAAAGTATTTAAAAGCTGTATGCAAAACTTTAATTAGAATATTAAAGACGCGTATTAGGTTGACGTTGAAGCTTACCATCTTGCCCAGTTTGTATTTCGGATGTGACAATTTTTAGTAATTGCGCAGTGGAGAAAAAATGTTTGAAAGTTTGTTGGTTAGGTTTTCAATGCTTGGTTAAATGGGAAAACTAGACTTAATTTTTAGAATTAATATTGAAAAATGTTTTGTAGTGAATTAGCTGTAAATGCAGAAGCTGAACAAATATTGCCTCTCTTTGTTGATTCAAGTCAATATCATAATAAGTTTTCCTCACCTAAAACTATCAATCACTTTAATAGGCACAAAAAAAATTGCTGTCAGTGCAGAACATGCACCTTTCTTCCTGAGTATTTGGACTCTCTTAGTTTGCATGATATGGCGAAGTGTATATTAGGTGTGATGTGTTTAAATTTGGGAAAAGAGCATAGGTTGTGCTTATAGAAGAAGACATAGCTTGGAGTTTGGCAGCTGAAGATGGTTTTGCAGTTATGCACTTACTCTTCCATTCTCCATATTCTTCCTTGTCTGGAGATGGTTATGAGACCCCACCTGAAAAGTTAATTAACATGAAAAGGACAGCAAGTATGTATTTAAATATATTACTTACTTCCAATTGAAATATTGGAAGTAAAACAACTTCACAGTAAATATGCCTCGCTATCAAAACAGACTTCTGAGGGAAAAGAAACGATTCTCTTTAATGCCTTCGGGACAAGTTAGGATTCTAGAAAGTACAATTTCATATGGGATTTGGAGCTTCTGGCAGAATAATGTATGAGAATATAATGGCCTGTGATAAATAGGGGGTCAGTCTGGATGATCTAAAGATCATTTTTTGTCATGAAATCTGTGAATGTGGTTGTTTATTAACCATGGAGCTGTATTGTTATTAGCAAATATGCAGTGCTTTTCAAGGCTAGCTTTCTGAAAGGTAATCCATGAGTACTAAAAATACTTTATAAACACATCTCTCATTTAAGGGGAGACTGTACCAGTTGATGAGCAGTTTGACAAAGAGAAGGCCAATTTAGAAGCTTTCACAGTGGACAAGGACATTACTGTTATTAATGATAAACCAGCTGCTACAATTGGAGTAACCGGCAATTTCACTGACACTGAGAGAAGAAAATGTGAGGAAGAAATTGCCAAGCTGTACAAACAACTAGATGACAAGGTACATTCTTATTTGATATAAGACCTTGTGGAAAAACATCTTGAGCTACGTTATCTAATACTTAATTTGCAGCTCTGCTTGAATGTATGTCTGGAGTGCTTTAATTCTGAAAGGTCTGCTTAATAGAAATCAGAAATTGCCTTACTGGTGCTGAATGAGTATCCTGACTCACTTGCTCGTATTCTCCTGTCACAAAAAATTGCCAAAAAAACAAACTTATCAGTAGGCAGAACACAGTTTTTAAAAAAGCTACTGTTTTCAATTTATGCATTAATTTGAACATACTGTAAATCTTAAGCAATGCAGTAAGTTTGGAGAGAGAGAGAGGATCTTTGAATTCATTTTTATGTGTTTCTTAAAAGTTAGAATTTGGAGAGGATCTGCAAAACATAGATAGAAAACATTATGCTTCAAAGTCAAAATTCTTATAAGTATACACCTGATGAGAAACCTAATGCATAGGCCTTTGAATCAAAAGGATGATTCTTTTTAATTTTATTGCAAAATATGGAAAGTTGAATACCTATTATCTATCTTCTATCATTGTTATTTCAACTTCAGGATGAAGAGATTAATCAGCAGAGCCAACTAGTAGAAAAACTAAAAACACAAATGTTGGATCAGGAGGAGGTGAGTTTTTCTAGTATCTTTATATTTTTGTTTTTCTTAATTTTAAAAAATTGAGATGTTTTAAGATGAGTCACAGTTTATGATCAGTGTTCACCTTCTCTTTGAAAGCTTGCTACATTTCATGTGTGTTCTCAGCTGCTGTTTTGAGAGGCTTTGATTAATAATAATTTTGGTTTTGCAAAAACTTTTAAAAGAGCTAATGACTCTGGTTATAGATGAGTGGTTAAATTTTTCTATTATGGTGCTCTCACTGTATCTGTCCTGAGCATACCTATTCATGATGCTGGACACTGCAAAAACACAGTAATACAGTAGGTAAAATCATCAATTTCTCGATAATGATTATTAATTGTCTATCACTATTGATGTTGTAGCTTCTCGCTTCTACCAGACGGGACCAAGACAACCTGCAGGCAGAGCTGAATCGCCTCCAAGCTGAAAATGATGCGTCTAAAGAAGAAGTGAAAGAAGTGCTACAGGCCCTTGAAGAACTAGCAGTCAACTATGACCAGAAGTCTCAGGAAGTAGAAGATAAGGCAAAGGAGTATGAGCTGCTTAGTGATGAACTCAATCAAAAATCGGTAGGAAACTGAAAAAATAAATTACTGACTGTCTTCAACCTAACTTTTTTTTTCCTGCCTTGCTTACATTCCTTGAAGTCACTTTTTAGATGGCTTTTTATATGGCTTTCTCTTTTCCCTTCCCCTTCCCCTCCCCCCTCCATATAAGAATCTCTAAAAAGTCTTCCATGGCAGAGATTATCTGAAAGGTTTCTTCATGTGTTGCGCTTGTTTTCCCTTTCGTCTGTCATTTTGGTAGTTCTCATGGATAGTTTCGCTAAGTCTGTAGAGCTCAATGGCATGAAACAATGCTTGTCTTCTCTGTAATGTTGAGATAGAGCTGAGATGCAAATATGAAAGTATTGAGTCATTTTGCCCAGTGAAGAAGTAACTTGGGCCTTGAGTCACCACTGTTGAATATGAAGTAAGAGTTAATATTTTTTCACTTCAAACTTGCCTTTCTGAAATATCTAAATACTAACAGGTAGTTAAGCCTGAAACTTCCTCGGTTTGTGGTCTCTAACACTAGCCTTAGCAAGGGAGGCTTTGCTAAAGACAATAAAATCCACATTGAGTATTGGACATGACAGCTCTCTGTGTAGCATCTGTGGCATTTTCCCACCTTAAGAGAAGTTTAAAAACTCCTAGAGATAAATGCTTTTATTACATACAGGTGACCTGTTTCAGTTTTGTTATCTGAGGAGTGCCTGTGCTGTAGCAGCAACACACTCTGCTCCAAACTGTTTCCAGTCCTAAAATTGCAGTGAACATGCAAGTCTTCCTCGAAACCTGTATTTGCATCCTGTATTTAAGGGGTGCTCTGCATGCCATATCTTAATGCTGTCAAGAAGAGAGGGGTTATTCTACCTCCTGAAAGGAGCAGAAGGCTGAGAAGCTATTCTGAGGGAGGCCCCATATTTCAATCTGTGTCTTGCATCAGTCCCACAGAACGCGTACCTTTAACCATTGTATATCTACACAGCTTTATGGAATGACTGACAGGAGTGGTAGCCAAATATTTCAAACTATTAAAGACACCTGATACTCTCTAGTCTTAAAATACTACATACTGGAAAGAATATGCTTGTTTGCAGGCATTACAAGCAGAATACTGTGGGGATGTAGTTCTCTTCTTTCAAGAAGAAAACTTGAAGATGAAAATAGACATATCGCTTTACTGCATAGTATACTTAAATAGGCTGATATAATTTGTTTGGGACACTTCAGTAGGCAATTATATCTTGATACATTATTTAAAAATACAAAACTAGTTCTGGGAATAGAGTATTTATTTTTTAATAAAATGTAATTTCTTTTGTTCCAGGTTACTTTAGCCAGTATAGATGCAGAGCTTCAGAAACTGAAAGAAATGACCAACCATCAGAAGAAACGAGCAACAGAGATGATGGCCTCCTTACTAAAAGATCTTGCAGAAATAGGAATTGCAGTAGGAAATAATGATGTCAAGGTAAAGATTAGTTAATGCAATTTTTTTTAATGACACTACACCTGTGCCTTTTGAATTTCTAGGATCAGAGTTCTTAGTATAGTAAAGATAACTAATGTAATTGTAAAACAAGGCTGTAAGAGTTGGTGGAAATCTATAGAGTAAGTTTGTAGGGGTGAGGAGTTGAGGTAATTTACTAACCACGTAATACTTCTGGTTTATTCACACAAGTCTGGCAATGGATGCAAACAATATCCATTGTTTGTATCTCCAATTCCATG
Source organism: Tinamus guttatus (assembly GCF_000705375.1). The sequence goes on along the minus strand of NW_010588619.1, from coordinate 1,507 downwards.
GGATTGGAATAGGAGTAGGAATGCTAGGTGCTAAGCTGCTCCATTTCATGCTTAATTCTCTGTACAATAAGTATTTTAGTTGTCTAAACTTTCTCAATGTGCAATTTCAAACTTTTTAGCAGCCTGAGGGAACTGGCATGATAGATGAAGAGTTCACAGTTGCAAGACTGTACATTAGTAAAATGAAATCAGAAGTGAAAACAATGGTAAAACGTTGCAAACAGTTGGAAGGCACCCAAGCTGAAAGCAATAAGAAAATGGAAGAGAACGAGAAGGAGTTGGCTGCCTGTCAGCTCCGTATCTCACAGGTAATTGTTTCTATAGAACTTTTCCAAAATGTTCTTTTGCATCCATCAGCCTATTGCAAGAAAATTAAATGTTGCAGTTGCTTATTTTTTCTGACACCTTATAAGAGTCACAGGACTCTTCTCCGTATCCTTAGTGCTTTATTCAATTGGAATGCTTCTGAGTGAGTTGAGTGAGAAGATGCCAGAACTTCCACTATATGGGCGTAGCTTAATAATGCTTTTGTAGCATTTGTATTAAATACTAGAAGCTATGTATTCTCCATCACAGGATGCTTATAATACCAGTGCTGTGAAAGCAGTGGCCAGTGGCCACTCTGCCTTGCAACGCAGGGAGTCTGAGCTGTAAAGGCAGTGAGCACGCGGAGATGACACTACTGTAATATAATGGGCTTGCTCAGCAGTTTAAACTCATTTCTAATGCAAGATTGGCCACTTTCCTTGTTAAAAAGGATCAGTAATGAGACTTTTAGTACACTTAAATTGTGATCTACATATGCAAACTTCATTATATTATATTTTACGTACAGACCCTCATCTTCTCTTATGTCAGAAGGTGCATATTTCAGTCAATCTTCTAAATATAGTAAGCCTGTCTTTTCTGTAATAGTATTTAACCTTCAAAACATCTAATTTTCTGGGCAAATATGTACTTGATTCCAAAATGAAAAGTGTCCTGCAGGCTGCATTATAGATCTACATAATAGATTTTTTTCTTTCTTTCCTTAGAGAGAATTTGGTTGGCGTCATTTTTGTCTTGAGATCAGGTTGTTTGAATGAATGTGATGTCACTATGCAGATGTAGTTATCTTTTACTTAGTTCTAAAGTAAATTATTATTCTTTCCATTTTACAAGCATGAAGCTAAGATCAAATCATTGACTGAGTATCTTCAGAATGTGGAACAGAAGAAGAGGCAACTGGAAGAGTCTGTAGATTCCCTTAATGAAGAATTAGTTCAACTTCGAGCACAGGGTAGGAATACCTTTTTGTGACCATTATCTCTCCTGGCCTTTTAATCTAAGTGTGCAGCCATCAGTAAGAAGTTGGTCCATACTATCTAGTTTGAAGGGTAGAGCTGCAAAACGGCTTTTCTTGTGCATGAGCATACAGAATTAAATGGAGAGAGAGACACATGTGCTGCCTTGTTTGAAAGGACTGCTAAGAGCAGGGTTAAATTGAAGAAATTGCTAATTTAAAACT
>NW_010588617.1:107158-134788 GCF_000705375.1 Tinamus guttatus | reverse complement strand
CCCCTGTTTCAAAACACTATTTTCTATGCTTACCTGATACAGGAAAACACTATCTAAAAGAAATGGTACCAGACTGGGAAAGAGAAAACTTTATTCTGTTTTGCTACCGACTTTGAACTAGCCAGGATACTGATTCACATTATAGCATTTGTCTGCTTTATTCATTTACACTATAAGCTCTGCAAGGCAGGGAATATCTCTTACAAATTGTTTGCAAAGAGCTTCCTCAAACAGAGGGATTTTGATTTCTCTGAGAAAGGGAGAGCCTACACTAATGCTACACTGCTGCTATTATTACCAGTAGTAAATTACAAATTAGCTGCATTGAGCAAATACAGGCATCAAGAAATACTACATATTTTGAACCTTGTTAACAAATTCTGCCGTTCTTTGAGGCAAGGACAATATTTTCCTAAGCAAGAAGATTACAACATTTCAGTGTTCCAAATCCTCAGCTACTTCCTCTTTATTCCTCTGGTGAATCTACTATGATTCTGTTCTTTTTTGTCCTTATGATTGACAAGGAAAAGATTTTACCACTGTTCTCATACACTCATGACAGCCTCCTGAAAGAATTCCTATTTTCAGTGTTCATTAATTACTTCTATTCATTCCAAAGTGAACTGTAATCAGCAGGGAGCTGCTCTTCATTCTTCAGAATATTTAGCACTCTTAAAGTGATACCATTTGCTTTTAGGAAGCAGATTATTGCTCCAAACCCTTCTCATGAGATCAAAATTTTGCAGGTCTCATTTTTCACCCAGTGACTAGTATTTAAATTACCATTTCCTTTGCATTTTCTAATTTCACCACTTGCCCCTTAGTCACTAGCCAACATATTGATCTTCCTTGTGCACTGTGGAATCACTGCTGATCTTTTGATCTTTCTGGACAAAACACCTACCTGAAATACCAAATTTAATATCTCCACACATTTCAATTAAAAAAAAAAAAAAAAAAAAAGAGGGAGAGAAGGGCAGAAGTGCTGCTGTTGATGTGATACTACTCACTCAAACCTCAGCTTGGCACTTCCCTCCATCTCTTTAATGTCTGCCCATTGTAGCCTCATTTCTTTTTATATAGATTCCAGCTACCATTAAAATTTTCTCTTCAAAAAATGCAGCTTTCGTATTCTTACTTATATTTTGTAACACTAAGTAGTTGTGAAGCCAAATCTAATTGTTCAGTGAGCTATGGATCCAATAAAGTTTAGTATCCTGGAATATTTCCTATATCCCAACCCGATTCTCCTGTAATTATCTCAGCTTTTCCCATGTCCCATAATCTGCAATACTATCAACTCTTCTCCAAACTCCAAATTCTCCCACTGTACCACAGATGAATAATTTCAGCTGTGTGCTAATCTGTACTGCATCTTTTCAGTTTGCATGAATATGATTTGGTCCAGAAAACAAAAGCTAGTTCATTTTCTTGTATGTGAACTTTATTCTTCAATTATAGACGCAGTACAAATGCCACCAGTTAGTATTTCACCAGCACACAAGCTTTACCATCTCAGGTCAAAAGCACCAAACTGCCTTACACAGGAACTCAGATATCCCAGACTCTATAATATTTCTCAATGCTGCCTAATTTCTCAGTTTCTACAAGAAAGATATGCACACCAATATGACAGGAAGAAAAAAAAAAAAAAACCCTACAAACACAGAAGCAGAATAGAATACATTCAATTAAATATCAAGAATAAAAATAAAATTGATAAATTGTTGCTAATATTAAGCATTGCAGTATTTAAGATACTTTAATGCAGAATTATGGATTATACCACCCGAAGCAGCTTTTCCTATGCACTTTAGAAGGGAAAGAATCAAAGCGATGGGCTTAGGCCCAGTGCGCTAACAAAAATGTTGACTGGCTTGGCTATGCAGGGTAATTATGTTATTCTAGTGAAATGAATTAAACAAATTAGACAATTTACATGTACAAATCAAAGTCTTTTTTTTTTTTTTTTGTCTTAGATGTGAGGTATATGAAGGCTGTGGAGTTTTAGAAATGAGCTCTATCCTTGCACAGCAGCAGAACAGATATTAAAGCAAAACTGCTGTGGTCATGACTTGTGTCTTTCTAGAATAGGAAAATACAGTTAAGAACAGATTGCCTTTTATCTCCCAAGGCATTTGATGGCACATCCAGTGCTCGCATAAAATAAGTGTCATGCTTCTCCTTTAACAGAAGTGCAGAACTCCAGGAAGTGACTAGTTCTTGATAAAGAGATGTCCCGCCATCTTTTGTAAGAAACTGAGCCAAGGTTAAATTACTGAAACCCAAGATGCCTCTCCAGCTTTTGTTTCTCTTTAGTACTTCAGAGGCACTTTGAGAAGGATCTATTTTAATAAGTCCAGAACTAGCACTATTTCCTGCTAAATTATAGTGAAAACTATCCTGAAACATTACAAGGAGAAGCAGGAAAATGACCTGGTTTGAATTGGAATGCTTTAACTAGTGCTGATACTTTAGCAGAGACATCAATGTAATTTGGCTTCAAGGGAAACCAAAATAGACAGTCCCCAAAACAAGGACAGAGGGAGGAAAGGCAGAAAGACAGAGAGTCCTTGTTTCTTGATGCACACTGAGATAGGTGAATACTTGGGGGAGCATCATATGTGTAGACGAGGAACTTAAGGACCTGGTTTAACAGGTAGGGTGTTAAGAGGCTTTTGGTTGGACTTGATCTCAAACATCTTTTGACAATTTACATGTACAAATCAAAGTCTTTTTTTTTTTTTTTTGTCTTAGATGTGAGGTATATGAAGGCTGTGGAGTTTTAGAAATGAGCTCTATCCTTGCACAGCAGCAGAACAGATATTAAAGCAAAACTGCTGTGGCCATGACTTGTGTCTTTCTAGAATAGGAAAATACAGCTAAGAACAGATTGCCTTTTATCTCCCAAGGCATTTGATGGCACATCCAGTGCTCACATAAAGGAGAAGCATGACACTTATTTTAACAGAAGTGCAGAACTCCAGGAAGTGACTAGTTCTTGATAAAGAGATGTCCCGCCATCTTTTGTAAGAAACTGAGCCAAGGTTAAATTACTGAAACCCAAGATGCCTCTTTAGTACTTCAAAGGCACTTTAAGAAGGATCTATTTTAATAAGTCCAGAACTAGCACTATTTCCTGCTAAATTATAGTGAAAACTATCCTGAAACATTACAAGGAGAAGCAGGAAAATGACCTGGTTTGAATTGGAATGCTTTAACTAGTGCTGATACTTTAGCAGAGACATCAATGTAATTTGGCTTCAAGGGAAACCAAAATAGACAGTCCCCAAAACAAGGACAGAGGGAGGAAAGGCAGAAAGACAGAGAGTCCTTGTTTCTTGATGCACACTGAGATAGGTGAATACTTGGGGGAGCATCATATGTGTAGACGAGGAACTTAAGGACCTGGTTTAACAGGTAGGGTGTTAAGAGGCTTTTGGTTGGACTTGATCTCAAACATCTTTTCCAACCATAAAGATTCTACGTTTGACCAACTGTAGAAATAACCAGCACTAGAAAAAGACAGTATGTGCCACCCAAAACATTCTTGTGGACCTTAAGTCTAAGTATGCTACTATGGAAATCAAGAAGCAACCCCAGGCATTTCCTATTTTCCTACTAATTGACCTAGAAGCATAAGGCACAAGAGCTTTTCCTTAGACAATTAAGACATGAGACAGATGTCTTGTTCATGGGACCAACTTTGTCTTTGAATCTTTAACGCAGAAAGCATTTCAAGGAGAGCTGCCTTGATTGTATCAGTGCAGAAGTGTCTTCAAACACTGAAGGAGCTGCCCTCCTCAGAGAGGAGTTGAAGAGAAGTGGGATTAAGTACTAAGAAGGAAGCCCAGAGGAAATATCCAATTCATTAGATGCCAGAAAATGCACTGTTAAACCCTTTACAAAGCCCCTAGCAAAGCAAAGCACAAAGGTAAAAAGGCAAAAGTAGAGCTCCAAATCCATAAACTATAAGGTCAGGATCAAGGCAGACTTAAAATGAAATCTCTTCCTCTCCCTTTTTTTCCTTCATTTCTCCAAACTTTCATATTCAGCCAGCTGAGAGAAGAATGCAAAGGAAAAGGTTGATAGGCTACTCCTTTCTGAATGTCTACAGAGATTAAAATGTTTCTAACCACAGTAGAGTTAAATAACCCCTTATTCAATAGGCTTAGCCAAGTACCCCAGATTGAATCTTCAGGAATTAGGATGGCAGGCCTTCCTGGAGCAGAGATGTCACACAGCCTGGTTTGAATATAGACATGGCCAGTTTCCATTAGAACAGAAGCAGCCATAACTTCTCCAGTTACTTTTTTTAGGTTTCTGTAACCCGCTGGAACATGCTCAACTTTTCCACTCTTGACAGCAAGGGTCAGCACATACAGCCCTCAGAGAGAGGTTTTTGGCATCGCATATGAAGTCAGACTTGAAATCAGCAGACTTCACTGGAGACGTCATCTTAGGGAAACATTCCCTCCTAGGTCTACGAGCCAAGAGTTAGAAGACCCTGCCCTCAGCATGAGGAAACTAAGGGGAGAAAAGCTCCTGCCCAGTACTTGAAAGCAAAGATATCAGGATTTTGAGACTCAGGCCTGTACCAGAAAGGAACCGAGGTAAGAGGCACAATGCTTGCCCTCTCATATGAGCCATGTACATTGTAGCAGCGTAGGTCCAAGTGAGTTACAGCTCTACTAGTACCACTAGGGATAAAAAAGTAATTCAAAGTTCTAATTTGTGATATTGTCATTTGCACTTTGCCAGCATGTATGTACATATAGATCATTACATGGCTCTGGAATTCCTTCTGTCTCTTGATATGACACAGGAAAAGTTCCTCATTTCACACAAACACACACTAACTTGATTATAGGTGTGATTTTGGGCTCAAATAAAAAGCCTGTGTTTCATCCTGTAACAAAGTGGTAGTTACGCTACTAGCTACAGCATTCCAGGAAATGCTAGGGAGTTTAAGGAGCTTCCGAAAGACATCCAAGTCTAGGACCTAGCAGCTGACAGCTTTTACAATTCACATTATTCCTAAAAATATATGAACAAAATCATATACAAATAAAAGCAGTTCATGCCTAGTGAATATGTGCATCAACACTATCCACAGGTAGTATATTGAAGAATGACAACACTTTGCATTTCTGTGGTTTCTTTTTTGCTCTTAAACTCCTAAAACATTTTGCAATGCAATAAATATCATACACAAAGGGAAACTGGTAGAATATCAACACAGTAGTGTCTTTCAGCACCCAAACTTAGCAGCTGTACTAAAACCAGCAATACTTCTCAATCATGATGGCCAATTAATATGAAATAGTTTAGCCTGTCGGGGACCTTTTATATAACCACCTGAACCACCATAAAATTGTGTCTGCAATTTTTTGATACCAGTGCAAAAGGACAGCAATTTCAGTAAGTCACTATTTGCTCTCTGTTACAAGGCCAGTGGACATGTTTCCTAAAGTTCACCATATGCCTTAAAGCTCTGCCCTATCTTAGTGCACTGCGATCTTATGCTGTGCCCTAAGTTCACTCCCAAACCCATATACATTATTCACAAAGTAGAAGAGAAATATATCGATGACAGCAGCTGTGGCAGCACGGGTAACAGTAATAAATACAGCAGCAAAGAAGAGATCCTTGAACTTGTATTTCCATGCTTACTACTGCTCACCATAAATGAGCACCCCTTGGCGTTTTAGCTTAACGGGACTCTTATTTAATCTCCAGGAGCTGAAATTCAGCTCCCAGCTCACAGCCGCTCGCTGTCCCACGGCCTCCTCTCCCTCCTGGCCCGGGCTGTTACAAGGGCTGTGCTCTGGAGAGCGTCTCCCGCGCTCGCTCGGCCTGGTGCTGCTCCCACACGCGTGCGCTCAGCGCAGCGCGAGCGGCGGCAACCGCCGCCTCGAACTATCCTCCAGGGGTCACAATTGGGTTACAAATTCTGCAAAATGTGATGACTGTGCAGCCTGATCTGGAGCCATTTATTCACATCCTTCTTCATTAAGATTCAAATGGAATAAGTAAGATAGAAATTGAACAGATACAGAAATTGTGCAGAGCTTGCTTCTGTAGTCAGTAAACATTTATTCACCAAGCACAGCTTTCTCTCTGGTGCGCTCTCTCTCATATTCTCCCTCTTCCCTTATCCTTCCTGCTTGCTGTTTTAATGCATAATTAAGAAGGTCAGAATTAATGAAGCAGTGTGGAGTAAAGTTCAAGGAATCCCCAGGCACTATTTATTCTATTAGATCTCAGGCATGAATGTCAGATTGCCAGCGTTAGAGGCAGAAGCAGTTGATCTGGCAGCCGTCCAGAAGCGAAACCACCAAGGGAGCCTTACCTGCAGCGTCAAGTCATTCCCGAGCTCCTTCCCTGCAAAAATCACACGCAGCTGGTCAGCTGGAACTCCCTGTCGCTTGGCAACCGCCTCCTTGAGCTGCAGGATGCTGCTGTCCGAAGCCACCTCCACCGGGAAGCCGTGGCTGGAGTTGAACCTGACAAACACTGGCCGAGAACAAAACACCTTTTAATGTGAGAATTTCTTGGGATGCATCTACATTAAAGTGACAGAAGAGAGGCTTCGCAGCCCCAGGTTGCAGGCATAATAGCTCTTATTATTTTAAGAGAAAAAACTATTAATACTGCAATACATCATTCCGAAAGGAGAACCATGTGGGATTTCCCATCACTGAACAGTTAGTGACCAATAAACAAAGAAAAACATGTGTTTCCCCTTGACAGTGCTATAAATCACACCAAGAACAGTTAGCATCAAAAGAGAGACCTAGCTCGGCAAGAGCCTAAGTAACCACTAATTGGCACTGTAGATTTTTCTACTCTGCCTCCACGTTAGCAGGAGTGGGGAACACAGTTTCTGCGCCCCTTGAGCTTCTGGCCTGCTACACAGAACAAAAGTTCTGGAAACCGAGGCCTTTTCTGGAGCTGAGATGCACTAAATACAAGCAAGAACAATTCCTTGCTACCCATGAAAACGCCATCACACAAACTGGTTTCCTACTGTTCTAATTCTACAGGAAATAATGACAGAGGCACAAATCATAGGCTCGCACAAGCGTTTGAGGGCGTTCTCTTTGGAGGTGGTGTTTTGCAGAACTCACTAATATCTGCAGCGCATAACTCCCACTGGCACACATCCTCGGTGCAAGAAGTCACCGCTGCACCAGCCATATCATTTGGAGAGCTGCAGCGACTGGGTTATCCATCCGGAGACGCTTGGCAAAATGCCTGCTGAGCAGCTGCTCTCCAGGCATGGGAGCTGCCTGTCGCGAGGGGCCTGGAGGTGCTCTTGGAGCCCCCAGGCAGCAGAGCGGAGACAGCCAGGAGAAACCTCACTGTGCCATACCCAGCACGGAGACTGCGTGAACAGTGAGCCCAGGGGATCGCTTCAACCCACAGCCCCACATGCAGGAAATTAAGGAATTAGTAAAAAGACAACATAAAACAACGCCAAAAGCAGAGAGTGGTACCTGCCACCACGCCCCCAGTAACAACCCCTCTGCTTAAAGCCTTACTTTTCATTGCCAGTGCAGTGTTTTAGCTGAAGATGTTACGCTTTTGAATTTGAGACAGACAGAAGCTCAAAAGTATTTTTACAGTTTAGAGAAATAAGTGGATATTTTTTTAACTGGAAATGGGATACTTAGGATTTTTCAAGTGCAAAGTCTACCTGAGCACTCAAAGGTTGGCAAGTGTTTTAAAAGCATTTGAATACAGCTGATAAGAACACTGTCATTGCTTCACTAAACAGAGAAGGCTGCAAATATTTGCAATTCTACATCTGTCACTCAGATTTTGATATTCCTGGCTAGCATTTAAATGGTAAGGCTGCACATCAATAGAGTTCTAGACAAGAGTCTAAGTTTGGGACTTGAAAGTACTCTCTTCATACACTATGCTATGTTTGTACATAAGCCCTCCAGTGTGACATACAGCTTTCTGTAGCGCCTCTCATGAGAGGTTTTTATTTCTATTTTAAGGGTGTCCTGGAAACAACTGAAGTGTTAATGCTTTACACTTCAGCTGTCCATACATAAATAAGTAGAATAATCAGTGGAATTCAAATTTCTTTTTAATTGCAATTTGGAGAGTAGAAGATGAATTACATGACTAAAAGTAATTCCAGGAACTAGGAACTGATGATTTCCCATCCTTCCGGGTACACTCATAATGATCAACTACAAATGACATTATCTTGGCCAACAGCAAAAACGTATTATTAAAACAATGGGGAATATGTTTTTTTAAATGTTGTGTATGCGCATATAAGTCTTTATATTGGTACACATTTATATAAATATTGTATATATTATATATTTACATGGATATACACATGTCTTCTTGGACATCTCTCTAACTAATAAACAATTCTCTTCCCCTTTGGTCTTCGGGAAGTCAGGGCTACGGGGTTTGGAAGTAAGAATAAGCTAGCAATTGCATTCACTCTTTAAATCAAATGCACTAGCGAGGACATTGTGTGATGAAAGTAGCACAAACAAGTGAAGTGGCATTTAAATGAATTGTAAAGCAGTATTTGTTTTGAGAAGACAATATAAATCCAAACATACTGCAAGCACAATATATGCTCACCATCAACATCTCCACTTTCCTCCAATATAAATACATTTTTATTCTCTTCTAAGAGGCAGCATCTTCACCTCCCAAGGTATAAGTGGTGCTAGTCTCAAAATTCTGAGCCTAAGTGAACCTGAGGACAAACCTACTTTAAGTCTACATATTGTAAGCAAATTACTGAATGGAGGGAAGTGGTATAATCGAAAGAGTGAAGAAAGCAGAGGTATAAAAATATTTCACAATGTCTTTTAGACATCTAAGGTACATCATCATACAATACCTACTATATTCAGTGAGTCAAATTAATATTGATGTCTTCTTTGGAAACTGTAGCAAGGACTGCATAGGCTTATATTTGTAGAAAAGGTAACTTATATATGCACATGTGTACACATAAGCACAAAATAAATTCTTTACCTTTTCACAATTTGGTGATTCCAGCCAAAACTTCTGTATTAAGAGAAAGACTACTCAAAGCACTCCAATTTTTCAAAAAAGAACACCTTAAAAAAAAAAAAAGTGTGCACCTGTAGAATAAGAGGTAATAAGAGTTTTTCTCCTTCTCCTCTTATTTCTTTTGGTCTGGCACAATGACTGAAGTGGTGGAACCTGGTTTCTTCAAATCCCAAAGGACACGTCATTACTGTGATGGAAAGGGGTGGTTTTCATTTCTGAGTTTGAGAGCTGGAAATCCATCTGTACTGAGCAATGCCTTTCCCTCTGGGTATGTTAGACCGATACTACAAATCCTGAACACAGAGAAACACAGGGCTGCCGGGTAAATGACACACCTGCAGGTGCAAACAAGACCTATGAGTTTTTTTTATATATAAAATAAATTCTGGTCTAGCATGCAACAGTGGAAGCAAGGAGTGATGCTATTCTACCACCACCACACTCCCAGTTGGGCCAAAGAGCAAAGAAGTACAAAGAATTAAACACTGATTAGAATTAAAAGCTCGAGTTTCCATTTATGGGAAGTAATACTAGTTTGACAATTGGTTTCCTCCCAAGCTGCATCAAAAATTTATTTTTTTTGGCAAAACTAGCAGTACCATATATGTATTAAAATGTTTTCTTTCTGTGACACTTTATAAAATATAAAAATAAAACTTTATTCTTCCTGTTGATCTGGCTCCTCTGTTTGGATTATGTCCCTCAGAATTCACCATGAACATGAATTACAGAAAGAAGTGTGCACTATAGCCACAAGGAAGCAGTGGTAGATCAGCCAAAGCATTTTTATTTTTATTTTTTATTTTTTGGGGGGCGGGGGGTGAAAAGTTCCTATGGCTTTTTTTATTTGTATTCAAGTGAATGCAGTAAAATTGGAAGTTTACTTCAAGTGATTTGGATTAGTAGATTCATGTATATCAAGCTGTTTCATTCACATGAATACAATATGGAATTCAGAATAAAACACTGCTATCCTGAAGATTTCATGGTTCAGGAATAGCATAAGGTATCATTTCATCCACTATCAAAACAGAGTCAGCAACGCAATTCAACCAGTTATGATATAAAATGATGCATAAATTTCCCTCACATGAAGAACTATTAGGGAAGGAAATATAAAAGATGATGATCATGGCTAAAAACTTAGTAAATTTAAGACATACTGCCCTGAACCATCTCAGCATTCCTTTGCTGAAGGTTGCTAGGTACATACTAACAGAGATACCAAAGGAAACACGAAATGAGTACCTGCATCTCAGCTGCATTCAGCATGTTAGTAGAAATTCATCTGGAAATTTAAGCAAACACACCAACACAAACTGGATAAAGTTAGGTAAAAGTATGTGAGAGTGGTTGGGTTTTTGTGTGTGTAGTAACTGCAGAGTCCCAAGCCACGGCTTGGAGAGAGGTGGCCAGCAGGCCCCCCACCTGGATCACCACAGGACATTGGTCAGATATTGCACCTTCTTTGCAATGGTTTTCAAAGGTTTGCAATGGTTTGCAAACCAAACCTTCTTTGGTTTGTTCACCAGCTTGTGAACAATCTACAAAGGCAAAAGCTCAGTATATTAAACCAAAATACCGATATTGTGCCAAGAACATAAACAAAGTTGTAGCTGTTTCCACATTGCTAAATGCAAAACATAAGGAAGAGAAAGAATTGGCTATTTTAAGTACCAAATCACAACAACCAAAGAAAAGCCATATCCTAGAATCTATGACCTACAGCATATAAGACAGAATGCACACATTATTATTATTTCCTGGTTTTCACTGTGCAAGGGAATCGTAAAAATGGGGAAGTAGTAAAGCAAAAGCTTAAGGAGGAGAAAAGAAAATGCTGGAGTAAATTCGTCTAAAGGAGTAGCAGTGCTGTAGCAGGCTTTCTATATATATGTTAAAGAAAAGCTAATCAGTATGTTACATAAGCCCCATTAAATGGTTAAACAACTTTATGTTAGGTTCTTTTTTGTCTTTTGGTAGCAGCTCTTAACAGCCTGGATCTGTTACATCCCAGATTTGGGCATCTAGATTATGCACTAGAATCAGGACTTTCCCAATAGTTTTTGTTCTGAGAAACAAGGATGTTTCAGAAATTGTTCTAATTTCTACCCTACTTCAGCTCCATTTCATCAAGTCTTGCTTTAGTGTGGTTCCACTACCATGAAGTTCTGACCAGCTGGCTTTTCTGAATTTTCTTCTTGATATATATAAAAATAAATTTTTAGAAGCATTACAGTAAGTCCCACAGGAATTCTCCTATTCTTTGCTCCCCTTCATCAGTTAGTAAAAATAGTATCAGGTTTCTCCAAGAAAATTCTAACAGATGTCTTTCCTTCAAAACACTGAGTTGAGACAGCAAGATCTAGAGTCTAGATCAAGATGCCCTTGCAGTGAACATCTTGCCAAATACTCCCTTCTTCTGCAAAGAAAGGGATCCAATTAAAGAACCTCCACTGTGTGCCAAGGAGTGACATGATAAGTCAGGGAGCATAATCTCATGCACTTCAGGCTGTAGAACTAAAAACCCAGCACTTGCAACTCTTAATTTGACACCATGGGCTACCATTGAAGGTGCTGAGACACGGTTATCACCTTCACCTGGCAAAACATCCTGCTTTCGCACAGGGTGTCGCAATTGCAGAGAGACAGGTATAGACAATTAAGTTAACGAGGACTTGATGAGTTACCACTCATTTCTAAGCTGCAATACCTGGCTGCCTTAGGCCTCCTTGATCATTGGACTTATGAAATAAAACACATTAATGTAAGCCACTTTCACAGCTGCAGCAGAAAAAGAGCCTACACAAGCAATAAAGGGCAACTCATTAACCTAGTGTAATTTAGTTGCTTCTGATCATTTATAAATTACCTTCACCTAAAAATGATTTTAGGATGTAGTTATACATAGACTGCATGCAATAATCTATAAACATAAACTGTATCTACAAAGCCACATTTTTGTAAGGTTGTTGTTCTCCTTTGCAAGGTATGAACTCCCTTAACAGCAACATTCCAGTTAGAACTCAATGAATATCATAAAACTATTCCTCAATTATTAACTCTAATTTTTGTATTGAGATTTAAAGTGCATAAAAATGAGCAAAAATAACAGTCACTATCAACCATTATTCAAGCAAATATTTACAGAAAGCAATAGAGTAGTATTCACAACTGATATATTTGGGCCTGATGAGTGTTCTGCAAAGTCACGACTAGCACAAAAAGGCCGAGTTGTGATCAAACAACCACTTCCCCTTTAAGTTTTAACAGGCACCAGGTCAAGCTGGTAGGAACTAGATCCAAAGGAAGCAAAATGAGATGGTTGTTCATGATAGATCCTCCAGGACTCTGCTGAAGAAGCAGCAGATGCAAAATTTCAAACACAGGCTCAGTGGGCAATAAGAAATTGGCTGCCAGTTACCACATGGACAGCTCTGGATAATCTCTGCACTGAAAAGGATATAGACTAGCATGAAATAATCTGCACATAGCATTTGAGCTGAGAAGGTCCATGGCTTCAAGTGCTGTGTGAAAGAAAGAGTTATCACAGGAAAAAATAGCTAAATGTAACAGATGCTGTCACAAGACTTTTTTCCCCCCATTCTTAGCAAAACATATTTTAAAAGACATGTTATCTGAGTTAAAACAGCTGTGAGCTGAGAGAATGCCGGAGAGATATCCTCTGTACGTATTCTATTCCCTTCTTCTTCAGCCCTGTTGGAGCCAGATTAGAAGGGTGGGTTAGAAGGACTCTTGCTATGAACCTCTAAGGCAGCTCTTTTGTAGCCATCGTGGCTATGTATTTCCATACATATTTTCCACAGCATACAACATGGAGTGTTATCTAGCAAGCAGGCAGGCAGGTTAACAGCCTCTCTCTAACACTCCTTCTCACTCACTGCCAACTAACCAAATGTGGGATAGAGGCAACTAAAAACAGCAAGACCTCACTACCCTTTTTGTTGTCAGAACTAGGCATGCACATGTAGCTGAAAACTGCTGTGTTTAAATTTTGTCTAACTGCCATAGGAGTAATCACTGTAACTAGGATCTAGGACACTTAATCCAATAGACAAGCTAAACTGGTCCTGTGATTATTTCCTGTGAATAATTCACTCAGTTTTACTCATACCCACGTTCTTTTTAAAGTTTTTGAGAAATACATGGCTAGCTAGCCCAGCATTATGATTAAATTAGCATTTCATTCAAACATATCTTTCCAAAAATAAGCTTAGTAATTTTGGTCCTGATTCACTGACTATGTCAGCAGAAAGTTGCCATGAACTTTCCTGAATTAAGCTAAATCCATGCTTCCTTATAAACGGATGCATTCTATTCTTAACATGGATGTTCTTTAATAGCTGCACATAAGAGTCTTTAAACTCAACATATTTCCAGCTATATGTTACAGCTTTCTATATTCACAAACGTTTAACATTTGTGAATTTTTAAAATTTAAAAATAAGTTTTTTAAGTTCTTCCTATCCTGTAGGAGGATGGACTTACATAAGACTGCATTGGTTCAATGAAATCCATAAGGATAATAATCTAATAATAATATATTATATTATTACTAATAATATATTGCAATAGCTTTGAGGTTGTAAAAAGAATTGCAAAGCAAAGTAACAGAGATGATTCAATTTTAACAGTTACACTCACTCGTTTCCAGTTCCACAGGAAACTTCTTTTGGTATTTCGTATGGTATTCACATTGTACTAAATATGCTAAAAATGGCAGCTATTATACTTCACTAAGAAAGGAATTTTCTAACCTCATAAAGTTTCTTAGTTATCCAGTACAGGAAAGAGGAATATCAAAGTTTCCTAAGCATATTACTGTATGGATAAAAATAGTACCGACAAAATAAGCTTTCAGCAATGACTGTATGTCCTTGAGCGCCAGCACCCATTCATAACTAACCCCAGCTGGCAAAATTCATATAAAATAGCTGTGTAGAAAGCATTTAGTTTCCCATACACAAAAAAAACCAAAAAAACAAACAAAAAACACAACACCCTAAGTCCAAGAAAAAAACATGGTAGTATAGACACCCACAGAGGAAGCGCTGGTTGCTTCTTGCAGAAATGAAACCAAAGCTTTCAGAGCTCCTACTAAAAGTAAGGCTCATCAAAAACCAAAAGGAATAAGAATTTGCTATGACGCAGCATACGGTTAGCTTGGGAAACAGCTAGATGCCATTATAACGGTGTGCATTGCTTGAAAAAAGGGGATGAAACCAGCTGTTTTAGAGAAAAGAAATAAGAAAATTTATTTTGGTAGAACAACGCAGTTGCAGTGGTGGAATTACCTTGTTGTTGAATCTCTAAGTTCATTTTACTGATCTCGTTCTCACATACCCCGGTATTTTAAACATCTACAGGCTCATTATGGCTACCTGTTGATTTGTTTTAAAGCATAGGTCACCCACAGATAAAATTATACTTCACCACTCTGTATTTAATTTTGAGACAACATTTTCTCTCCCTTAGGCATCTTATTTTACTCAAAAATAGTGATCTACAGTAAGAGAAACACAAACATCATTATTTTGGGAGAGGCACAGCTCCAATTTGCACCTTTACATACTAACCTCACTTCGCTGCCTTCCATTTTCCTTTTCTTTTGCACTACAAACACAGTCTGCACCATCTGAGACCAGCCTTCTTGGCTATGGAACTAATGCAAGGGCTGTAGCAGGGCACTGATGCCCATTCTTCCACAAAAAAAGACTCACAAAGACGCTGTTGGTCCCTGCTGCACACCACCACAGGGAGGCCCATGCTCATCCCAACTGCTGGGGGCTTCCCAGACAGACAAAGCCCAACTTGTCCCCTTCCTCTCACCTGGTGACCCCCAGCAACCTGGCTTCCCTCGCAGCCCATCCTCACCCATGGGGCAACCCTGCTCTCGCTGCTTCCTGGAAGAGAATATGCCAAAGCACATTGAGGAAGCTTAACACCCCAAGTGCCTGGGTAAGAGAACAAGAGGGACAGCAGCTGTTGCCACTCAGGCTCCTTTTCCTTAATCTTCCTGTCATTGGGCTAAGGTGTGCAGGAACTTAGGCTGCGTAACCACCTGCCTGCCTTTGCAGGTAAAGGGTAGGCTAGGGTCTCTCCCCCCTCTTAATTGACAAATTGGTAGCAGGGCAAGAAATCTAGTTAAAATCCCTTCTCAAGCTTTACTCAAGTAGGCTAGTGGCTGCACAGGCACTGAAGTTTCAGTGCAAAGCAAGAGCCTTGCAGACTTCCCAAAGCTGGTACCTACATGCACCATAACTATAAACTTTTAAGAGGAAACTGAAGCTTTTTTCAGTATTGTTTTGGAAAATACTGATTTGTTCACCACCAACACAGTGAAACATATGGGTTCCAAAGACTCCCTGTAAAATAACACTAGCTCCACGAGAGACACTCGGGAGATCCCAGGGCTTTTCTTGGTCTCAAGATGGCTGTGGGACACAGAGTGCTCTGTGCTAGAGAGCCCTGGGGCTGCTACCTTGCCACAGAACCCAGGCACAGCTGGGGCTCATGGCACTTCAGGCTGTGGTTTGGGGGCCCCAAAGTGCTCGGATGCTCCCTGCCTGCCTGGGACTTGGTCTCTGGCTTTGCGGCACTCAGCTTGCAAATCGAGCTCTTGCTGGGGCCAAGGCCATGAAGCCACATGCCTCAAAATGGGGAGCTTGGTGGGTTTCATCCTCAACTGCATTGAGCACCATTGCCTAGATTCACGTTTGCAGCCTGCTCGCCCTTCAAAGTTTTGCGAGAGCTTTGCTGTGGGTTATTTTGATGCAATGCCTTTTAACGCGGGGGAAAAAAAATGTTTTGCTCCAAAACAGTACATCACTTTTATAGTAACTTACAGTAACTAATGGTTATTTTATTCTCTGGCAGTTGCAAGTTGAACTCTACTGGCAAAATTATATGCACAACTGCCAGTTAAAGATCTCATGTAATTCTACTAGGTTCAGTAAAACGACTGCAGATATTTGCTGCTCTGAAAGTAAGATTTTTCCCTTTAAGTTAAAACAGATCTATAAACAGATCTCAAATTGCCTGAGAAATCTGCAGTTTTGTAGCTGAAATGATCAATGTATACCCAACTTTTTATCTGAATCATTAAAAAAAATAAGCTCATGGAGCAAAGCTTGAAGATTTACCATATTTTGAAGATAGTTTTGTCCCTCTTGAATTTTTCAGAGTTTTTCCTCACTTTTCTTCTTAGTTTTTTTTTTTTAATTTTTAATATAACTCCTTGCTATCTAGCTCACTCTCGGAGAAGAGCATTTTTATAGGAACTAATTCTTACAGTATGATTTAAATTCTAAATCCCTGACACAACAAAATAGCCAGTAGCCATTTATGCCAGGCAAAAACATATGGCTTGAACTGGCTGCCAAAAATAGTCTATCATTCCAGCTATAAAACCGCTAGCTAGCTGGAAAATAAAAAGGAATACATTTCAAATATCCCAATGTTACACAAGAGTGTACTAGTAACACTAAGTTCAGTATATTCTCTAAATACAGACATATTAATTGACATATTTAAATATTAAAATGCCTGTACTCAATACAGGCATTTATAATTATGCCTAAATTATATTACATATATATTTGTGTGTGTGTGTGTAAAATTCCCATTTCAGGAAGTTGTTATTTTAGTGTGGAGTCAAACGCTTATTTACTGGGAAGATTTTTACAGTAACTTTGCTGAGTAGGGTGAGATTACAGACTCCACAATTTAGTTCACCAAAAAAATGCTTCCTGGATACCTGAATCCGGTACTATCATAGAAATAAAGAACAACAAACACATTAATAATAATTAACAACAACAAAAAATCCCTCCAAGCCACAATGAAAGGTATGTAAAGGAAGTAGTTGAAAAATGATGATTTGTAGTTCATCAGCTGAACAAGACAGGACAGAAGTGGTAAAATGTTTCAGAAACTATATGAAAGACTTCATTCTTTGTCTAAGCAGAGCTAAAGTATATACCTTATATACATACAGATATGGTATCAAGCAGTGAAGTCCATGTAGACCAGTGCTGGTCCACAAATTTAGTGTGTATGTTTCTTACCACTTCACCAACCTTCCACCAATCTTTTTCACTCTATTTACCTTAAGTATTCCATCCCTCAGCAATTTTGAGGAATACGACATACACGTTTTTGGTCTCTCCATGTCAGATCTAGATCAGAAGTAAAAATGATATTTCAAGGCCTTCAGGCCTACAATTTTGAGGTATATTTCACTAGTAAGCCATAGGTTTTCATATAAAAGTTTAGAAGGACTAAAAAAAAAGAAATGTCATTACTAAAATAAGAAGCCTCATGATACAGTTTTAGCTTATTGCCATGGTAGATCAAAAGATCTCCCATATCACAGTAAGACTGTTATGTCTAGTTCAGCTCACAATTCCACTGAAGGAACACATTTCCATTGGAATATATCATGTACTGAAGTCCAAAGTTTTGCAGTTATGTAGCAATTCATGAACAATATATGAAGAAAACTATTTAAAACATTTGTTTTGCCACCAGCAAGATGTATATATATTAAAATGGGAAATAACAGCTCAGTTAATAATGGTGTGATGAATCTATTCCTCCCTACTGAAATAAACCCTATTTAAAACACTTCTTAGCTTAAAATACTGACATTGATATCTCTTAAACCAAATTTCAAACTTTTCTTTCCCCAAAACAGAAATAATAATAATTTCTGAACAAACAGAAAAATAAATCTGATTTTGGTTTGGTCTAATTCTCTGTGACTGGACAGTTTTCCACATATCACTGTAAAAGCTGAAAGCCAATGTTAGATAATAAGTACACAAGGCTTAACTTTATCAGACAGGAAAATATGGAAATTATACAGTTTTACAGTGGTCTGTTACTGAGTTTATATTAGCGGGCCGCTCAATGGTAGCCACCTATACTTGTTAAGCTAAAACTAGTTTCACAAACGTATACATTGGAAGCAAGACACCAGTAAATCAGGAATACAGAATCTGAGTACAATATACATTATATTATATATACATTATATTAGAAATATAATGGAAAGACTGCGTCACATGATGTTCCTTTGCTCTGTACTGACATCACCAACTATATAGTATTTTCAGAGATAATGGGAGTTTGCCAAGTTCTTCTGGTTTAAATTTTTTCCACCCACATTATTATAGTGATCTGGGCATCAGCAGTTTAATGCTCATAAATTGCTACATTTGTTGGCAGCATATGTTCTGTACATAAGCTTCATCAGTACATATGTTTGGGCATATATATAATTCTGCATGCAAATAACCCCACTGAACTCAATGAGACTTTAAAGATTTAGATCCTTGCATTTTTATGATGTTTAGGAAAAAAAAGATTGTGAGATATATAGTTATAATCTTAATATGTCTATCCCAGTATCAGATGTAATTTTTAACAATTTACGAACCCAATTACATATAAATTCAGAGAAACTGATTTTTTTTTAGACTTATGCATATCATAAATGTGAAACAAGAATAAAATCATAACAAGATTTATTTAAATAAAGCCATAAAAAGTTTTAAACCAATCATCCAACTAAAGCTACATCTTTGTAATGGTGTGTGTAAGCTCTACATAGTACTGAACTTAAAAATGAAATACTATGGCAGTCCAAATGGCTAAAAAACACAGAGATACATAATTCGGTTAGATTTTTATGAATACATATAGAGGAACTTGTCAGTAAAATGAAATTATAGAATCACAAAGTCACAAAATGGTTGAGGTTGGAAGGGATCTCTGGAGATCACTAGTCCCACACCCCCGCTCAGCAGGGACACCTCAAGCGGGCTACATAGGACCGTGCCCAGAGAGCTTCTGAATACCTCCAAGGATGGAGACTCCACTACCAGTCAGGACAACCCCCTGTGGTGCTCAGTCACAAACATTTTCCTTCGTGTTCAGAAAGAAGTTCCTGTGATTCAGTTTGTGTCTGTTGCACATCCTATCTCATGTCATCCTGTCACTGGCCACCACTGGAAAGAGTCTGGCCCCATCCTCTTTGCATCCTCCTTTCACATATTTGCATTCATTAATAAGATCCCCCCTCATCTTTCTTTTCCCCAAGCTGATCAGACCCAGCTGTCTCAGTCTTTCCTCATATGAGACACATTCCTGTCCCTTCAGCCTCAAAGTAGCCCTTTGGTGGATTCATTACAGTAGCTCCATATCTGTCTTGTGCTGGGGAGCCAGAAGAAGTCTTGCCAGGGCTGAATAGAAGGGGAGGATCACCTCCCTTGGTCTTCTGGCAATGCTCTTCCTAATGTAATCCAGGATACCATTGGCCTTCTTGGCCACAAGGACAGATTGCCAGCTCATGGGCAAATACTTGTTAGTCAGAAGCCCCAGGTCCCTTTCACCAGCAGGTCAGCCCCCAGCCTGTACTGGTGCATGGGGTTATTCCTCACTAGGTGCAGATACCTGCACTTGCCTTTGTCAAACCTCATGAGGTCCCTCTCTGCCCACTCCAGCCCTTCATGGTCCCTCTGAAAGGCAGCACAGCCCTCCAGGGTATCAGTCAGTCCTCCCAGTTCTGTGTCATCAGCAAGCTTGCTGAGGGTGTACTCCCTCCCACCATCTAGGTTACTGATGAATAAACTGAGCAGCATTGGACCAATTAGATTGGATTAGTTCAAGAAGAATAACAATTTTGAACTGAAAATGCTATTTTAAACTGGGTAGGTCAAGCATTTGGTATAAATTGATGGGACAGTAGTCTTGAAATTGTTATTTCAGAAAAGAGAACTAAAACATGGACATATTTCTTCCTACACATCTATAAGCTATGGAGGAAGAAAAATGCTTTTCTTTCATTTCCCTTTCCTCCAAAGAAGTAATCATATAGCGTACAGTTGTATCACAACTGGACAGTTGTTATTATATTCCTGGAATATATACCCACAAGTCTGTCATGATCATAAACATTTACTTATTTAACACTTTACTTTGGTAGTTATTATTAAGCTGATCTGACACCCTTATAAAAATGCTATTGCAATATTGATATATGCTATTTGAGATGCATACATGATTATGTGAACTGTTATTGAGGAATAAGAATCAGAGGGAGGGGAAAAGACTGCAGCAGACATAGAAGTTTACATACGAATAGGAAAAAAGGAAAATAATGAGCAGCATATTATCAAACACAGAGTTCTGATTCTTTGAATTTTTGTAAACAACAAAGAACATTATGAGGAAGGAAGATTATGTCAGTGGCAAACATCTGCAGAAGAATTTCATCCATTAATTATTTATGGCCCCATGTAGTATAGATGGCCACATTATAAATGTTTATTGTCAAGACAGATGAAACCTGTCTTGAAAAAATCCAGAAGACTTATGCTAATTATCTAAAAAACATGAGTAGTGCTAAGTTACTTTAATAAACAGTTTTGTATTTTAAATTTGTCAAAACACATGGTTATTTGTTAATAATACATCCCAAGCAATACTTTTTTCATTATTAATGTACAGTAGTGCTATTTGTTCTTTTCAATTATGTGATGTCAGTGAAACTATTTTGTTGCCATGATAAACATCTTCTATAAGGATATTACTTACAATGAACTAGAAACCAACAGGTGTATTAAATCAGATTAAAAACATAACGTTGCTTTATCCAGCATTCAGTTTTTCTGAATTTAGCATTTTATATGCTTCTCACTCCTGAGTTTCAGTTGCCTTTTAAGGATTTCTAAATCCAAAGTTTCACACTTTCACATAAAGTTGTAGGAGCCTAGAATGCAAGTGAATTCTACGCAGTTGTTACATCCAGAATATCCTGGGTCTTCAGTACTGGTGCTTAGACCTGCCCATAAAAAGTACACTTTTTTATCACAAAAATAGCCAGGACTCATGTAAAATAAAACAGAACAACAAACACCTTGATTTAATAAAGTGATTATCCTTAGTTTCAAATGGCAGGAAGACCCAGGAGACTTCAGAAGCCTGAAATCCACATCATCCAGACATACTCAGGAATCATAACTTTGAGACTCATAGAAAGACTAATTGAAAAATACTGTAAGTAAATGTCAGTGTAAGACATATGCCAAAAGAATAATGAATGTTTTAGGGTAAAAATTGGAAACTGAAAAGAATTATATTGTAGGAGGAAGGAAAAGGTTTGTCCAGAAATACAGTGGTTCTATAGCCGGTTTCATGACTTGAGGAATAAAAGTGAGTGGGCTCCATTTCTCTTGATTGAGTATTATAGGCAACTCACATAACAGCATGAAGGATATCCTTACCGCAGACTGTATCTTTTAAGAGTGAGAAACAAACAGAATCTGGTAGAGAGCTTGTAGAGTCTAACTACAAGACTGTAGTAACACGTAGAGTCTAACTACAAGACTGTAGTAATACATAATAATACAAGTTTGTGTTATTACAAAAAAAGGCTAAAAACAGAAATGAATCTCATTTTACGGATTACCGAAAACTTTCTATCCATAATGTAGCTGCAAAGCTCATCATACCAAGGAGGGTGGATTAGTTTCCATTTTTTTCACTGACAGTAGAAGCAGAGCTGGCCATTCATTTGATACACCTCAGTTTGCATGGAATCTAGGCCGGAATGAGTATTGTTCTGTGGGTTTGATGAAAACATAAATATGATAAATGCTCAAAAATATCTTTTCTGAGTGGTACACACAGACACTCAAACAGCTTTCATGACATAATAAATAAACCTTCATAGGCTTGCCTCTAAGACCAGAAAATACTCTAAGAATAGATGTGACCAGTTCTGTTGCCCCTGAAGTACTATGTTTCTCTTCTGTTGTTAATTTAAAAAGAGAAGAGAAATAAATAGATAGAATGAATTAAATAGAATAGAATGAATATTCTATATAGAAATGAAATGATAGATTTATGTACTATTAAAAAAATAATCTGCTTCTCAGTGCTCACTTAAGATATTATTCCAGAATGTGAGAAGATGGGAATTTCAAGACTGTTAAAGCATTCTATTTATCATACCATTCAGTATTTTGGAGTGGATACACTGCATCTCATTAATTCTGAACTCTGAAAGAGTTCATGGTTAGCTGTTGTCCTAGTGTTTAGAACATTAAGCTGGGAGATAAAAAAAAAAAAAAAAAAAAGCTTTTCTCTAGGTTCAGTTCCATTAACTCCATTAACTACAAAAATATCTTAAAAAAAAATTTTCAAAGATGTTATTTGTTCCTTAATTTTAAGTGTGATGTACTGTGATGCTAAGGATGACAGTATACATTAATCTATGGCTTTTCACATGGGAGTTATCAGTCCGAACATGGATTAATCAAACAATTAAGTATAAAGTTGATTGTTCTATATCTATACATTATATATGTATATATATATATATGAAATATCTATACCTTATATTTTTTCAGATTAGGAACAGGGAGGAACTTTCTTGCTTGTTTCACAGTTAGCACCAGCTTGTCTGAAGAGTTTATAATTGAGGGAATTATCACTGCAATTCACTGATGTGAGACACCCTGTCTTGTTCATGTGTGCAGAGAACCATTGGGGATACAGCTTGATTTACTTATGGAAGGAATGATTTCTTACAAAGATGCCACTGATGCTTTCATAAAATACTAAACAGGTATCAATTTCTAATTATGCATCATTCTGAGGAACTGTAACTGATCAATGAAGATCTACAACTGGAAGAAGACTCAGAGGAGCTGGGCAAAGGTGATGTACCCACAAAGCTTGGGGATGAATTTGGGCCTGATTGACTAAAGCTGTTGTAAGGAAAGCTCAGCTTCATCTAAAAGGGGACCCCAGGGAAACCTCCAGAGCAGCCTGTGTTCTACACACAGCGCTACATCAGCTGAGTGGATCAGCTGGTTATATCAGTTGAGTAAGTCAACTAGCTGTGTAACTGCTCATCCCTGAGGAATTCAAAAAGTGCAAATGTTCTCATGTGATAGCCAGACTAGTATGAGGGTGAAGAGAATGGAGGGAGTTATTTGCCTGGTTAGCCCAAAAAAAGAACCCAAAAAAGAAGAGATTTGAAGACCTCAATAGGCTGTAGTTAATTTCATCCCTGTTATCATGGATGCCCAGAGTCTTCATAGAATCATAGAATGCTTAAAGTTGGAAGACACCTCTAGAGGTCATCTAGTCCAACCCCCCTGCACACGCAAGGTCACCTAGAGCACGTGGCACAGGACTGTGTCCAAGCGGGTTTGGAAGATCTCCAGAGAAGGAGACTCCACAACCTCTCTGGGCAGTCTGTTCCAGTGCTCCGTCACCCTTACTGCTAAGAAATTTTTCCTTAATTTCCTGTGGAACTTTTGGTGCTTCAGTTTGTGGCCATTACCTCTAGTTCTGTCGGTGGCCACCAGGGAAAAGAGGCCAGCACCATCCTCCTCACTCCCTCCCTTGAGGTACTTATAGACACTGATCAGGTCCCCTCTCAGTCATGGTCAACTTATCATCCACTATGACAGCCAGGTCTTTCTCTGCAGAGCTGCTCTCCACAAGGTCGGTCCCCAGCCTGTACTGGTGTCTGGCGTTATTCCTCCCCACGTGCAGGACCTTGCACTTGGCCTTGTTGAATTGCATGAGGTTTTTCACCGCCCAGTTGTCCAGTCTGTCCAGGTCCTTCTGGATGGCAGCGCAGCCCACTGGGGTATCAGCTACTCCTCCCAGTTTGGTATCATCAGCAAACTTGCTGAGGGAGCACTCTGTGCCTTCATCCAGGTCATTGATGAATAAATTGAACAGGACTGGACCAAGGACTGACCCTTGGGGGACACCGCTAGCGACAGGCCTCATCATCAGGTCTTGATGATGAGTATCTTATACAGACCAGTAAATCAAAGAATTCATACTTTGATTCAACTATATACTGCGCTCTGTTAAATGTAATTTGTACTTGTATTGTAATTTAAATATATTGTTGTACCATTCTGCTAAATCATAATCCTGTAAAATGTCAAATAACTTCAAATAAGTAAATTTGGTATTAAATGTTAGCCCTCCATGTGTGGAAAATCTAAAAGACCTGGTCAGGCAGTGCTGGACTCTGATAGTAACAGATATACCTGCTGTCCTGTACTTAAACTGCCCATTTATTCACCCATACGGAATAATCTTTATACATCGAGATGACTTCCTCTTAGTAGGGGAAGAGAACTGATAACAAATTGCGTCTTTCCAGTGCTATGAAGTGAGAAATCCTTTACTAATCAAGATATCAAACACAATAAATAGCAAAGTTCAGAAGCTCATAGACTACAGATACCCACAAAAATGATCTCAATATTGAAATGTGACTCTGTGGCCTTTGTTTTGTTGTGCTGGTGTATCAAGAGACAGATCTCTCTCTTCTGTCACTTAATGAGCAGATGATACCGTTACATGTCATTTTCAGTGAATTATTTTCATTACAAGAATTCATCAGGTTAACTGTGGTGGTAGCCTCAACAGGTCTTGTTCTCTAAACAGTGTTACTTTGTTCAACATGTCTTATCAGAGAAAGTTAAAGCCCTGTAAGTAGGTTTTTATGCTGAGGCAAAGCATACATTAAAATGATGAATTGTTGGGAATCCTGATCAGAGAGAGGTAAATTTGTATTTCCTGCTTGAATAAATTTTACTGTCTTACATTTGGGTTGTAGATAATAGAAGCATGCATTTTGTGACAAAATAGGCCTACTCAAGCAGGTGGATGCTCAACCAGCTCTCAATCATTGTCATGACTAAGGAAGTAACTGTGGTATTTTCAAGCAACTATTGTTTTCAGAAATAAATCATAGCAATTCAAAAAATCATTTATAAGAGAAATGACATGCAGCTATCTCTCTGTTAATTTTATATGCATATACACTGGGTATCTCAAAAATTATTTTTCTAATAGCCATTACTAGTTGTGGAATGAGTTATCTCATTATCTGCTGGCCTGTGGCACAAATATCTATCTTCTGTTGCAAAACCATAAAACTCCTACTGTAGAGAAGCTAAATATAAGAAATAGTAAGCTAAATATAAGAAATAGTAAGCTATAACACAGCTCTTCAAGAATAAAAATTTGTTTTGTGCTAGAAGTTTCTGAGGTTGATTATCCCCAGAAATAGCAAATTAACGTGGAAAACACTATATAACCAAGCTTGTCATAAGAGAATATGGACCTTTTCTTCAGCTGTCCTGCTAAATCATTCCCAGCTGTCTGATTCTCTAAGTACTAATATATCTCCTCGGAAAGTGGAACTATATCTTTATCACACAAACAACAACCAACCGAAGACTCAGGAAAATGTTCCAGAATCTCCTCTACCTAAAAATATCAATTCTCCATCTGGAAACAACCTACAGTGATGGCATCAATATTTCAACAACAAGATTCTGCTTAAAGGCCATTCATAATATTTATTTTTTGTTGTATCTCTGAAAATAATCCACACCTCTGCCCCAAGGTTAGATCTGTAGAAACACAGTATCTACCACTATCCTTTGCGTATGATTTTGATGTCTACATTTTGAAACATGCTTGTCAATGCCAAGCATGAAAGAAGAAAAGCAAACTATGTACAAGGGAAGAGGAAAAGCTGCAGGAGCCCCACGGAGGCCTTGAAGCCGTGCCAAAGGGCAGAATCAATGGTCATGTTAGTGGTATCGCTGGAGCAGCTCTGTCTCTGTCAGAATGAGAGTTCTTTCAGAAAACAAGGGAATGACAGCAACAACTATGTATTTTTCCTTAGGCAATCTGCATGAAGTTACCCACAACTCCTTCGGGCCTCACTCCTTTTCTACAGCCTCCTACCAGGGAGCATGCTCAGGTGTTGCAGCAAAAGCAAAAACAAAGCCCTAAAAGCAAGTTACTCCCTTACAAAGCAGACCTAAAGATAAAAGTTGTGAAGTAATGTTTCCCCTTTCCCCTTCTCTTGGAATAGAAATTAACATCTAACCAATCTTAAAAGTGCATTGCATGTTCTTTAGATTAACACAGCAATTGTTACCAGTTGGTAACAATTGGTGCTCGGTCACATCACAAAGAATTAAAAACCAGGAGCTTGCAGCTTCATGAAAATTATCATACCAAAAACCTGATTTTAATCACAAGGAGCCCATCTCCATTAATCAGCAGTTCTGTCACATATATCTGCATGAGGAAGTAGTGCTTTCAAATATTTTCACAACATATATGGATCAAAAATCCATTATTCAGACTTGTGAGCCTCTAAATGGGGATATAATATTTTAACCTCTTAAACAAGAACACCAACGGACTTTTAGAAATACACCTACATTGACAAAAGAGATATTGCCGAAAAAAGTCTTGAGCCACAATTTGTGAACAAAGAAAGAACAACTGAGAAGACCATAATCACTTTTAGGGTCCCTTAGAAGAAAAATTGCCTTTCAAATTAACAATATTCGCAAACAGAACTTGAAAATATTGTGCATGCTTCTATGAAAAGGATTATGTAAATAAAATGCATTTGAAAAATAATTGAATGTTATTCAGTGGAAAAGTCTAGTAGATCTATCCAGTAAATCTTAAAAAAAAAGAATCTTTAAAAATTATCATCATGCAGAGGACAATGTAAATTTACTGAATAGCCAAGCTCTTAAGTTTTATCTAATAAATAATGCACATAATAGAAGAAGAATAT
Organism: Tinamus guttatus; assembly: GCF_000705375.1. Next base: position 108,054 of record NW_010588617.1, on the reverse strand, counting down.
GTATAACTAAACATCTGACCAGAGAAATAATACATGCTTTAGATAACTAGCGTGTACCGGATGTAGCTGATCTTTTTTATGTGATGGGTCTTGCAGGTAAACAGTGCATATTTTAGAGACTTGATTAGCGGAGCTCCACTACAGTTAAACTAATTTATTAAACATTTTTGGGTGCTCTAAAATTGGCACTGTCTAGAAAATACACACTTGAAGGAACCTTCTTCCTAGATGGTTGCTTCGTATTCTCTTGCTTCTAGAATGTCCCCCTGGGAAGTCAGAATCTCTAATAATAGGAAAAGGCTACTATACACATAACTGAGCTTATAACACCAGTCATGTGAATGCTGGATATGAAAGCCATGGACACAACATCTTGCAGGAGGAAAAGGAGAGAGAAAAAATGAAAGCTGTTGCCTGAGAGACTAGAGGTCAGGATATCCATGGCAGCATTTTCTGAGATGAACCCACCCTGGAGGGCAGAATAAATAAATAAATAAATAAATAAATAAATAAATAAATAAATAAATAAATAAAAACTATGCAGTCTAAAAAAAAATGATGCAGGCTTTTAATTATAAGAAATTGGAGAAGTGATTGGCACTCAGATATGCTATGGGAGAGAAGCATGTAGAAACTAATGACTGGGGAATACAAGAGAGCAGACTTTGGAATGACACATCTTTCAGGGCAGAAGGAACTGAAATGGCTTCAAGAAAAAAAAAAGACAGTGAAGTTGATAAAATTCAGGCATAAAATAGTAAAGAGTAGTTTAATGATTAAAGTTCAGTTTAAATTCAGGCACCAAGAAGATAAAGAAATAAAATGGAATGCTTGGCTCTACATGAAGATATTTACTAACAGGCACATCTGGCACAATGAAAAGAAGACAGTCAGCA
>NW_010588617.1:80707-107147 GCF_000705375.1 Tinamus guttatus | reverse complement strand
ACAAAGAATGAATTATATAGAAATGCAATCTGAGATGCACTTGTGAAGAAATGTTATTGAATGTTCAAGAAAGCACAGAGACTAATGAAATTAATTGAATGAACAAACACCATACAACTTCTATAGGTTGAAAGCGAGTGACAAAAAAAAGCAGAATATAGTCTGAGAACTACTGTGTAAGTCTGAAGAGCATAGGAACAGTGCTTGAATTGTTACCAAAAGTCACTGAGGTGCAATAGCAGAAAAGCACCCATTAAGAGAGGAATTCTATTAGTGAACATAGTCTAATATGGGGAAAAGAGATACGACGCAGAACCTAAAATGTCAAAATGCATAGTACTTTCCCTAGTTCAAAATATAAACTATGAGCATAATGCATTAAAATGAAACAAAACCAACCACTTACAACATAATAACATATAAAAAAAATCCCGAGAGTATAGGAAAATAAAGATTTTTTAAAAGAGAATTAAAAGGAGCTGAAAGGGTGAAGAAGTTGCATCAGTGGAGACAGTGCTTAAAGACTCCAGATTACTAACTCAGAAAAAACATTTGCTAAATCCCACAAAAACTGTAATCATACTTTAAAAAGCCAGCAGTGTTAAATGTCAGGAGAATATAAGGGAATTAGAGGTCTCCTGATAATCCTTTTAAGGAAGAGTATATTCAGCTTTGGTGGAAAGAAATATTAGGATCATGGGGAAGAAGGGTAGTCTGGTCAATACTGTGCATTACGTTTAACAAAACCTTATTAAAGACTCTTAACAGAGAGCCTCTTAAAGAAATTAAACTTGTATGATAAAGAGAAATACTCTCTCATGGATTATTGACTGCATAAAAAATAAGATGCAAAGAACCAGCACAAACAGCTAGTTTTCATAATGCATTTGCAGTACTGGCATCCCCTGGGGATATTGCTGGACCTTATGTTGTTCATCCTGCTCATAGATGAGCAGGAAAAGAATTGAAAGGTGCACCGAAAAAGTTCGTTTATGACATAAAATTGTCCAAGATAGAACTTCAACTTTAACTGTAGAAGAATCTCATGATATTGACTGATTTATCATGTTGATTAAAGCAATTAGTATACTCTGAAAAATGTAAATATAAACACAGTGATGGGCTCTAAGTTAGCTACTATTCCTCAGGAGAAAGATCATATATAGTTCTTTTGAAACATCAATTTAGTGGCAGTTAAAAAGGCGAATTAGGTTTATTAAAAAGGATATAAAGAATACAAGAAAGCTTTATTTCTGCATTGTCCCACTTCCTTGGATTCTTGGATTCTTTCATGAGAATGAAAGGGCAATTTTGAGCAATTACATGCAGTCTTGATTTCTCATTCTCATAAAGTAAAGTAGGAGAAACCAGTAAAAATGGCAATAAGGATTATCAGAAGTTTAGTCTGGCATCTTTAAAAGGCAAGATTAAACTGTCTGTAACTTTTCATATTTTAAAAGAGATTATAAAGTTCAGTAAGAAAGAAGTACAAAACCATTAAAAGCATAGTGAAAATAAACATAGAATGATAATTTACTGTATCTCACAACACAAAAACAGGGACAAACATAAAAAAAAAAGGCACCCTGTTTAAAGTCAATATTTTCTTGTGGGTAGGATCAAAGTTGGATCCACCAACTTTGCTAAATCCCACAAAAGGGAGGATCCCAGACCAACTGCTATAAAAAGGACTCCAAGCCTCCAATAGCAATAAGACAAGGAAAGACCTCTCCTAGGGTATTAAAGATAGATCGTGTGCAAGGGGGTTGGACTAGATGACCTCCAGAGGTCCCTTCCAACCTTAAGCATTCTATGATTCTATGATTCTGTGTGGAGCAACCTTGCATTTCACAGAAGTCTTGAAATTGCAGATTCCTGGCATATGGGAGAAAGTAATGGTAGAATTTATCACTCTGCACTTTCCCTGTTATATATTCTTTTCCTTAGTATCTTCTATAGGCTACCATTTTAAAGAGGACAGAGAGCAAGGTAGACCTTGGTCTGATCCAACATAATTAGTTCTCCTGTTTTATTCACTACTTTCAGAACTTATACATAGCTTCTTACACTATATACGGATCATAATCAGTAGCCTGGAAAGAGTAAATGCCAAACTGAACGGGAGTGGGAAAGTAGAAAATTGAGCCCATCTCCAAGGAGTTAAGTAGTCAAATGAGAGGATATAGAAAACTGTTTTATAAAGACTGAAAAAAATCCACATAGAGTTAATGGAAACCACAGAAAAAGGAGGACCAAAAGATAGTTTTGAGATGACAGGTAAGTTGTGATTGGTCACATTGACAAGTAATTAATTATCTTGAAAATTACTGAGGAATTGCTCAATAGTGCAAAGAACCAATTAAGCTGTGGAGCAATTATATGATAAATCAAGTACTATATAAAATAAATATGCAGAAAAAGTATAGTGAATCAATAACATAGATAATCAGTAATGAAGTGAACCGGTTATGTCAATAAGCAGATATGGAGTAAATGAATCATATATAAAGCTATTATTGGGAAAATAAAAATCGGTGAGATCTATTTAAAGAATATGGCTAGTATATAAAGAAAAGTTATATAGCTTCTAAAAAGCATCTGAAAATAACTATTACTCACTTCTCTTTCACATTGCCCTTCTCCAGACTTAATGTATTTATTTTATCCTGTCCTTCCCTTCTCCTTGCTCTTTAGACAGCTTAATATCTTATATCTACAGTAGAATTTGTTCTGTTGTCAGCAATAGAGGGAAACTTAAGAACTAACATAACTTTTACCATCATTATGTCATGGTTGCCAAAAAAACAAATACACTGCTTCTGGAAGTTGTTAAAGAACAGAGATGTTCAAGCCATAAAGTCTCTAGTTTGCAGATAGGCTAGAGAAAGACATCTTCCAGCACCGTGGCATACAAATCTGTTTATACCAATCTTACAGACCACCTGACAGCTCCCTACACTTGGGAACAATCAGTGACCCAACTAGGACAGATCTATGGGCTGAGTTGTGAAACCTCTGCTAGCAAATAAACCAGCCAGGGACCTTCCTTTGCCACGGAGGCCAAGTGGTATAGCATGTCTCAGTGCATGCAGCTGAAACTTCGTTCCACCTGATATACAGTGGCCACAACAAAAGCATGTATCGAGAATGGTCCCTGGCTCATCTTAAACCTCTAAACAATGCCCAAGCACTATATATATGTGTATATATATGTATGTGTATATATATGTATATAACACTTCTGTCTGCGCCAAAATCTTGCTAGAAACTGTTAGCATGTCAAAAGCATAGCTGACCGTATGGTCTCCTGGCCCTGCTTTTTTTACTAGTATACAGGTAACTAATGTTTCTTTCAGATTGACAAAAATGTATTTCAGAAGTAAAGACCCAACACACTGGCTTCTTTTTCCCTCTACATTATTCAAAAAGAAAAAAATATATAAATGTAAAGCTGAGATAGAGCTGTATGGCACAGCTATCTGTATGTTAGCAGACCACAATGTGCCTGACCAATTCTCTAAAATAGAAAGCTATTTCAAAGAAGGAAAAGATTAGATTTTTGAAATGTGGAAGTAAAAAAGTTCAAGATTTAAATTACCATGTTCTCCCCAAAACCAACACAAATTTGCAAAATTTCATTTTTAAATAACCAAGATTTGAAACACCAAAGTGAACAAAATCACAACCAAAGTTTTTCACTTTATCCTCTTAACAATAATTCAAGATTTTCTCTGTCATTCTGGAATGTGATACTGTTCACCAAAATCCATTTGGATGCATGGCTTCTGCATAGATCCTCCTAGCTATTAGATTGTTCACCATTTACAGTGTTATTGAAATTGTGGAAATACATGTCATATCCTGAATCAGTTATAATAAGGTGTTTCTATATTGACACATAGAGCGTTGTGGGAAGGATTCAATTTAAAATTAAGATGCCAGGAAGTAGAGGGTCTACACCTGGGAGTCTACTTTCCTGCCTGACAGCTTAGCTCACCTGAAAGTCAATGCAGTTCCAGTCAATACAGTCAATGGGGTCCAGAGAGCTCTGGGATGGTCTCAATTTAGTTGCCTAAACACTAGATAGGTACTCTGTGCCATTTGAGACATGGTGATGCCCAAAACCTGCATGTGGGGCTTGCAGATATGTTTGTCACAGACCTCTTGTCCCGTGATGCCCAGTAACAGTAATGGAAGCTCAGACAGCCAAGCATGCCTTGGTTGCATGCACCTAAATGAATGCATCTGCAATTGAGTCTTTCCTGACTCAAAAAAGAGTTTAAAATGCATCTGCCTCAGTCTATTCCTTACACCTAGCAGCCCAGAAATGTAGCTTATTTGCTGTTTCAGTTTGCATTATCATTCTAGAATATGAGTGGTCACAACTACACCCATATTCTCAGTGAGGATTTACTGGCGTTCTTTGTAATGAACAGGCTTTTCCCTTGGTCTCTGGAAAATATTATCTGATACTTCAGTAAAGATAATCTAAAACATGCAAGCAAAGGCAGATGGCTAATGAGGAGGAGTGTATGGAATGCAACATGTCAGCATGAAATATCATCACAAGAGTTTAGTATCTCAGTAGGATTGTATCATCTGCAGTGTATGGAAAAATAGAACATGAAAACATAAATCCAAGAACTAGTAATGTTAATGAAAATTAGCAAATACAGGAAAGTATCATGTAGCTGGAAAATATAACTGGAAAGCAGCAAGTGCTGGGTGTATATTTAAGAAACTGAGAAAAGTGATCTTGGCAATTACAGGCTCATTAATCTTACCTTAAGAGCATGAAAGCTAAGGAAGAAATTTTGAAGGGAAATATAATTAAACTCCTAAGGGTAAATGAAAAATGAGATAAAAGGCAAAATAAGTTTACAAAGGTCTAAAGCTTTGTGCCAAGCTAAATACGTCTCTTTCTATGAAAACCTTTGTCAAAAAACTTTTTTTTTAAGACTAGAAATTGAAGTAGCTTTAATTGGTCTGGAGTTCACTGAAGCTGATACATGGCAAGGAAAAGTACAGAACTTGTAATTACTCTCTCTAATGTAAAATAGCCTTAAAGGCCAAAGTGGAGAAAGCAATGACTTGTGCGGGAGGAATTTTACTATTAGAGAGTTCCATAAGAATTGACTTTTGGATTTTTTTTTTTTTTGAATTTGGTTTAACAGATACAGAAATTTATTAATATGCATTTTCCAAAGTTAGAAGTCATCACTGGTGCAGCACAGGACTGAAGAAGACCAGATGACCTAGAAATCTAACACAACATGAATATGTAATTTAACAATATTTAAAGGATAGAAGCTTCTGCTGATATCTTGTCAGCTTAGCTCGTGACGAGCTAAGCTGATAGCTTGTCAAATGAAATTATACAGGTGTATGAAACAATTAATGCAGTAATGAAACAAAGAAAGGCAATGAGCTCCTACAATTCAGCTAATGAACTATTCCAGTATAGGTGGAACTGTCATAATCTCCAAGATTTATTGTTTTGAACTGTTAAAAATGAGTTTTTGATTTCTTTTTTTTTTAACATCACATCTAGAGACAAATATATGCTACACAACTCATGTACAGGTATCCTAATTAGTCCTGTTGGCAGGCTGCTCACACAGGAGAGTTCTCAGGTGTCATTTGTTATGTTGCTTCATTTATAATAGCAAGATTGGTATCTTCACGTAGCACTGCATTGACAGGATAGACAAAAATCTTTGAGAGCATCTGGATTTTGTGGTAGGCCTATCATGGCCTGTGAACCAGTGAGGAATCATAAGGAAAAATCCTAGCCTCACTGTTCCACGCTGTCAAAATTTTACTTATAGATTTAAAGTCTGAAACTAATTTTTGTGTGTTGCTAGTAATTTCCATTTTTTTTTGTATAACAAAGCTATATAATTTTTCCAAAAAATTCCTATTTAGTCATGATAGCTCTAGACAGAGCTATAATGTAAGTTATAGAGTGACAGACAGTTTCTGACTAACTAAAAATCGATCATACCGCTAAATAAACTGGACCAATGGTTTGTTAGTTTCACTGCAAAAATATTTATCTTAGTTTTAGGCTAGATTGGTTTAGATTTGTTAGAACCTGTCTAGTGCCAGTTGCCATCCATTCCTCCTTATTATACCAGTTGGATTTAAACAGATACTGGTCATATTGGCCAATTTTAATATAATATCCAGATCACTTTGTAGAACTGACCTACTATAATATAACCAGAATATTTTCCTCAGTGTTTAAAGATTTTACAAACACTGATTTTATCTTTCATCAGTATTAAAGAGTAATCACTTTGCTGACCATTGCTACCAACAGCTTTATGGTGGAACTAAAAGCACCTTTAACGCCCATTAAAATTCCATGATGATCATTCATTTATTCATCGAAACACATATTAATAACAAAGGTTTTGACAGGAACCACTGACCTAAAGGGTCACACAGCTGAAGAGCAAGATTGGCAGTAGTATTCCTGCATCAGAAATAGTCCATGGTACTAGAGTGGACTGTGATTTTAACTGGGAATTAGCAAACTGCAGATCTTATGCCACAGATATTCCTTCTCCAGGAAACATCTTTCCCTTAAATGAGACTTCTTAGCTTGGGACTAAATTCCTTGCGGATATGGGAGCATGTAGAATAGTCAGCTCCAGACACTACATTTTATGCAAAATCATATCCTTAAGCTTTACAAATTCCGTACTGTCTTAAGAACCATTAGCTTTGAATTCAGTTATTTCTTTTACCAGTGTTTGCTAATATAACTTTTTAAAAAACTACTGTTTCTAGAAAAACCTTCTACCACTCAGATTTTTAAATAAAAAATGTGTAATGCGCTTAAAGGGAGATTATGGATGTCAAAATCACCCTGATCCAATGGTTCGAAGCCAAGAAAATCTTTTTAAACTGCTAAAATACCTCAGGCATCACAGAAATGAGCCTTAAAATGATTAATCTGAACTGCTCTTAAATTCTGACTACTTAGCAAACTATTTGCAGCTTACAATGCAAACATTCAGTGACACATAGCTGGTCAAAGATAGACCTAAAATGTGGGGCAAATCTTTCAGGTACAGGGTTTCAAAGGATTTCAACTGAACACCATCAATTTTATTGCATGATCAGAGGCCTGTTCTGTTTGAAACTATATAAACACAAGTGTAAAGACCAGTTACTATCCAGATTAGCCTGCAAACTAATTATTATTCAGGTCCTACCCTGTCTCCGGGCTGAGCCCTGCTTGGTTTTCTGCTTTTTGCAGTTGTGCTTATCTGCACACGAGTGCTGTGGAATTAAAGGAGCAACCACAGTAGTCATTCCTGTGCCAGAACTGCATGATTCAAGTCGTGATAAAGCAGAATTCAGGGTACTAGTATTTTGTATGTTTTATTCTGTCTTTATAAACTATTTTCTCAATCCAATGAAACCCTGAAGCAATTGATTCTTAAAACATAAGTGAGTAAGGAAGGACTTTGTGAGATGACTCTAAGATTTCTAGCCCACATTCTTGTAATCCAAAGTTATTCTTTGTATCATCATAGTACTGGTTTACCTCAGTAAGAAATGTTTTGTGTTAGGAAAATTAATGCTTTTATGCTCAATTACTATTTTATGTTGGAAGCAATAGGCAGGGTATAAAAAGGACGAGCATTACTCCTAGTGCTCATTTCTGAAATCAACTATCATGAAGTTAAGATATGCTCAGAAATGTCATTCTCTTGCCTTTATTAAGGAAGAAATTTGTATTATCTCAAACCTTACCTTTTTAAGATAGGAAAATAAAATTTCATTAATTGTATAATACCAAAGAATGGTACTTTTCCTAGATGCCTTTAGTTAGGACTGGATTTACATTGTATGAAGCACTGTACAAACATAAAAGGAAATAGTGTTTGCCCTCAAGAGTTCATAAGCAAAAAACAACAGAACACAAAACAGAAAAACTGAAAGTTTACCGAGTCTCTGCACATCATCAGCTGTTATTTAGAATGGACAGAAAATAGGAATTATCCTTCAAAGCAAAAGAGAGACTACAACATCAAACCAGGTTACATTAACTATGAATTTAAAAACATCTCAAAGATCTCTGTATCTTAATTTGAAAAAAAAAAATGACTGTACTTTTTTCTTCCCTGAACCCCACAGATGCAGTTTTGTGCATGCTACTAATATAGATGAATAATGAGGGACACATCTCAGTAATTATAGTTTGCTGTAGGTTAAAAAAAAGCCCCAACAGTTATATTCATTACCATGATGAGTTACTTCGAATACAGTAGAAGCTCTAAATCTCTTTTGTGATTTCAACTAAGTTCATACTAAGAAGGAAGCCTAAGGAGATATTTTCAATGTTACCTTTTAGCTCAGTATATGATGTTGTGAGATACTCTAATGCAAAGCGTGCAGGGCTTCTTATTCTTTATTTCTACTGCTGGTCTCTGCATTAACTATGCCCTAATATTTTTACTTATTGTATTAAGCTATAGCAATCACAGAACAGCACCCAATACTGATCATTAGGTAGGCTATAATTTTTCCACTTTTGGGTTTGTTTCTTTTTTGTCCAAATTATTCATCAAGACGAAACACAGACTTTCAACAGTGCACTGATACAGTCACTATGTCTTGACAAGACAGCACAGTGAAGCCTGAAATGGGAACATCCATTTAGTAGAATAGGGTAACTGAACCATTCATAATTAGTCAGTAAATTATATATCCCAATTCTGCAGCTTCATGATTCTTATATGTCCTCATTTATCATTAACTTTGTGCTATTCTTGGTGAAGAACCTTTACCTACAATTGTGTACTGTGGTAGAGAAAAATCTACCTCTAGCATTCAAGAACAAAGTGCAATAGCTCTCTACAACACACTTATGCAACATGTGCTACGAAATTAGGTGGGAGCACATAAATGCAGCAGTTGAAGATATGCTGTCCTGGCAGTCAGAATAGACATTCTTTGAAACCATGGCAAGACATTATTAACAAACTCATGCAGAAATATTTTCCATAGCCAGTACTAAAATCTGGAAATGAATATTATATATTATTCAATCCATTTTTGTCAATACTGTATTTGTATAGAGAATATTTGGCCACTGTCCCACTCAATACAGATTTTCACATAGACATACATAAAGTTTTACATAGACATTTTTAGGAAATGCTGTAGGGTAATCTGCATGTTAAAATAACTGGGGTACCAGCAGGAAATTTCATAGGAACATGAGTGTAACTAGTGTCTGTGAAGAGAATATCCCAAACTATCTGAGCTGAGATGATGTTTCCCCAAAACTGATAGTGCTTAGAGGAAATTAATGATGCTCGCTTGCTGAAGACCATCAACTGGATTAAGAAGCCAAGGCTTCTGCTGAGATTCCTGATAAAAGGAGTCATTTTTAAAAAGAACTTATGGACAGAACTGAGCAAATTTAACTGCAGAAAATGAAACTGAAAGATGAAGAAAAAACTTAGATACACCACTGAGCCTGGAAGTGAAGATGCACTCGCAGCATGGGAACGAGGGACAAAGAACAGACTTCTGTTCATGAAGTCCAGAAAGTCTTGGTAGGAAAACAGTCCAAGACTTCTAAGGGTAAACTAAATTGTACAGTCATGCTTTTGCAGAAGCCTTTCCTTTGCCTTTCAGAGGAGATTTACTTCACAGGAGAAAGCAAACAGAGAAGCCTCTGTCCATGAGAGCGCCTTGTACAGAGTTTGGCAGTACTTGAAAGGTTGTTGTAAAGAGATGAGATTAATCTGTTTTGCATATCCTTTGGTGGATAAGACAAGGAGTAACCGAGCATAACTGCAGCAAGAAAGCTTCTGGTTAGACAGCAGGGAAAACTAATGGAAATAGTAAGAGTAGAAGAGCACTTCTAGAAGTCATTACCTCAGGTGATTGTGGAGCCTCCGACAAGAAAGAAACATCAGGGATTTGGAGAGCTAACCAAAAAGAGTCAGAGCAGGACAGAGAGAACTAGATCACATGTTGAAGTCACTTTCATCCCTGTTTTTCTTATGATTTATGATGTCTGGATTCTTACTTTGGAGCAAATGATGTTTAGGTAACGAGCAATGGTACTGTCTTGGTTTTCTGTCTTTTTCTTAGGAAAAAATGAAGAGGAGAAGCCTAGTGATAGCAGCTTGTGGAGAATGCATCCAGATAAGGAGTTTGTAACTGACCATTCGTAAAGAATTCATATTTGTGCATAAGAGCTTATGTCAGAAATATATGCAGTGTGTTATGTGCATAGAAACATTCAAATGAGAACCAAAGAGAAAAATCTTATGCTTGCTTACCATTACTCAGAGAATCTGGCCAACAATCAAACCAAATCAAAAAAATGGATGGAAGAGAAAGAAAAAAATGGGGGAATAAAGCTAAATACACATGCAGAAGATTACATTTTCAGATGTTTTTATCTAAACAATAAAGTGAATGAAATTAATTTATTATTTGAGGCAGAAAAAAAGGGAGTCCTTCAGTCAGACAAAACTGCTAGGATTGTTGGCACTGCATTATTGAAGCTGAAGATATCAAATATTTTTCTCTTCTCAGCTCCTGGGCAGGCTGGGCTGAGCACACCTAGGTCGTAGCTGGCACCTCTTGCCTTTCACAGCCAGCTCCATCCTGGCTCCCCGCTCCTCTGCTGTCATCCCTTCTGGCACTCACTCTTCTAGCCCTGAAGCCCTCAAACAGATTCACGGGCTAAAGCAGTTTGTGTACCAGGCTTACCTGCTTAGGACATCCCACGGGATTTGGGGCCAGCAGATTCTTTCCTTGGGAACTATGATAAATCCAAAAGCAAAGTATTGTTTCCTCTAATACAATGATACAGCGCAACAAAAAGAAAAGAAAAAAAAAAGCACAAACAGAAAGCAGGCATACCTGCTTTAAAGAGTAAGGAAGTCATACCTTATTCAGATCCCCACTGAGGGATTACTCTGCTCCTGGAATTTCTCTGCCTCAAACAAAATGTAATTTACTGATTTTTCAGATCCCCACAGAAATATTCTGCATCTCTACATGTATTTAAAGTTACCATACTTCTACTATCTCAAGCAGATGCAATATTCCCAGGATAAAAAAAAAAAATAGCAAACTAACTGTTAGATCAAGTCTATAATTCACAGTAAATGCATGAAGAAGACATAGCAGGCCCATTTTACATCCTGGAGATACACTTCCTATCAATATTACCACTGCATTAATATTATAATAGAACAGTAACCCAGTCAAGACACCCCATTCATAAATAAGTATAGGTAGCTCCAAATCTGTCCGAAACTGATGAGAGGAAACCCACAAAATTAAAAACGGGATCCCAGAAAAACTATTTGTCTTGATAAAACAGAAGAATATCCAGGAGAGAAAAGGAGCCTAAGGGTTTCAAGGAAGCCACTGTAAAAATATTAGGGATAGCTGTAGAACTTCCAGCTGGTTTGGTGAGAAGAAAACCTGTTTAACGGGCAAAAAAGCCCAGCATAAGCAAAAATAACACAAAAAGAGCCCTTGAGTTTCTCAGTTTAACTTCTTAAGTGGAAGTTTTTGTTAATGGCATGAAGTATATATGCACCACGAATGGTCATTCAAACCTTTCCTTCATCTATCCAGACGGCACGAACAGCCAGGACTCCTGACCCAACTTTCACAACAGAAGCCCGGCCATCTGCTTCTCTCATCCTTCCGAATGGCTTTATAGACTAACTAATAAACTATCAGCTCAGCAACTTTGAACATAGCCGCAAGTGCAACTGAAAACAGAAAAAATGCTAATCTATACTGTGAAATGCATATGCTGCCCTCTGCTAGAAGTGAATTATGAGTTTTATCCTACTCATGTGAGAATTCATGTAATTCATACATTTGTAAAACACTTACTTTTTTTTTTAACTACATTCAGTCCATATGTAGGGCAGTTAAACTGTTAGGACAAGTGACATTGGCACACACTTCTGATAGCAACAACTTTAAAACCTAGTGGAGGACAGGAAAAAACATGGGAGGTTTACTTAAAACACAAGGTAATTCAATACATGTTTGTTTACATTTTCAGAAGTGTATAATTTCTATGAAAATACAAACTTCCCACCTCTAATCAAGACTGAAGTAATGTCATTTAGATTTTATATTACTAACTTATTTAAGAATGTATTTCTACGGCCTTAAAGTGTATATAAATACATCATTTTTAGAAGTGACGGTTAGCTCTTAGAGAATTGGAAGCATATATTTATGCTTATTATTTAGCTATATATATATATATATATATACACATTTGTGTTTCTGTGCTTAGAAATATTTGATGATAGAGCATATTTTCTTCTGGCTTGAGTGAGATAGTAATATAATTTCCAATATGCTGTATTCTGTCTAAAAATAGGTATCTTCTTAGCTGTGCCTTAAACAAGACGAGAGCCAAAAGATTGTATCCAACATCAGTTTCCAAACTTTCACATGCTAAACAACATTTTCTGGTCAAACACATTCATGAGCTGTATTGACATGCTTCTAATCTATGATATGAAGAAGATTTATAAACACCCTTTGGCACTGACGTTTTTGTATTAACAAGATATTACTGTTTCACTGCTACTGTATTAAACAGCAGGAGGTCTTTGGGGCTAATTTAATATAGTGTTTTGTGTTTCATATCCTAAATAGACCTATTATCAATAATGCCAAAAAAGTTTTCTGTCTTCTTTATTTTCTAAAGCCTCAATATAAAAAACTAAAGCACGAGCTGGCTTCTGCTATACAAAATACACTTCTTGTGTCCAGCTTTTCCCATGAAAGCTTATTTTGATTAAAGAAATATTCTTTATGCAAGTCACCTTGAAAGAGGTAATCTTTTATACAATAAATTTCTCTGTCATATAAATATATACACACATAGCTGCCTTCAGCAGCCTGCCTTCCTTTATGGGTTATGACATCAGACACAAATCCAAAAGGAAAGTGTAAATATGAACTGCTACAATAATTCAAAGTGGAAAATACATCTGATGTGATACAAAATTAATAGCAGTAGCTAAAAAGTCTGAAATCTTTTCGTTATTTTTACTATAAATTATGCTTTCTTCAGGGCAAAGGAAGACACACAATAGTGCACATCACTTCCCCCTCGCCAATAGGATAGTCAATACAATCATCCACATAAAAGATACAGAAGAAAAATCTCATGTTATGAAGGTCTCAGATATCATCTGAGCTGTATGGTTGAGAAGTAACCTTGCAATTTCTGAAATGCTGTTTTCTCAGGATAATCCAGTTTTCCAGATTAAATATTAAGGATTTGATAAATGATGGCAAACCTTGAACTGATTAATAAATCAATTTGTCTTACTCACTGTTTTTCCTTAAAAGAAAATTACACAAAAACAAAAAACAGACTTAAATATTCAATGGCCAAAAAAAAAAAAATCTGAGAAAAGCTTAAATTTTTAGCTTTATCATCGCAATTGGAAGAATAATTATTCTTAATTATTCTTCCAATTAATTCTAATAATTCTTATTATTAATTGATAGCTTTTCTTTTTGAGAAAGTAAAAAATTTAATCCATGGTTCCAAACTATGTACAGCTTTGCAAAAAAGGTAGTATAAATACTTATGACTGGTATAGATTTTAAAGAAAACTATTCATATAAGTAGTGTAACTTTCAATGAATAAATAAGCACATGAAGATTTTTTTTCCCTGTTGCTGCTCTTTTTGCTGTATTTCTTGTAGTTATTTAAAACTACCATATGAAAGAATAGCAGGTGGTTTGAATGCAAAGGTTTCCTGGTGGGTTTAGGGCTTCTAGTAGTACTCACTGCTGCTACTGCTGCTATGCATATGATTCCTTTTCTTTGTTACTGGCCTGTACAGCTTTGATATTTGCCTTAACCACATGTATCTTGGCCAGATCTACCCTGTGACCTTCAACTGTGAAAAGCTAAGGCTATATTTTATAAAATATTACTAAGGAAAAAATATTACTAAGTAATAATTCGGAGAGCTGACACTTTCAGAAACATAATTATTCTTGTGTCCCACGGAATAATTCTACAAGCATAATGTTATTAAAAATAAATTGAAGGGCTCCTGCCTTCCTATTACCAAAGTGAGGTGTTTGAATTTAGATGGCTTTCTAGATAATCAAATTATACAAAACTTGAGGAATGGCATATTTGAGTCTGGATTGCTGGCTCAAAGTTGCAGGAAACTGTCAAATTTATACATGTAGGCTCTTATGATGATTAAACTAAAAATCTGATCTAAAATTGATCCTAGTTTTCGATAATGGGAGGGAGTGGGTTACCCCACTTCTTGTTCTATACCTCTTTTCTATAAAAATATAGAGTATTTAAATTATATGTTAACAATGCACATCACTCCAAATATGAGAGAAGCATCTGGAAGTTAAAAAGTCAAAAAAACTGCATTAGCCTGAGGTCAACCTTTCATTTGATAATTACTGGAGAAAAATGGAGCCTAAATGCAGGGATATCCTGGTTGCCTGTTTTGCCTTGGGAATGGAAGCCCAAAAGTTTTATAATGCTAAAGAAATGATCCCTTTAGGGAAATCCTGAGGTAGAGAATCCAAACGTGTACTGGAGGTTCTGTTCTTATTCCCTGCCACTCCCTGACAACTGCAGCAGTGGTTCCCGAGACCAAGCCGTGCAGCCAAGCCCCACACATGGGTAGCTCCTGTCCTGGACGCTGCGCACCTGCATTGAGGCAGTGCAATACCTTGAAAGGAGAAATCATGTCGGTCCTGCATTTTACTGCATAACTTGGTCTTAGAGAGCAAAGCACCTGCATTTTACTGGGGAGAAAAAATAAAATAAATTAAATAAAACACTATAATATACATGGGTAAGACAAAGCTAACAGCCTTCCTATTAGCATTTAAGAGATTCGTTCAGCAAATAGAAGGTCTTATTCTTAATAACCTAAGGACTGGTTAAGATATACACCCTAAAGCAATTCAGATCATACCAGCCTTATACTAGTTACCTCCTTCTGTATCTCAAAGCCTTGAAAACATCCAGCTGAGTCTTCCCTCTCCCTATTCAATAATTATATGAAGCTGTTTGTAAAGATGGTAAAGATAGTTCTAATCTGCTAGCAATTCCAAAAAAAAAAAAAAAAGAAAAAAGAAAATCACTCTTTTTACAGCTCTATCTTGCAATGTGCTCAAATCAATGATAAGATTAACACTGAGATGGAGAGCAGGTTACCGAACTGCAGCAACTAGAGCCTCTTGTATTTATCAAAAGTGGGAGAAGTAATACTCTAATATTAGAAGCACTGCAAGCAACAACCTTCAGGCTTCTAATAAGATCTTTCAGTCTGAAAAGGCATCCTGTTTTCACTGCAGCCAGCCTTAAAAAAAATAATAGTAAATAATTAAATCCATAGAACCAAGTCCAACAGGAAATTTCTTGGAAGGTTCTAGCTGGCCCAGTTTCTTAGACAATAAATCACTGTGAGCACCACTCACTCTGCCCCGCTTCCAATTTGCCTCAGTTTACCTTTTGACATTGGTTCTTTATTCAATGGGGAAACAGGGTATTATCTCCTCGGTACTTCAAACTTCCAGGGCACGGGGTCTGGGCGCGTAGGTCACCTGCCAGCTCCACCACAACCCATGGCAGGTACCGCCGGGTGCAATTCTGCCGTACTAGCAGGGCAACGCCCCTGAGCACAGAAGGCAGAAAGCCATCACCCAACAAGCAGTCTGCACATCTGCAATATTCAGAAAACACTTTTTGCTCAGTCCTGATATATAGCCTTCAATTTGTAGCCTGTTTATTAATATGGTGCATAAGTAAAAAATG
Organism: Tinamus guttatus; assembly: GCF_000705375.1. Next base: position 91,308 of record NW_010588617.1, on the reverse strand, counting down.
TAGTTCACTCTAAAATCGATCTTTAAGGCACCTTAACAAAAATCCAGTAAGATTAATAGGTCTCAATGACTTTGGTCATTGAGGACCAAAGGTTCTGGAGGCTCTTGGTTAAATGCCTGGAAGGATAGGTTTGATTTTGTATTTTACTCCTGGCAAATCCAAGCCTTTAACACTCAGTAAAAAATGTTTGCATTGCAATGATGAGTTTTCTGGAACAAATTTCTTGCTACTACTGTCATGATTTATTTATTTTTGACTTTTTTTAAAAAATTGATGATGTTCATGTTACATGTTCTTATGCAAACAACTGTTTTGCTTTGGTTTGATTTTTTGAGGGGTTCAAACTTCTGGTGTTGGAGAAGTTCAGCTTGAGCTTGTAGGGAACCTTTGTGCATATGGTGATTCCCCTTAGCACCAGCATTATGGGAATGGAGACTTTGCTGTGTCTTGATAGCAGATTATTTATTACAGAACACATGGTTTCTTTGAACATAATTGAAAACACTAAGCATGTTATTCAAACAGTTTGTCCTATCCCAGACAAATTACAATTGAATACAACAGAGAAAAAGATTTGGATTATCTTTACCATCACCATATAATTTATTTATATATACACAGAGACATATTCCTCAAAATTAATAGCATTTTCCAGTGATCACATCTCCATTATATTACAGCAGGTAGAAAAAAGATCTGCAACGATGGATGTAGACAAATAATCTGTGTTGTAAAGTCCATTTTACTGACCATGCTCATTTGTATCGTACACACATGACTTCATCCAAAAGAAAAATTTACAGATGTGTTCAGATGTTGGGGATGCTTTTCCCTATGAGTGCCTTTCAAGGGTTGTGCACTTGCAGTAGTAGAGCAGATGAAAATGCGATTGCTTTTCATGACTCCTCCTCTGCGCGGGGTAGGCACATTAAAAAGACATAGCTGTCTATCTCAATGTACACATGCCATAGTAAAATGTGTGTTATTTACTGATAAAACCACATGACAGCAATTTAAAAACAGGATTTATTCTGTCAGTCAAATTAGGGAGGCAGAATATCCTCTATGCCAAGTGATTACTGTCTGGGTCTAAGTGTGGCAAACTGCCAGATCAATTATAATGGTAGAGAAGAGGAAATATGAAGACAGATTGGCTCTATTCTAAAAAGAAGCATCAGTAAAATAGAAACCCAGGGACATTTTAATGCAACAACCAATTACTTAAAAGTGTATCTTTGGCCTACACCACAGTTTTTATTTATACTGTTTCTTTCTACATAGAGCATAAAAAGGAAATCGGCTTTCAGTTTTTCAAATCAAGAAACATGCACTGATTCCAAGCTGTATGTTGGTGCTTCTGAGATGAGCAGTGCTGAAAGACAGTTTTTAAAACAAAGGCCTAGGAATAGGAGGCAACAGCACACTCAGGAGACATGCAATAACATTTCTGATACTGTCACATTAATCCACTACCATTTCTACCCCTGACCTACGTCTAGACTGGCCTTGATACCCAAAATTTTCTCTGGTTAGAAATTTGTTATTTTAAGGATAATTTACATTCCCCAAACTCGAGTAAAAGGACAGTAGTGTGATTGGTAGATTAAAGCCACTTAAAGCTGACAGATTAAAATCCAATTAGATTTGCAGAGGAGTGAAAGGAAAGTTAGACTCATAATATTTTGTAGCCTATTGCATTAAGATTATTAAGAGGATGCACAATAGATCAGCAAAAATACCTTCACTAGATTTTGAAGATTCATGACAAAAAGAGAATGAATCAAGTTTTCTACTGAGACTCAGAAATGGCAAAAAATAAGGAAATACTATGACAGCTTAAACATTTTTGATTCATTATGGAGAATATTTCATCTTTAACAGAATAAAGAGATTTAAAATGAGTTATATTGCTATAAAAAAAACCTGAAAAAAGTACAGGAGAATTTAACGCTAAGCACTGTCACTTGGTACTCCATTTTCCATTTTTTTAAATGCACCATTACGAAAATATATTTATCCTACATAAATCTATTTTAATAATACAAAATATTCAAAAGAAAATTAAAAATTTATACAAAATATATGTAACTGGTTAGCCAATGTCTGAGAATCAAGAAGCATCATTCCCTGGAGTATTCTTTTTAAGAGGGTCATTTAGTATTGCTGAAGAAACCAGAGACAAAATACCATTCGGTTAACTATAGCTCTGAGTAACTATTCAATTTCAAGCTAATTCAGCCAATATGTGAAATTAATAATTCTATCTTGAATGTGTAAACAGGGAAATATAAAGTAGAAACAGAGGGAGTTATAATGCAGCATATAAAATAAGAGAGATCAATGCTGGGATGCTGCGTATAGTTCTGCTGTCTTTGCCTTAGAAAGAATGCTGGAAAAAAAAAAAAACATATGGCATGAGCTGAGTCAATGAATAGAAATTAGAACTAAGCTACACTATAACTGGACAACAGAACTGCGGTCTGTTCCTTTTTAATTCAAGAAGAGGTTAAAACTGCCAGTAAATTGAGGCTGGAAATAAGGCTCCCTTTCTCCTCACTCAGTGATGGCAACAAACTTTTGAAATAATTTACCCAGCTACACCATGGATACTCTGTCACGTGAAGGCTTTAATATAATACATCATGATGAGGCGTGGTGTAGAAAACAACAGGCAACATTCTTTGACCCACGCTCCATGGGTCAAACCTGATAACCACTAATTGTCATGTCCTATCCATTTTAGGATAGTCTCCACACTATCATTTACTCTTTGTAACACATCTCGAGCTTCAGAGAGAGTCATTAATTCTTTTTTGGTGCCGTATCATTTAATACTTTTTTCCTTTAAAAACAGTTCATTTGCTTTGGTTGAGGGAAAAAAAAAAAAGGTATTTTTCACTCTTTACAACTTAAACTAATCCAGGAATTGAGTCATGTCAGCAGGTCCATCAAATTTAACCATTCGTGCTTAAATAAGATGTCTCATGCATCAGGCAGATATTACGTCCATGTGCTTAAATAAAGGATTGATATATATTTTCTAAGATATGTAGGAATCAGCACTCATTAGAAGTGACTTGAAAGTTACCTTTCAGGCACACAGCACTTTCCTATTGACATTTCTTATTTTCAACAGAGTTGGACAAAATTTCGTCATGGAGAAAGAATTAGGGAGAGCCACCTGCAGCACTAGCAGTATGTCTCCCTTGTTTTTTTCCTCTAGCTAAATCACCTGGAGCATACTGTCAGACGTAGTATGAGGATATTGATTCCCAGGGAGGATTAGATCTCCTGAATGTATAGATCAGCATGTCCCTGAAGCCTTAAATACATACAGTTAAGCATTTAAACAGCAGGAAACATTGTAATTAAGTCTGTTTTTAGGTGTATTTACTTTTGCATTATATTCATAGCTTTGATAAGTCCTGTAATTCACACAATGCTTCATATATTAATTTTAAAACTCATGACACTAATTTTGCATCCCTAAATTCCAGCAATTTAGTTTACATGGAACTATTGCTAAGGTTTTATTAGATCTTTTGCACCCTACGCTGAACTGATCACACTTTAAAACAATTCCATGTCAACAAAGACACACAAAGAATTCGGAAGGGAAGTAGCATGATTTTTTTTTTTAAGAACTAAATTTGTGTTTCACATTCACATTCAAATATATGGACACCTGATAAAATTCTAATGTTGTTAACAGTATAGGAAGTAAGCATTAAGTAAGTTTCTTACTGAGTCACTTCAGTCAAACAGTAAGCATTTAAATATTGTAATGGAAAACCATACACATTTCTGAAATGAAACATACTGTTGTGAAAAAATAGCAAAAATTCTGGCAAATTGGAGCAGAGATAATGTACATGTCAAGTGCTACCAATAACTAGGACATCAGTTGTTCTTTTTCTCCTTCCTGGAAATTTCATTCGTATCCATTACATTTGTGTAATTCTTACAAGCTAAATTCCTGACAGTTGCCCTTGGCTAGAAGAAAAAACATTTTCAACAGTCAAGAGGAGAGGAAAAAACACACACACACGCACACACACACAAACACACCTTGAATGAAAAAAATAGGACTGAACAGCCAAATTCTTTCTGAAAGCCCAATAATTCATACTTGTGGCTAATGATTTTTCACAGCTTGTTTTTGTGGAAATTAGGGACAAATTCCCACCTGTGTGCATGCATTTTTCAACCATTTATAGAATTTTCACAATTAAAAACTAATTACCTTTTCCGATAACTTTGACCTCTATTATTATTATTATTATTAAATCCTAAATCAAAATACCTCAGGGCTTATTCACAGCTTGCAATGGATGATAAGGCAAATCGGTAGCTCTGCAAAGAACTTCCTTTGAATGACATTTCCAGAAATTCTAATTGGATTTGTGTCATACTATTTTCCCACGAGAGTCCCTAATATCGTCCCCATTATAGAGCTCAAACCAAGTTGAGATTGTTACTCATACATGCAGAGCTACTAAGTCCTTAATTTACTTCAGGAGGCTAGAGAGAATATTTTTCTCTCCAAACTAAAGACAGCAGAATGTCTCATCAATGGATTTTCTCTTCAGTAATATTATTCCACTTATTCACTGCTAGACTGTCTGTAAGCAAGCACCTGATTTGGCCTTTTCTTTGCTTCCTATGTGATTTCACGCTGACTCTTTAATTTTTTTTGTATAATTCCTAATTTTTGTGTGGTCTTGTAGGTCACACAGTACTTGGTCACACAGAAAATCTCCTAAGCTCCAAAGAGACTCTAGTTGGGTAACACGCCAGTATGTTCAGCGTGTTCAACAACTCTGCCTGGAAGATGGGCAGAAAACTGTCACCAGCATAGTTCCTTAGCACATGAACAGATGAACTGGCATTCCCTGTAATTACATTCCTTCAGTTTAAGTTACAACTTATTCCATTCTGGAAACAATTGCTCTTGTTGTGTACTAACATATATTTTGGTTGTTTGCATTTTAGTGATTCTTCCCCCGAGGAAGAGGCATCTCCAGTTTTACGAGGCCATTCCCCAAAATGGTAGGTCAGTTCTCAAGGTGTGCATAGATCCAAACAGGATTGCACTGGCAATAGTTGTTAGAAGGGATGCATGTATTTATCAGTACTGAAAAATGTATGCTCGCATCTCCGCAAGTGTTTGAATGAAGAAGTGGTATCCAGTCAAGCTGTCCAAGACATATAGACACACAGACATGCCAAATGTGATGTGAAGCCAAGTATTTCAGGAACTGCCAACCAACCTTAGGGATACAATCTCATTGCGGGAGAAGGCCTAGTGTTCCAAAGGCTACTTACTATCACACCAAATAGCTCACTTGAAAAGTTGTGAGTGGTTGCCAGGTAATATAAGTTAAATGCACTAAAGTTACCCTCAAGTATCATTCCCATACAAACAAGTCCTCAGAAAGTCATTTGGGAAAAACTTATGGTAGATATAGTAAGTGCATACTATGTGCATGATTCTAGCTAATGATATCCAACTCACTTCCATTAGTGCCAGAATTAATCTTCAGGCTATCACTCAAAACACAAATTAATATTTAGCTCCTTTGAAAAGGATACACGTTTCTAAGAAACAAAAATACTTTCTCCAAGGACCGCTTATATGGTTACATCAGTGGTACTGAGTACAATGCGCTGTCTATAAACTTGTGTTTGGGTGTGATCATAAAAAGAAAGCTTGAATTCAGCACAAATACTCCAGAGATTTAAACACAGGAAGCAAAATTATAATGTAATCAGTGGATTTGCATCATTTTTAATCAAGTAGGTAATCTGGCAGTATCAAACCCTTATGTACAAGGAAAGCAGAATGAGACCTTAAGAATTATTTGTGATATTAAAGGAAAAGTTTGAAGGAATCTAATATATTACTTCTGTGTCCTTTACACATACTGCCATTCAGTATTTGAAATGACTCTTGGTTCAATTACTTCATTCTTCCATTTACCAGTTGAGAAGCAGTAAAAGAGGCTTCTATTTGAATTCCAGCTGCAGTAATTGAACTAATTCATCAGTCTTAACAACACCAATAGCTTTGTCCTCCAATCTCCTTCCTCCCAAACCCCTCAACCATGCCAAAATAAGGTAATACAACTCAATGATCATGGAACTTCAAACATGTTTCTTTTCCCTCTCTTTTTTTTTTTTTTGGACTGTTTAATTGATATATTTTTTCTTTTGCATTTTTTTTTGACATGACCGGCTCTATATCACTTTACAGTTACTCATGATCACACAGCAAAGTCTAGACATCACAAAGCACAAGCTTCTTTGCCAGCTCCAACAACTATTTCAAAGATTGATATGCTGATTTAGTAATGCTCTGTCACTCAAAATCCCTCTGCTTTTGCTTTCGTCTCCACAGGGAAACCATTCTCAAACATTATCCCTCACGGCATGTGTCAAGATTTATGGACTCTCTGTGAGAAAAAAAATCCATTATTTAAATCAAAACAGATATCAATTAAGTAAACAATCCTCTAAAATTAAGAGAAGTTATAAAAATCTTACATCATTACAGACTGCTGCTTCACTGCCTGATAGAGTACGTAGCATTTGTATTCATAAATCTTCTGAAGAATGCTTTTCACCTAGTTCTATTTATCACATTGATCATTTCTCCACTCTAGAGTTTTGGGTGACTAGACCATTGACCTTTATGCGGGTAATGTTCTTTTATATTCATATTTTTTGTTAGTTTTCTAGAAGGAAGTGCTTCTTTCTTGCAGATGGAATTCTAAGTTCCAATTGCATCCATAATTCCTTGAAAAATAAGAAGAAATTAAAGATAGAAACCTATGCCATTCTATGCAACAGAGAATGGAGCTACTGATAGTTTTATACAGAGAAAACAATGCAGCTTTCAATCTTCCTACTTCACACAGATTTTTAAGATACTAACTGTAGAGTTTTTCTTCAGAGAAGATAATGCAAAAATGCTTTAACAATATTCTATGATTAGCTGGTTTAAATATTTCATACAATGACCAAGCACAGAAATGGCCTTCAATTGTAAATTTAGTGTATTGACAGATGACTTGCAGTAAAGGATAGCTATTCTTTTCCCACAGATTGTTTGAATAAACCATAAAGGAAGAAAAAGCAAAAGTAGTATTGGCCAGTACTACTGCAGATTCCCTTGCATAATTGATATTGACCAGAAAAGCCAGACTTTGAAGACAAATAAGGCTTTGAGGATATGGAAGTAAGTAATGAAAGTCTTACTGGCTCATTTAAAAATGTATTTTTGGTCTAATTTTATAGGGTAACAAATTGTCTAACTTTTTTTTTCTTCCTTTTCTTCCCTCATAACTTTTGAGTCCACCGACTAGACAAATACCAAAGAGTAGGAGCAACACCAGAAGGAAAAAAAAATGTTTGTTAAACCTGAAAGATGTAAAGACAAGCAAACTTTAAATAAGTGAGGGACAAGTTAAACAGAGGCAGATATTGAGCATTCCACCGTGCATCAGCCAACTTGCACAAGCACCTTGTGAAGACTCCCTGGACAAAGCATGACAAAAAGATACCAGAAACGAGACAAAACAGAAATGATTTGTCTTTCCTCTGAACCTCAAGGCACTTCATATATATTAGTTATCTGGTGGGAAAAAAAATACAGACTCAGTAAATAGGAGGATGTGAATAACTCATTTGGGAGTGAGTTCCTCTGGTTGTGTCTGAGCTGCAACAGTCAACCACAATGAGTACAGCTTCTTTCCCATTACCCCTGCCCTCTCTCTCCTTCATTCCTAGAAGACCTCTTCATGACAGCACTCATGACTATAAACAATTTAATAAGCCAGAGCTGAAAGATAATAGCAAAAGCTTCTTAAATTATCTCTCAGGTTTAACTGATAATGAAAATGTATTTCACTGTAAGCTATCCAGGTTAACTGAAGCACCTTCAGGAGTGGCTTGAAGCCTGCACTGCAATCAATAACTGTGCTTCAGCTGATACATGGTAAATAACACCCACTGCTTCAGGCCCTAGGCAATTCTCATGAAGTTGCACTTTCAGAACACTCTAGGAAAATTACTGGTAAGTAGACTTTTCCATTGGTAATTTTGTTCAGAAAATGTTTTATATTATAAGGCATTTCAGCAATTTCAGCTGCAAAAGTGAATTGGCTGGGCTGAGGCTATTCCTTGAACTGCATGGACAAGGCACAACCATGTCAGCACAGTGACTTACAGGATGAGACACAAAACACAAACATAAGGCTACATTTCTGAATGTTCCTGAGTAGATGACCCCTTCTCTCATTTCCAGTTTGGCTCTTCTGTTTGATCCTAGGTCATACCAACACACACATACTAGGATAAGCTAGGGCATACTTATCCCCTGCTTGCTCAGGGGCTTGGAGACGCGTGGTTAAGATAAAACGATTACTAAACGCTGCCTTCAAACTAGTTCTGGTGATCTCCAGTGATTATATAACAGGCACATAGCAAATGGAAAATGGCTACCAACAGTATGTCTGCAATTAATATGTGCATAGGTGGTTTTGTAACCATGGCTTATTCTCTTACATCAATCTGTACATGTTTTATCAAGAAAATTATAGTCTCTGACTGATATAAAAAGTACTTTATAAAGAAAGAACAATATGCCAAAATATCTGTAGACATGTTGTATGACAAATATTTCCAAACATTTGACATGTTACATACCCAGACTTGGTAGTTAGCAAACAGATGGAATTTGAAAGTGGGCAAAATGAAGACCCAAAGACACACTGGCATTGAATTTAATTGCACTTGACATTTACAGGACTCTTGTCCTGTGTAGAAATGTCTTCCTGTATCTGTATTTTACAGCTGAAGTACAGAAGATTAAATAAAATTGTAACAGCCTTATATATTTTTTATGTAATAGTAGCATGTAGAAAGGAGTACTTTATGTGCTCTGATACACTGCATATTGTAAGAGTATTGATCTAATCCAGCATCTGAAAAGATGAATAGAATCTCACTGACTGCAATAAGCATTGGATCAGGTACTGGATCAGTAATATATGTCAAATACTCTCTTTTCCTAGCCTGTTATTAAATATCTGCACTTATGTAGTACAACCATTCCTCTCAGTAGGCTATTCCACTACTCAAATATTAAGTGCCTACTCTTAATAACTCACCTAAAGTTTCATTTCTTAGCTTCAGGCTACTGGTTGTCTTTAGAAAAAGAATAATTATCTTTTTAGATTTTTATAATCCTTTAATATGCTCAACTCTCTGCTAGACTGTTTTAATTTAGCTGCTTTGGTCCCACATGTATCTTTTTTCAAAATATTTGTATAAATTCTATTTCCTTCCTTGGTGTTTTCTTCAGTTTTCTTTTATCCTTTTCAATTGTTCATACCAGGAAATCAATCTAATGAAATTAATATGCATTTTGTTATCTTTTCTCTGACTCATTGCATTCTTTATTGCCTTTTATCCCTCATTTTGTAATAACAGATTTTTTTTCTGAGGTATAGAAATCTCAGCTTGTTAAAGAAAATGGAAACTTCTCTATCCTTCATTCTGAAATGTAGCATCTCTCTTCTTAAACAAAGAAGTCAGATTTAAATAGCACAAAAGGCCATTACCACATAATATTACAAGTCAAGTAATATTGCTACCACCTTAGCCAACTTCGAGAAAGTCTGCTGAAATTAATTTGCATTGAGGAAGTCCATATGACAAAGCTAATACATTTTAATTGAGATGACTGTCACTGCTAAGCAACATACCTCTTTTTAGGCAGGTTATTGCTACCCGACCTCCAAAAGAATGTTAAAAGGACATAGCTGAAGTACTAGCGAGCACAGCTGATACTCCTTCCCTTTGAAACACTATGAGGTTTACGGATATCAAAAATAGCTAGGAATGTGGCCTTTTCTTTTACAAGGAATGGACTAATTTTATCCAGTCCAATTATGTTTAGGTCTTCTACAGAGCAATCAGAAAGCACCAGATAAAAACAACAATTCTACTAGTAAATGTTACTGCTACGTCATACAATTGGCAACATACAGAGATATTTTCTTTGCTATTTTCTGCACATCTCCTGAACTGTAGACTTACACCAGCATACTATCATAGAGACAGAGAGCAAACAAATATTTGCAATGAAAAGTACTTTTTTGTGTGTGTGTGAGAAAAACAAACAAGATTCTTTTCCTGACAAGATCACAAAGGGCCCCCATCTACTGGGAGTTTTTAATTAAGCTCTGAGAAGAAAATGGCTTGACAGAAAACTGAAAGTTAGAAGTAGAAGATGCTATTTACTCTCTCAGGAAGGGCTATTTTCTGTTTGTTTCCTTCACTGAAAAGCAAAAGCAAAATCCTGCAGATCATGCTACATTCCAAATTGAGAAAGCTCACTTTAGGCAGATTATAATACAAACTGACTGGTAAACCCTCCTTTAGCTCTCTGTGTTTACTCCTCATTACCAGACAGAAAATGTCAAAACTGCAGTGACCACCAGGCTGGTCGGGGGCAGGATATAGCACATGAAGAGAGGCCGAAGGAACAACGTTTTTTCAGCCTAGAGAAGAGAAGGCTACAGAGGACATTTCCTGCT
>NW_010588617.1:52951-72578 GCF_000705375.1 Tinamus guttatus | reverse complement strand
AGAGCAGGAAAGAAGGCAGTCTTTTACACTAGATTTGACATAGAAAAGGAGAAGGCAATACTGCCAGTTGTACAATATGGTGCTAGGTCTTGCAAAAATGTGTTTAAGTGTATTAGGTCTAAATGAAAACCCACTTGTTCCTGTCGATAGCTGCAATCCTAGATCTGAACAGCTTTATCACTTATATGAAACATTTTATTTTTGTGCAGAAATATCCAAGGTTATTCGCTCCACTGTAATAAAATAGTAAACCATATGAAGTGTGAAATCAATCTTGGCATATTCATAAGCTATGAATCCTGTCCAGGAGGCCAGCTGCCAATGTGGAAAAAAATCAATGATATTTCTAAGTAACACCAAAAGCACATTGTTTTTTGCTCCTCTTTCACTGAATGTATCACTATAATAGCAAGACCAAAGGCAGCTGGGTAACTGATAGTAACTAAAAACTGTGTTTCCATCTAACTTCCATAAATCCAAAACAGTCTACAATGTTATAAATATCTACTCGATAGAGCAAAAACATGTTAAACATCATATTTATTTTTATAACATTGTCAAATGCTGCATGACTATCTGTGTAACCTGTAATTTGGTAAAAAATGACAGTGTTATGGGCAGCAACAGTGCTTGTGTTATATATGGCAGCAGTGTTATATATGGCAGAGCTATGCTGTGATCCAGCAATATGCAAGAGGTTAGCTGTATTTGAGAACTTCTCAAGCAAATATTTTATAGCTCCTCCATACCAAAGGCAACAGGTAACAAGTAAGTATTCCATTGGTTTGCTTCCAAAAAGCATCAGTTGGACACCACTGACTAGGGAAACTAAAGTATCATAGCCCATAAAATAGTCACTTAGGTCTGTTTCATGGGTTATGCCACTTCTTACTTCCTGCTCTCAATATTTCATTAATGGAAATCATCCTGTTAATTAATATGAACCGTTAAGTTAAAGAGGTAGGACTGGGATACCCATAGCTACTGCTGTAATCACAAGAAGCTATACATACGCTAATATAACTATAATAACTGTCATGCTAGATCAGTTCATTTAGCCACACAATAATGTAGGTTGGAAAAGTCCCCTGGAAGCCATCCAGTCCAACCACAAATAATGTTTTCAGGGTGTATATTATTCTTCCTTTTTCACTTGAGCAGCTTGTTTGAATCAGAAAAGGAAGGGAATACAGCTACTTCCTCCCAGAAAAGCCACAAAGACCCCTAGGCCTGAAGCCACTATTCAGAGAAAAGCTGACACTACAGTGTTACAGGACAGAGAAAAGGTTGCTATTGCCTTATTGCCAGAGTTTCAATATATCCTACAATAGAAACATACTTTAATAAAGACAATATATTTTGATTTTCCACTTTTCTTAGAGCTAAAACCTCTACTTGAAAATAATGACAGGTTCTTCAACGGCTAACGCTAAATGGTGTTTTCCATTTTGTTTCTCATCTTGGAGACAATTCTACAAAGCACCAAGTTGCTTACTAGAAACCTACTCATGGAATGATCCCACAGTTCACTCAGAAGAAATAATTGTATCATCTGACTAAATTAGACTGTTTATCAATATTTACATGATTGCTTCAAAGAGTGGCTCCACTCAGGATTAGATTTGTGTAATTCTGGCTGTTGTACAATACAGCTCTGCTCAGGACCTAGAATGAAGGAACCTTTTAAAAATGACTACGCAAGGGTGACTGTCTCATAGGAAAACAGTGCTATTGGCAAAGGAACTGTTCGAAAAACGTTCGGGGGAAAGACCAAGGAAGATGATGACCCTTTGCATATTAATAACTCCAAAGCGTGATTTTGGCAGTTCTCTGAGGAAACACCTTTACAATTGTATACCGGTGCGGAACACAGTACACAGTTCAATTTTAATTGCATTGCTATGCTGTGTAAAGCATGTGAACTGTCTTTAGCTAATCTCTCCCTAATATGTTTTATTAAAGCCTGATGGCAAAGAGATAAAGTGTTGGAGACTCTGCTCCTCCGCCTCTTATAAGGCAAACTGAGTCCAAGGAAGGAACTTGTGCGTCATGGAGGAATTTGCTGCACCCTCCTTAATGTAAACTATCATTCTTTAAGTCTTCCAGAGGGACTGTGGGTCTGACACAAAAGTGTTTTATTTTAGCTGAGAGATTTTTCAGTACTCTCTGTACAGTTCTGCTTTAAAAACTTGCTCTGGCCTCATGTTGTTGTTCTGTATAACGAAGACTGTTGCATGTCATTCGTTAATAAATGTTCATTTTAAAAATTATTTTTAATTCTTTCTCTGTAATTCACACTCCCTCATTAAGATCTACCTCAAGCAATTGGCAAAGATACAGATGGACCAACAGCGGCACCTAAATCAACATGAACATTAAGTAGCATAGGCATTTCATTTATATTTTCAGGCTTATGATCTTGCAGGGCACCTTTTTAGTCTCATTTCCAGTGAGACTAAAATAGAGTCTTCCAGAGTGAGACTCTATTACCTCGCTTCCTTATTCTACCATGCTGCATCTTTTTTTTTCACTCATCACAAAAACAAACAAACAAATAAATAAATATTTTGATCTAAAATGGCAACCTGAGAGTATTACACTTCCCTTCAATTCAAAGAAGGGAATTATTGAATAATGAAATAACTTGCTCACAAAAAACAAATAAAAGTTTTGAAACTTCTAAAGAAATACAAATAATCTCTAAAAGAGCACTAGAGTTCAAGTCTTAGCATAAGGCCTACCAGAATTGATATTCATGCTTTGAAGCACTAATATAATTTGCATTGATTCAGCCAATAAAAAACAGTAATGGAATCAAAGGTCCACATGGCTAATTAAATCAATAAAAACAACAATATTAATCCAGGCTTGCATCAGTATCTAAAAGTCAGTATCATAATGCAAGCTGAGACAGAAGTTAAGCAGCTAATAAAAGGATTTTTCCCTCAGCACTACTCTTAGATGATTTGAACTTCAGTAATCTTTGCTTTAATTTTTGTGTGCTTCTCCAGTATTATAGTCAAGTGCACTTATAAGCAAAAGCAAAATAGTTTATTGTCCATTAGTATTTGTAACAACAAACCTGTTTTCAGTATCCTTCACCCTTTAAAATAACTTAATATAAGATTAATGTCAATGTACATTTTGATTTTGTAATGTCTCTACAGAGAATCATCTACGATTAGTAAAATTTGGCACTTCTAAACTATTCCACTCAACAATGAAAGTCATCACATTCTAATGGGGACTGAAAATATGAATTAATAAACAGTAAACTTACTCATATAGCCACAGGAAACAACTGCTTGTTTCAGATGCTGTTACGAAAAATCACATTATTACCCAGTTTTATATGTAAGGTATTTAGTTATGTCACATTCCTCATTAACAGCCAAATGCTGCATTCTGTGAAATTGCAGATGTATCTTGTATATCAGATGGATCTCTCTTAGGCTTTAAAATTAAGCAAGGGCAAAGTTATTTGGATCTTTTTTAAATCCAATATTCCTAAGGTGCAGAGAGCAAACATGCTGCTGCTGGAGGTTTCAAAGGCAAAAAAAAAAAGTAGGTCCTCACTACTGTGAAACACAGAAGAATTCATAAGGGCTTATAAGAATAAAGTTGTGAGGATTATTGCCTTGGCTAAATTCCAGAGATGTAATTGATTTCTTGGTTACTTAAAAATTCCTCAGCAGTTTCTCTTGGATTATTTATTCTTCACGTTCTGCACAGTTGAAAAGTTTACCATATTCTCATTTTAATTCCAAAAAGACAGATTTCATTGCTCAGTACTGTTCTTAAACACTGTATTTTCTAATTTTGAAAAGCATCTTCAAGTTATTAATTAAGATGAGCAGAAATATTTTTATGATAAAAAAATACATATCTCTACCTCTGTCTTTAAACTGCCATGCTTATTTTTCCCAAAACGCACCTCAGGATTTTTTCAGTGCTTTCTTCAAGTATTATAAGCTTTGTGGTCTCTCTAAAACTGAAATAAATTACTGGGATCAGCATCAGAAAACCTTCTGTTCTTTTGTCCTCTCCCTATCTGCCATAATGGATCCTCACTAAAGAGAGAAAAGGTAATGAAATCACGTTCCTCCATTTGTCTGGGGCAGAATTCCCATTTATTTTACTGAGCGAGGGGTTCTGTGGGACTGGTGACAGACTGGTCCGTGTGGAAATAATTGTGTTAGAAAGTGGAATGATGTGAGAAAAGAAAACCTGAAAAGTTCCTGAGAAACTGAAGTAAAAAAAAAATCACAGAAAAAGAAAAAAGCAGCCTAACCTTGAGTCTGGATTTGAGGTGCGCACAGATCATGTGGATGTTCCACAAAGTGTCTGCACTCAACCAATATTACAAAGTCTCTGGTGCAAAGAAAACCTTAAATTTGAACCACAGCAAAATCAGCACGATACTGGCTATGTGTGTCTGCAGAATACGAATGCAGAAACTTAGATGTGAAATCATATTCACTTTGGTGATGGACAAATTCAGGTGTTTGCACGACATTTTAAACATTAGCATTGCTCACTTTTTCACTGTGCTTTAAACAGTGCAAGAAAGATGTCATAGTATGGAACAAAGTACACGCTATGATGAATTACCTGTCTTGAGCAAGTGTCTTTTAATATTGTAAACTAAGTTTGAAAGAAGTGTAAATATAACCAGAGACTTAATATTTCAAAAATTTGGGAAATTTTTAAAGAGGGGAAGGACACTGCAAGTCCAGTGTCCTGAATTCTTGCCTCAGCTAAGCAGTTCATGGTGTGACCTTACCCTTGAATCTCCAGCAGGATCTGAAGGCTGCTCTGTGGATGCACTTTGTGCCGCAGGGAAGCATTTCCTCGCTCGCTGGAAGTGTGATTCAATTGGGTCTCATTCAAAAACCCCCTTGCGTCTCAATCAAGTAAGATGATCTAACAAATTAATGAAGGTGATAAGGTCTTTTATAGAACAGAGTGCTTTAACTCCTTTTAGCTATGACCTACAGAATAAGATGAGCTCCTTGTCTTTTGACAAGGGAGAAAAATCTTTTCTATTTTTTTTCTTCTAGTATATTTTAGCTGAAAAACTAAAACTATTTGGTATTTTTTGATTCATACAAATTCTTAGATACTGCCTCGAAACACTCCAACCACTCACATGTATTCTCTCAGGTACCACTTGTAATCCTTATTTGTTGTACAGCATTTACAGAATAAAAGCTTTCCAAGTTGAACAGCTGAGTCTACATCCATAGCTTTTTCTTCCCCTCCCAGTGCCCTACATGACCAAGCTAGCATGAAGTACAGAATATCGATTAGAAGTGTGCTATGGATTCCTTGCACAGCAAGTTAAATTACTGTATACTGTATATTTTTAATTTCCCACATATAACAATAAACATGATTGATTCTTCAATTTCAGAACATCGTTTTGGCAATTAAGAAAATAAATACCCTTTCCATGTATAGCCAGCTTTTTTTCCAAGTAAATGTCTGCACTGTATTAGCTCATGTGTGACAGACAAATAACTACCCCTCTCCCTTTAGGCTCCATTCTGTTTTCTATTTCTTTTATATATATATATATTATTTATTTAGAGCCTGCCATTCATTTTCTCACCTGACAGTAAAAACCTCAGGACGTGGTTGTTGTGAAGAGGATTATCTTTCAGATCAATGCTGAAATTGATTCCAAACCACACTATTTATCAGCCTGCAGCTAAAGCACTAAGAGTCAGGAAATATTTCCTCTCTTTCAAATCCATTCTTATGCTACTGTTGGAAAAAAGTGCAGTTCTACAGTCTATATTAATACGCAGCTTTTTTATCCCTTGTCCATGTGGGATAGCAACGTCAAATGCAGAGTGCAATTAGTTGCACTATCAAATTCTCTTGAAAAGAAATAAAGTAGAAAAGATAACAGTATAACTAATTTTTGCACTGCTGCCAAATAGTTGCTGGTATAGCCTTACTGTGGCAACTGAATTGAATCCTTCTATATTTCAAATTAAATTTCCTGCATATTTCTATCAGTATGCCATAACGATATGAGAAGCATACATCAAACGTCTCTTTTTAAAACCTGACTTACGAATGTTTTTCATCTTTAGACTGACAAAGAAAAAATACGATGCTGTATTGCTTCAACTGTGTATGCAAACTATAGAAAATTAAACCAGGAGAGAAATCAATCTATCTAGGCATGATACAACAGTCACTCAGGTATGTATCAGTTTAACTCTGCCCTGGTTGTATGATTAGCAAACTTCACGGTGGACAACTGAGGGCAATACCATCAATGGTGAAAGTTAAACCAGGAGTGTTTTTGTTTACTTCAGGTGCTGTATGATGCCTTTCTGTACTTCAGAATATAGTGGAACTGGTTAGCTCATTCTGACTTACGGTTAAAATTCCATTTTAATAGAGGCCTGAAAATACAGGACAAACCAATGAAGTTTAATCTAATGTACACACAAGCTCCAAAAAAATGAAAATGTACAGTATAATTTATAGTATGCAAATATAGTGTGCTTTCAGACAGAAAAGACATCCATAAAACTATCATAAGACTAATTGGTATAATTAACCTCCTACCTTTTTGCTTGAACTTTAATACTTGATGGAAGACACAACTTTGACAATGTAACTGCTACTGGAGTGACATGACCACTGCAATTGTCCACTGGTGCTAGAGGTGACCCTTGTGGCTTGTATCGTGGCTGTGCAGTCTTCAAAATTTTACCAAATGCAATGTACCACTTCCCCAAAAATCGTAAGTTTGCCCACATCTATTATTGGCACTCAGGAGAAATTTAATGGCCTGCAGGAACACAAATGTACTATGAACTTCTTATATCTTCTATCAAGAATGATATTGATCTTGGGAAATATGTAAATAAAATTTTGAACTATTCAGCAATCAAATCGTTGGGTTATTAAAAAAAGGGAAGTAAACAAAGGGAAGATAAAATTTCCTATCATTAGTCAATCCAGTAAATTTTTCAGCATTACCAGTCTTCTCGTTATATTACTATTACTTTTCATTATATCTTTAAATTCTTCCAGACTTCCAGCAAAATAAACAGAAAAGTAAATCTAAGAAAACATTAACAAGCCCTTTAGCCACAGGCTTTTCACCTTCCATTTTAGGTTTCTCATACACACTATCAATCTCAAAACAGACACAAAAAGGTAGCCATACTGTTCATAAAACTCTGTTCTACCAGAAACACATGCAGCCTGGAGCATTTACTCACATTTAGAGCAGCAAAGCACTCAGTAAGACAGAAGATCACATTTTTTATGATCTCTGTTGAATGCACAAGCACTTATTTTAAGCATGATCAATACAAATCAAAATTCCTAAGAACACTTTGTGTTATTCATTAATTGTTTTGACTTTTTAGGGAGAGTGAAAAAGCAAGATTTCCAGGGTTCCTGGAAATTTGTCTACACCACTGCAAACAAAAACGTATTTAAAGGGATTCTTTTTCTAACAAACAGAAATGAAAAATTCTAATCTGATTACAGCTACTAGAAAAAATATATACTTACATACAAAATATATGCATTTATACAAAATGATTGGATAGTCATAGAACATTGTAGCATTCCATCTCTGAAATTATATTTGGAAAGCAGTTCACAACAGATCCACCACACTTACTACACATGAACATTTATTTCTGTTAAAAATAAAAATACATATTTTGCACAGCTGTGTTTCCTTGAGAAACAACATTTTAAGTCGTCCCAATTCTTGAGTCTATCAGCAAAGGGCTATTGCTGAAAACCCCTGATTAATGGGAAAATGTTGGATAAAATGGAGTTCTCTATTACACAGTAGATTCTCAGGAACAAAACCTTCCATGAAATGATTCTACTGATTTACACAGCTATGACTAGTGTGCTAGCCTTTTACTTTGGGCATAATAGGCTACTGTTGGTTACTTTTTATCACATTAGGCAATTATCTCCCACTGTAATTCTTGACTCATTGGTCTGTCCACTTCTTTCTAATACAGATATAAAGAAACATTACAGAGGTAAATGTGATCTTACAGCTACCTATCACACTTAATAAAATCACATTAACCAAGGAAATTGGGTCAGTTAGGAAATTATCAGACCCACATTTCTGTGACTTTATAGCTCAATCTGAGGTAAGGTCCAATACCTTCCAAAGGTTTCTATGGGTATAGCTGAAGCCTGCAACTGACTCCTTTTTATGTAACTGTTGAGCATAAAATTGACTTCAGTGGCCACAAATATTTGCTGTATCTGTGTCTATGGACAAACCTATTTACAAATTATGAGACGATCTGCTGATCAAGACTCTGGATGGATTTAGGGTATCTCGATTCTACACTTAGCTTTGCCACTGTCCTGGTGCATGATCTCCCAGCACAGCTGGTGCTGCTGTGTTCAACGCCGCGCTGGAGCAGGTAGAGCATCCTTACAAAGTACTGCCCTGCACGATGTACGCAGGTCCAGGAGAAATGGGGGAAAGGATGACCCCCTCGGAGTGTAGGTTTCGGTATCAGGCTTATACATAAGTGTTTAGAAGAGATCTGGGTCCTGTTACTCCTGCATATTCAAGCAACTGAAAAAAATATCCCTCTAGGTGTGGACAACCAGCTTAGTTTGCTTTGCAGCTAAACAGAAAACTTACACAGTCAATATCTTGGAATGTTCTTCAAACGTCTGGGATATCATGATTAAGTCTCCATCCACTTGAATATCTTTAAATGTACATTTCTCATATCCCATCATGGACTTTCTTAATCACCAAGCGAAAAGCCAGCCTAGGCCCATGTTATTCTGTTTATGTCATCTGTCCTTGCTGGCCAAAGGATCAAGGTTCACAGAGATAAGGAAACGGGGATTATGATTTAATAACTCTATGAAAGAAGACACTCATCTGAGAGCCCGGGTGAATGGAGTCAGCATTACAGTATGGCTTCAGCTTTTACAGCCATTATAGAAAATACAAAACAGCACGGAAAAAGGGAACAGAAGTCAGGATTCCCACCTCTTGAAGTACACTAGAGCTAGGCTCTCTCACAAAGCCAAAGCTGCTTTCCTTGCTTCAGGCCCCATAAACCTGACATTTCTTCTTGCACTGCACCCTTCTTCATGAGAAGGGATGGAAAAAGAGTCTCTTCTGTGACAGTCTTGTTTGTACTCCAGTGTCCAAGGCAATTATCTAGAAGGTTGAAGTTGCCATCTATACAGACAGGCAGGCATCTAACTTTGGTCATTGACTAAATGCTGAAACCTCCACTTTATAAAAGGTGGACAAAATTTTTTTAGTACTGAAGAAGTTGTATTAAGCTTGTTAGGTTTTCCCCAAATCAAGTCTCTCAGGTACTTCTATTTTGTGTAGTGGAAATGGTTAAGAGATCCAACTCTCCACTGTGCAGCTATACCTGTCTATCTCTGTCTTTTGATTGCTTTCAGTGGAGTTACACTAGAGTAAAATGGAAGCAAAGTAGTGGTAAATCAGTCCTAAGATATGCTCCTGATGATAGCTTTTTGTTTTTTTCCAAATCATTAACAGGCTATCTGGAATGACAGTGCACGAAGATCATTATGTCTTAATGAGGTGATTAAAAACAAAAAATTTGCAGTTGTTGCAAAATATTAGATTGGACTCAGGAAAACAGCAGCAATGCTTAATGTAGTATTTTAATTTATTATTTGATACTAACTATAAAGTCTTCAAATTTGAAATATGTAGTTTTAAATTACCTAATTTAAACATATTCCTAATGTTAAAGCATTAACTGATACTTTAAAATGTTGGCCTAATTTTAGAACTATTTACAGGTGCTGTTCTGATACTATTTTTATGGTATATTGCTACATATTATTAATCTGTGCTTAATGATGTGAAGGATTTAAAGAGAACATTGTAAGTTTATGTTTAAATTTAAACCTTACACAATTCTTTCCCTGGTAAAGCTATGGTACCTAGCTATGCTAGAGGTTTCAAAAAAGGCATCAAAACTTATGGCTGATGGCTGATACAGCTACTGAAAATATACAGCATGAAAAACCACATCTCAAAAGTTATACAGGTACCTAACCAAGCTGGGCAGATACCTCTAGATACCTAACTGTAATTCCAACACCACTGGTTTCCTTGCTCTCTAGAATTTCACAAATTTGAGTTCATTCTGATTCACTCAATTTTGCCAATTTAACAACTTCTAGAATGAGTCCAGCATTCTTGGAGTTCAACAGGCAAGACATAAAATTGTTGCCTTCTATGGCCATGCACAGGTCACAGTTGGACGTTTTAGTGTACAAATTCATATCTCATGCCACTCATTCAGAAATGATCTTAGAAACTACTCTACACTTGGTATTTGTATCTCATAAATGAAGATGGAAGCCTAAATATCAAGAAGAAACAAAACTTTCTCATCTTACCCCTTTTATCATATACTAAGAAGTCACTGCCTTCTCTTCATTACCCACGTGGCAACTGCATTTTAAGTTGTATGTTTGCACAAAAACTGCACATTTGATCATATGCTACAAAAATCTGAAATACATTTTAAACAAGATTCAAGGAACCAAAATCTATTTCTCCTATATTATAGAAATTTCCCTTGAGTTAAGAATAGGAATTTAAAGAATCACTTAATGGATTTTTTATTGCAGTCTAATATATCCTTTAGTTTTAATACAAAAGTGCTGACACATACCTCGTTGCCAGCACACAGTGCTATAATGTTTGTCAATTACAAATATACTTCCAAAATCCTTACAGATGTGTTTATTTCATCACTTTTCACTTTCTTCTTTCCTCAGAAAACAACAACAACAACAACAAAGCTTTTCTATTAGTAAGATAAATATTTTCATGACTACATATGGAGTGCAAAGAACTACAGAATGATGAACATCTAATGTCCTCTTGAAGCAATGCCATCATAATTTCTCTTGAAAGTGACCTGAATTAACATTTTAGAAGTTTCAATGGGATATAAACAGAATGACATTGAGAAAGGCTTAAGATTATTTCTTAGCCTAGAATATAATTTATAACAAGATTAAAAGACATAGAAAACGTGCATTATCTTATTGTTACTCAGTTGGCTTAACAACATGCATAACAGGACAGCTGGTGTGGTTAATTTTGAATATGGAAAGCATTACAAAGAGAAGAGGTTCTTCAAGAAAAACTCGGCTTGCAGCTGTGTTGTTTATGTACTGGTTTATCCCTCTGGATCATCCCTCTGATCTCAACCCACAGACTACAGTTAGAAGATGGAGTACTGTCAGTCAGAAAATTCCCGGATCACTCCAGTTTGTAGATAAAAACACAAACTCCATTCCATAGAGAGCTGCTAAATCACAGAATAACACCAACATTTGGGAGCTGCGGTATCTGTTAAGTTATTACATTCTGCACTGTCATTAGCTTCTGTATTGAGTATAGCCCATGACAAGTGCTTAGCAGAAGTTTAGTTTAAAGATGTGCTGATCTGCATTTAAATTCAAAGGCTGCAGTATTCACATTTAATACCAGTTCCTTACTGCTACTACCTGGTGATCAAAAGTAGTGACTGTTTTAAGCAGACATTAAATCAGCTTAGGTTGTAGACCAATGGAGTCAGTAGCTGTGAGGCAGTATTAGTGATCCGACAATTTCTCCCAGTGTTAGAGACACATCCTTACAGGCAGACTTGTGAAGTGCAAGTTTGCCTGCTTGAATTTTGAGTGCGAGTCACCTGGGGAGGCATGCTTGCAACCAGGCCTTAAGTGAAACCTATGCACAGAGTATGTAGGCACTCAAATCTACATCCAGTGAGACAGAAAGGAAAAACTTGACACCATCAACCAGCTGAAAACAATTTAGTTTGTATCTTCCTATTCTCACATATATGGAATAAGAAAGGAAAGAAAGCACCACACAGGTCTTGAACACCTACAGCACGAAAAATGCTGTTACTTCTTTCCTTTCTATTTTTCCTGTGACTTAACGAAACCTATATAGACTGAGGAACCAGACAAAACTGGCAAAAACTCTTCAGTGATGTCCAAAGGCACATTTTGCTGAACTATCTATTTTTCACTGGTTGAGAACCCTTGTTTCTCGTAAAGATATCTCTAATAAAAAAAATACCAATTCTTTCAGTTCTTCATATGTAATGTAAGTCTAGCAAAAGCTTTAAGTCTAATGCTTAAGAACAACCAAAAAAATTCCTTTACTTTCCTTTTTTTTTGCCAGAAAACTCTGCTGATCTCCTAATATCTACAATGATGCATGCTGGTATTAGTAACAGAGCCATCACAGCAACAGACCTTACAAAACAAATACTCTAAAACTTTCAGACTACAAATAAGAATTCTCTGTGAGCTTGCAAACTTATGCTAAGGCAGGCTTAGGAAAAATATAGCACATTAAAATGAAATAAAGGCTGTTTCATTATTCTTTTAAAAGGCTACAGTAAGTTATTACCCAGAGTGTGTTCATCAGAACTGGAATCTGACAGATCCATGGATGTTTTCCTCCCTAATAGATCAAGTTAATCGTAAAACATACACTATTTGCTACCCAGCTCCCTTCTGTTAATCTACTTGTTAGCCTTAAATCCCAACCACCAATGCTTATTCTAAGCATGCCAGAGCCATAAAAAATATTTACACAGCCTGGCATCCTTGTTTACTTAATTTTTCTACTTTGTTAAATACAAAGAATATATTTATGAAAAAAATGTTCTAAGGCAGCAACAATTTTAGATAAATTACTGAAAAGGATGAAAGATTTAATACTTAACTACACTATCGAAATAAATGGAATAAGTCTCAGGAGCAAACAAGAACTGCTGAATGTCTTTTAACTATGATTTAGGACTCATGTATTGATAAACCAGGCAGTCTGACTGCCATTATTTTTAAATATGATAACTTACTTGCAATGTAAGTGCAGATAAAGGATATAAAGTACTTCTGAATTTGCACTGCAAACTATTAACTTTAAAAGCAAAGGGGCTTCACTGAAATCTAAGGAGCTCACATTTCCTATGGGAAACACGGTTTCATTGGCAGCATATGCTGACCCAAAGGAGAAGTCCCCTTTTCTTCCTTTTCTGCTGTTTTAGTCACTTACCCGATTCACCCTGAAGTAGCAGGAATACTGTCCTCGGCACACAGCCAGAGATGGTGCCGAGGATCCGACTACCACCTCCACTGGCACCACGGCCTTAGACCAACTTAGACCAAATACGGCTTTTAGTCCAAGCGCTCTCGTTTGAAAACATCACAAATAAAGGAATTTTGGTACAAATGTCACCAACATAGTAATATTATTGGGATCTGGCTCATTTATTCTAGAGCCAAATTAAAGCTAAACATATGCAGAGCTGAAAGTAAAAGGAAATCTGTTTATTCAAAGTGTGCATTTAAAGGCCTGTCAGAATTCTAGGAGACAAAGTAGTTAAGTCTTGACCTGACTGCAGGTTTACCACCAAAGGACAGAGAAATCTGGAGGACCCAAGACAGGTCTGCTGTTGGTTTGTGTTGGTCATTTTCAGTTTGTAAACAGTTCAATTGCATTGATTTATTTTATTTTTATGTTTTGTCTGTTTGTTGTTCCTGTTCACTTGTTTGCACTCTAAATATGTTTAGTTAAATCTTCATAGCACTGTGTTGCATCACAAAATCTGGATGAACGATTTTTGCTTAGCAGCTTCTATTCTCAGTCACATTGCAGAGCTAGATAGGGCTATTTACATTTGTTTTCACTCAAGTGCAGGCGTGGATATTTTTTACTTTTCTATAGCAAGATCAGAGTTTGGTCTTACATGCAGAAGAAGACTATTCAATTCAAAGTAATAATTAGACACACCAGCTTACATACAACATAGGTACTCTGTTTTACTGCCTGCATGGAGGTGAAATTTTCTAGAAACATGAGCAGGAATATCGCTAGGAAAAGATATGAACCGGATTGGAATATGGATTCTCTTTGTTGGCAAAGAGATGGAGCTTCTCCAAAGAGGCAACAGGAAGAGAATTAAAAAATTGGCAGACTCTTCTGTTACTAAGAAGAAGGAAGGAAGCAACGTCCAGCCTTAGCAGACTGCCATGTATTCACTTGGTCCTTCAGAAGGATCATTGCAGAAAATGGAGGACAGATTTCCCTGCAAATATTGCGTTCTAATTCTCACATATTTGAGACTTGAATCACTTTCTGTCAGACAGTATTCAGGCTACATGTGCTAATAAGCATAGGCTGAGATTGGTGCTTTATATATTTTATCCCAAATATCTTAGTGTCTACATAGAATGAAATATCACAATTTTTAAAATTTTATTTTAGGCAGGACAAAAATCCACTTTTTATTTAGCAGGCAAAAAAAAAAAAAAAAAAGAAAGAAATCTGACTGCACCCTCTTGAAGCTATGTGCTATATTGACATGCAAACAATTCCAGTAAAGAATTCATGCTGTTATCGTAAATTAACGGAAATACTGACATGAGCTCCCTGGCATAGAAGACAAGAGAATGTGTCTTCCAACATCTAATGTGAAATGAATGCTAACATTCATCATTAAAAAAATAGTAATTCATTTTCTGAAAGCAGTCTTCTCTCAAATAAAAAAGTTTGAAAATTATTAGCATAGTAAAATGATGGATGTGAAAAATCAGTTGATCACAATGAGTTGCTGAATACTGTTAGTATTAGACATCTTCAGTTTATATAAAAAAATGCTTTTGGCATACAGTCATTGAGAACTTTAAAATTATATTACAAAAAGAACACACTTTCATGAGTGAAATATTTCATGTTTGTCATAATGATTCTTAAATGTCAAGCAACCTTTCAAACTGTGAACTGTATTGCAGTGATGATTATATCTGTCTTGTATTAAGTCTTTTGGAAAAATATGTTGGTAAAACTAGGTAAATTTTGAATTCTGAACTGCAGCTTGACAAATGAAACTATTTAAAAAATGAACACTTCATACCAGCATCTTTAGAAAGTGAGCAGCTTTTTTGTGTTTTTCAATGTTGCTCTTGCTGCTTCTTTCTCTTTACTGTCTCAAGTCATTCAGCCACATTTTTCCTTCTTATGGGAGAGAAGACAGTTGCTGTGAATAGAGTTAATGTTAACTCCCTGCAAAGCATGATATTCAAAATATTTTTGCAGCTGTGAGCTACTAAATGAAAAGTAAATATTATTTACAGGTTAATCTATTCCCTACTCAAGTTTTACCCTTATTACTGGAAATGAAAGATATTGAAGCGGGAAGTATGGAGACACAACTCTTTCACGAATACAGTGAACAGATTCCAGACTGACAGCACAGACTGCTTTGTACCACTCTACCAGGTGCAACTGTGAAGGCAGCTTTCTGGGGATGTCAGTAATTCACACCTCTATCAGCATGCATTTTTACTTGATATTGGTGCCAGTTTCCAATGAAAGTATTTCAAAATTTAGATAGAGTCAAGTCAGAATGCATTTTCCTATTTTCAATGACTTTTCACAGTGTGAGAATACATACGTACTTTCATTTTCTTGCAAAGCAATTCAAACAATAGATTAGATTTGAAGGAGAAATAGGAATTATAAAATACATGCTTTCCAATTAATAAGTACATTACTTGTGAGATATTTCAATACTTATAAAATACGAAGAACACCAATTTAGTGTTTTGGCAGTTCCAAAATATTAGCTGTCACATTCAAACTAACATTCTTTGTATTCAAAAACATTATCTTGAAAGTTATTTTACTAGCATTTCATATTAAGGAAAAACAGAAAAAAAATCAGACAAACAGCTGAAGTAGTATCTACATATAGCCTGTGGAACTTCTATTTCACAAAATTTGTCTCCTTAAGGTACTAAATGTTTATCAGACTGCTTGTATCAAGAATTCCAAAAATCTCACATGGGAAATCCTGTTTCTGTGCTGAAGATCTCAACAAACAGTGAAGTTCAGACACAAACATGTCATAGTGATCATCATCCTGCTGTGAAACTTTTTTTTTATTTGGGGAACTATTCCTGATGTAATACTTCTGTGAACTTTTCACATGACATTAAAAAAAAATTAAAAATGTAACCATCTCTATTTGATTTTGACTATTAAACCCATATGATTTCCTTCCGCACCCAAAATTTACCAAAAGAAGTGCTCAGTTGGCTAAGAGGGAAATGAAACCTTAAGCTTTTTTTTTTGTTTTTCAGCCATGGTGCTGTCATGGTGCCTTCAGTCATGGCGCTTCACACATAAAGGATTCCACAATATATTTTAGAAAAAAAAAAGTCTTCTGGTTATAAAGAATAAATTTTAATTAAACAAAAAAATCTGGTTTAATTCCTTTCTCACAGCTAACATAATATCTAAGTACTTTTATCTTAAATGCATTAGTCAAATGGACCCAGCCATAAGACTATATTTTAATTTATGCATTTTTGAGACAGACTAGAGCTGTATATATCTATATTTTATCTACACATACTTACAGAGCTAACATAGCTTTATATGAAGCCATGTTTTAATTTTCACTATCACTCACCATATAGCATCTCCTGTATCTTTACTGCTACATGATGTTATTAACAGTGTGTGTATTTGATCATCATAACATTATTCTACTCCATTTGATCAGTGCAACAGGACAAGTTTATTTGCTCTGTGAATCATAGCTATTCACTTTCTCTCATTTGTAGGTACAGAACTCTCAGTGATGGCATTAATAATTCTGTCCTAAGTGTGTTGCACTGCGATGATATCAGACTTTTGGAAATTTATCTATGAATGAAAAGCAAGTGTGTAACTAAGTTATCACCTTTCTGTTATTTCTAATTAATGAGGCAGTCCTTCCAGAGCCCTAAAAATAGTTTCTGTAATTGTGTCATAATTTACTGCAGGCTCTTACAAGGACTGATGCCTATCACTGGTTGACTAAGCATGGAGCTGAAGTGCTGAACCCATGTTTTTCCTTGAATGCATTTTCATTTTATTGCTGATTTCAGCTGATCAAACTGGCTTCCATCCTCCTTCTAATTTACTTCTGCCTGTTGTGTCCTTCCAATCTGGAGATGGTAAACCATGGGGATTTGCAGATCTCTGCAAATCACAAGAGTAAAATGCCACCAACTTTAAAGCAAAGATCTTTTTCAACTAGAGGTTAAATATAAGCAGAAAATTACTAAATTCCTCTTGGCCATAATCCCAGAAAGAGCAAACTTTCTCACTCCTGGTTCCTTTTGTTCTCTACTATTTTATCTCTCTTGGGAGAAGGAAAACCATTCGTTTCTGATTCAGAGCAAGCTGACAGGCTGGCTAGTTTCTCACCACCAGACAGATAGGTGTTTTTATTACGACGAAAATTTGTGAACGGAGCTGTAATTCCATTCCTATCACTCATAAAGATCAATTCATTCATTCCATCACTAGATACGTCCAGACAGACATATACACTACAGTGTGCAGCTTTTTGTGATGCCAGCGAACCTTCTGGACCAAAAAAACTCCTATCAGTATGGTCTCTGCTCTCTTATCAAAACACAAGTAATAAAAAGCAATTAATTCTATAGATATATAACAAACCACACATAAAACATTTCTTGCTTCCTTATGTCCAAGCAATGATCTCTTATGCAAACCGCTTTTCTTCATTTACAACAATTGTACTAAGTATTTCTATCGTTACATAGGTGCCTGCCCATGGAGCCATGCATTAAGAAACAGAATAAATTTATAAAATCTATATGGTGAAAATTGGGAAAAAACAATTTCTGAACTGCAAGATTAATATCTTGCAATTAATATGGAAGTTATTATGGAATATCTTGCAGTTAATATGGAAGTTACTTTAGCTGAACATTTCTTCATTATTTCTAGAGGGTATAGCTGGACTGCTGTTTTCCCTTTAGTTTCTTTTCTGTTTTTTTCTTCCTTAGCTTTGCCTCATTCTTTAATTCACACCCCATTTCCTCTTTCCTCCTTTACTTTCAGTCTTATTTATTCAGCCCTCTGACTTGATGATTTCTTGCAGTTAATATGGAAGTTACTTTAGCTGAACATTTCTTCATTATTTCTAGAGGGTATAGCTGGACTGCTGTTTTCCCTTTAGTTTCTTTTCTGTTTTTTTCTTCCTTAGCTTTGCCTCATTCTTTAATTCACACCCCATTTCCTCTTTCCTCCTTTACTTTCAGTCTTATTTATTCAGCCCTCTGACTTGATGATTTGTCCCTCACACTATTCATCCTTGCTTTTACCTCTGTCAGGAGCGCTAGGACTGGTTCATGAATCAAGTGAGTTCCACCTAAACGCAGTTGCACAACATACCTGAAAGTGCAGTATTAGTTGCACCTAATTCCACTGCACAAAGGCAAATTTGTCAAAGCATGATCCCTACCCTACGCTCATTGTAGTTCTATGCAATGATCACTCTTGATTTAGAAAAGGTGAAGATCAGCAGAAGTCATGTTAGTTATTTACTACATGCACAGACGGGCGCTCACAGTGTGCCTGGGCTTGCAGCGTGTCTCTGCTACACAGCACAGTAGAGAGAAGCCCCAGCTGTCTCCAGTGAAAGCACCCATGCATTTCTGGCATTACACTTTGTGTTCTCCTCTGTCCATGATAACCGGGTACTACAATTAGCTGAAATTCCGAAACTCCAATCTAAAATTGTGAATAGTTGGTGTGTAATTCAAATCTTCACATGGTCTTTGCAATATGCAGATTTATGTCATTGCTTGATGATAATATACTAGAAACATACAGCACTTCTATGGATGTAACACTTCTATGATGCTGCACAAAATCAAATTGAAGAATGAAAATGAACCAGCTTTTCCATCTGGATGAAAAAAACACAGCCCAAAATAACCAAAACATGTTGATATATTTATATTAATTAATAAATTACATTTTAATTTAGTACAGAATACACTGCATAAATCAAAGCAAAACACCAAGCTAATTAGAGGAAGGGCCTAGTGTGTGGCAATTTTTTTTCAGAAAGTAAGTAATGCATAATGCCTGACCATATGGTCTTTCAGTCCTGTTGGCTAATTACCTACAAATCGCTGTACCAATTTTACAGCTGTTGGTTGTTATTAACAGAAGTAGGTTTTCATGTGAGAATTGTTCCCCTCTTTCATAGCTTTTCAATCTCACCAGGAAAAAAAAAAAAGTATTCAATATATTTAATAGACTGAATTGCAAAGGATACCTTCTACTATCCAGTTCTGTTAAGAAGAGATATCTGTTAAATGAAAATATGATTGATACAATTGAACAAAAGCTACAGTCCTATTCATTGTGTTGCTTTAAAATTGGAAGTTGATATTAGTGAAAACAGTTGTATCTGCATCAGGCTTTTCTTGTGCTGTGTAAAGGCAAAGTAGCCCTGGGCACATACATTAAAGCACACACATGACAAGCATTAAAATGATGCAATAATGATTTTTGATATAGAAAGCAATTAGCATTTTTTAATGATCCATTCTGTAGAAGCCATGTCTAATTTGGGGCATCTACTTCTAACAGGACTTCACCATCTATGCGTTAAGAGTTTAAATCTTAATTATTGCTTTTGCATTATAAGTACTCTAACATAACTATCAATTATGGAAACTACAATCACTTGCAGAA
>NW_010588617.1:8575-52940 GCF_000705375.1 Tinamus guttatus | reverse complement strand
AACTAGACAAA
This sequence comes from Tinamus guttatus, assembly GCF_000705375.1. The sequence goes on along the minus strand of NW_010588617.1, from coordinate 52,929 downwards.
ACTAAAAGAATAAGTAAAATCCTTTTTTCACCACCCTTCAGCCCAGAAGAGCCTTGAAGTTCTACTCTTTGATTACCAACTAATTATGCAAATTTGGATCTACAATTCCAACAGCTGAGAATAAATGACTTTGCATGGCTTACTTATATCATGCATATACCTCACATTTCTCCATCACATGTTTATATTGTATATTGTTCAAGAAACAAATCATTTTTCCAAGATTAATAATTTTTCAGATCTTTCTCTAGTAGTAGTCCTGTAAATAAATATCACCATAGTAAAAAAATAAAAAGGGAGGAACTTTTTTCTCTGTTCACTAGAACTAATTCTCCAAGAAACAGCTTTGATGTACTGTTAAACAAATGTTCATCAGTTGGATTTCCAGGTTGAGCTTGTCAGAAGTGCTAACTAGAAGACAATGATTTAAAAAGTTTCTATTAAATCAGTCCCAAACAGGAACATTTCCATACTTCCATACTTTATACCAAAATATACATTTCTACAAAGATTAATGTATCTCTCTTCTCATTTAGAAATGTGTATTCATCAAAATGTTTCCCTACTGTATCATACTGTACATATAACAGTGTAACTAATGAATCTTTGCTATGAAAATACCTGGCTTCCACAGAACAAAATATAATCATTTAAATTAACTTTTCCTCATTTTCATAAAATGTGCTAATTGAAACATTTCATATAAATTAAGCAGCTAGAAATATCTTGAGTAACAGGACCTTAAAGCATAGTATTTAGACACTAAATGGGGAGGAAAATGTTTTGAGTACAAGTCTGAAAACTCATAAATTCAAAAAAGTATCTGGCAAAATTACTGCGGAAATATACCCAGAGGCTATGGCTAAAAGCAGGATCAGCTAATGATGCCAAGAACAGTATCCATGTAAGTGATTATTCAGTCTCTTATAGGTGTTTTGCCATCTGTAAAGTGAAGAGCTATATTCATACTTCTATTTCCTATAGAAATGCAACAGTCTTTCTGCAGAAAGGATGAAATACCCCAACTCTTTACGTTTTCATCTCCCCTTGTTTAGCTCTCTTGCTGTTTCTTAGGAGACAGTAGTTTTATCTCATAAAACTGAGACTTCAAAAATGTTTTGCTCAACACTTTCAGAGAGGATGAAGAGGGAAGGAGGAAAGGAATGCTAGCAACAACCAGAGAGGTAACACACACCTTTGATATGGGAAATACTCACAACGCTCAAGTTTTGAGTCTGCGTGAGGCAAAAAAGGAAACATTAGGCTATTAGTTCTTCTGGGGTATGATTGCTCTTTCCTTTCATATTTGACCATAAATCCCAACAAAGTCTAGGAAAACCTATTCGATGAAAGTGTTATTCAAATTCAACCAGCAAATGATTTCTGACAAAAAGATATCTGCTCAGAATATTCCCAACAGCTCCTCTCTTCTCGTACCTATGGTCTCCTAAATTAGCCCTCTGCTTCTTGCTTCTAAAGAGACTCCTTTTCCCCAACATTCCTTTAATGCCAAGGGAGTTTTTGTGTTTCCTGTTTTTTTTTTTTCATGGCAACTCAACAAAATGTGCTCATAAACTCAGAAGGCCTTTCTGACACCTATCTCATTCCAGGTATTTTTGTGTTTCTCACTACCGAAGCATAAGTGCCCAGCATTAGCTACTTCCTTCCCATCACTTTTGGTGCAAGCTGTTTGGGTGATCAGAAAACCCTTCAAAGCAAAAATGCATTTACAGCACATGCAAATACTCCTACAAGCCTGTCCCAAGTCACACGACTCTGTGGCTGAGCAGAGTAGAGCACCCAGATCAGACGTGACTGCCTATAGCATCCTAACCGCTAGGTCAATGACACCTTTCTTCTTTTCCTTACTTTTTCAACTTAGTATTTCAGTTTCTCAGCAGTTCAGTGGCAGCAGCTGAAAACATCAAAGGTGGGCTTCCCTGAAACAAGGCCTTCTGTGGCATGAGCCAATTAATGAGGAGACAAAATCTTTCTCCTATCTGCTTTTCTTCTTTCCCATAGCATGACAAAAATTAGGTTAATTAGCAGTGTGCTGGGGGAAATAAACTCACTTTATTTAGATGAACAGTTTTAGTCTGGCCTCATTATAAAGTATAGGACTATTAATAAAAAATTAAAAATGGAATCACAATCAAGATTTAAATTTTCAAATAAACTGCATGTCAAAGAGCAAGCAGACTACAGAGTATGAGTATTTCTATGTAAAGCAGATTTTTAAAAATTAGAACAATGGCACTGCACATAAAATACATTTACACATATTCTTTTGGCTGAAAGAGATGTGTTCATATATGATATATTTTCTTAAAATTCACAACACAATAAATGCTATTTAACAATGGAAGAAAAGGAAGATCTGCCACCCACCTGGGAAGCTCAAAACATTGCATGAGTAGATTTAATAAAAAAGGCACTAAATGCACAGCTTCGCTATAGCTAGCTGAAATAATTTCTAGTAGTTATCCCTTCCTAAGTTAACCCAGCTCAAGAGAGAGCAGTCACACTGAAATGCCACTTACACAGCACAGATTGATTGTACTAGCAGTAATAGCAGCTACATCACTATTGCACTCCTATAGCAACACTATTCAAACCCAATTTTAAAGCATCACTATTCCCAAACTCCGTATTTTAGGCTTTGAATGGAATCAGGTGAACATATTGCTGAATTACACCTCAAGTTAATAATGCAATGAGTACTAGGCCTAAAAATGAAAACACCATTTTCTTAAATGATATAAATCAGCAGCGATCCTTCCACATAAGCGTGACTCTGCTAGATTACATTAGCTGAGGAGCTGCCTCAAGACTGAAGAGCATTATTAACTTAGGAGAAGGACTTTAAACTAGCTATGCTGGAGAAAGTTAATCATAATCTAAAAGAATAGCTCAGGGGCAATGAAAAGGTATGTGGGAGACAACATCATGAGGGAGGCTCTCACACTTGACCAAGCAGCATGTCCAAGAGTCCATCTCAAGTGCCTGCATGAATATATGCAGCGTGGGGACAAACCAGGAAGAATTAGAAATCTGCACACCTGCAGAGCTACAGTCTCTTTGGGACTACAGAGATGTGGTAGGATAGCTCACAGGACTGGAGTGCTGCAACAGACAGACATAGGCTTTTCAGAAAAGATTGACTGGGAAGGTGAGGATGTGGGTTGCAATCTATGCAAAGCAGTGGCTCGAATGCACACAGCTTTGCCTTGGAGCAAGTGATAAAGCAGGTGAGACCAAGCTGGGCAGAGTGGTCGATATGCTGCAGGGTCAGGCTGCTGCTGGACCTCAGCGAACTGGAAAGAGGGCCGAGAGGAACCTCCCAAAGTTCAACAATGGAAAACATAAAGTCTTGCACCTGGGGTTGAATAATTCAATTACAAGTATAGGCTGCAGGCCATCTGCCTTGACAAAGCGCAGGATCCTGATGGACAAGAAATACAACATGAGCCAGCAGAGTGCCCTTGCTGCCCAGAAACCCTGGAGCGTACTAGACTGCCTTAGTACAGAGCAGGCAGCAGGTGGAAAAATGGTTATTTCCCCTAATTCGGCACCTGTGAAAATGCATCCAGAGTCCTGTGTCTACTTTCGGGCTTCCCAATACAAGAAAGACTTGACGTGCTAAAATCCATTGGAAGATCCATTGGAATATTGTTTTTTTCAGCGTTTAAGAGGAGAAGGCTGAAGAAAGATGAGGAAGCTGTGAGCTTCTTGAAGTGAATCCACAGAAAAGATGCAGCCAGACACTTCTTTTAGGTACATGGTGACAGGATAAGGCAAACAGCTGGAATACAGAAAGCTCTGACAAATTCAAGGCACAAATTTTATACCGTGAGGGTGCTCAAACCACAGAAATAGATTGCTCAGGCAGGCTGTGCAATATCCCCTCTTGGAGAGATGCAAAACTGAACTGGACACAGCTTTGACCAACCTTAAAGGCTGTTCTGAGCCATGGGTTGGGCTAAATGACCTCCAAAGGTCCCTTCCAACACAAACTATTCTAAGATTCTATGAAGATTAGTCTTTACTTTCAACAGAAGCTAATACTTATTTCATTGGGTAGAACAACACATTACAACACAATGAAGTTTTTGTTAAACATTTCCCTATTTTTGGGGTCTTTTTTTCCCCTCCTTATCTTTTCTTCTCATTTTCTTATTCTGTGACGAGGAAAATTAGACTTTATAAGACTCAAATCAAGCGTGGCAATATCAGCCCTTTAGGGATAAGCCCATCAATACAATTACAAATGCATTTCTTGAAAGGAGCATCCACAAGGCTATAGGACTAACATTATGACTTTATGAACCATTCTTGTCCAGCAGCAATGTCATTTTTATGCTATAATTCAAATGCACTCTGACAATACAGCTTTCTATCATGCTTTCATTTTATTATTAATGCCTCCCTGTTTTATGTAACAAAATACTATTTGTTTTCTTACTTTTCCATGGAAATGTTTAGTTTCTATTTGGCTGGCACCCAGTGCATTCTGCTGTCTTTCTGATTTATGAGTTTGCTGATTTTCGGCTGTATTACTGGGAAAAAAAAAAAAAAAAGAAAACCTCTCCAAGAAAAAAAAAAATCAGAATTGCTTAATATACCCCGATGAATGTGCTAATTATTTCACAGAAGCAGATTTGCTGTCACCTTTCATTGTTGAAAGCAACACACTCATGTCAGGCTTTAGGCTACAGAAATAAATTCCGTAACTATTTAATATAAAAATATTATTGGCCATTCACATTGAGTGCTTTAATTTGTTCACCAGCCAATGAATTTGCACAAGTCTTTTCCATGATTCATGACACAGACTGTCTTCTGGACTGCAATTTGTCATACTCTAGATGGTCTTGGGATACAATATTTATGAAAAGCAATACATAAAGCCAGTCGTCATTGTAAAATGCTAGAAAATGCATCCTAGTTGCACCACATCATTGCTCTAGAGTCCTATGATGAGATTTCAAGGAATAAATGGAATAATAATTCTTTCTGAGCATAAAAATGAAAAATTTTAGGGAAACTAATAGCAGTGCTTTTTTGATTTTTTTTGAAGATGTGTGCAATGTCTTACTATGTTAGTCTACTAACAGTTTGAGAGCTACTCTTAGAACTATTCATTTTCTTTCATGCAAATGCTGGGGTACATTACCATTATGTTTGTAAATATGTTATAGATAACAGAATTCATTTCTCTTAAAGTTTAAATAATTAGTTATTATACATTGTATATTGATAGGCAAATGTGTCTAAAATATGCTTTCATTGCTTGTTTCCTTTATTTCTTTTAGATTATCAAAATATACAGCGTCTTTCTTGCTCAAATACAGACATTTGTTAAAAGTGACATCTCAGCAGTGTTAGTTTGTCCTCAAACTTAGGAACACTTGCTCAGTACATTTATAGCTCCAGCGTGTCAACTTTGCTTGCCACATGGCCATGCAAAACCAAAGGCATTTCGCGATGAAAACAGGCAGATGTTCTATTCCTCTAGTTAAGTAATGGTTAGGCAATCCGGTAAGTGTATTTGAATAGGGACGCCAGCTTTCAGAGTTTGGACTGTATTGGCTCTCTGTGTTCATTTGCAGAATTTTTAGGAACATCGATGTGATAAGTTTTTCACATTTAAATAAAAGTTAAAAATGCAATGCACCTGTGTACTCAGCAGGGACACAGTTCAATTATCAATTGATTCAGAGGCTCCGCTGAACTACTTGTTAAATGCTTATTTCAGCTCAAATTTTAGTATACTATTGTCCTCAGAAAGCATTAACTCTAGCTCCAGACAAGCATTTCATGAATATCTGCCTGAATTACATTGCTTCTACATTTTGTTTAGTAAGAGCATCTCTATTCAAGACCTCATGTAAACATACACTTAAATACTCTCCTGACATTATGTAGTTATTGTGAATTGAGAGGTAATCCCAGCAGCTCATAGAAAAAGAGCAAGGGCAGTAAATGAGACACTTATCCATGTCTATACATCCATCATTTCTGGCAAGTGCATCCCGCCGGTAGATTGGACAAAGCTTTAGGCTAATGTATTATTCTGTCTGAAACTTCCACAACGAGCTTTTAAGAGCTCTATCACAGCTGCACTTCCCAGGAATTTAAACTCCTGTTTAGCCCTGGCCTACACAGATCCTGTAAGACTTCTGATACTGACGGCACTCATAGTCTGTCTCATTAGGAAAGAGGAATTCTGGTGATCCTTCATGACTTCTAAATGTATTGAAACATCTCTGGGGAAACTCTCTTAGACTTTGCTCTCCCCTCACTCTTTTTAGGTCTTTAGTTTTGTTTAACTATCAGTCACCGAACTACTATTTAGAAATTGGTATTACTTCCATGAAAGGTGAGAAGAAACATGTTTATCCTCCTTTTGCACAATAGATGTCTTACAGATTCATGAGTATTCATTAGGTTTGCTTTAAATGTTATTTAAGGACAAAGTCATTTCCAGGGTTTCTTTGAACCTTAACTTTGTGCAGTTCATTTGGTTTCATTTGAATGATTTACCGTTATTGTATCTAATTGGTTCCCCTGTGTACAGCATCATTCTTTTTTGAAGTATATCATCAGATATATGAAAAAATTGCACAGTGTACTCATACTGTAGCCTGCAAGACAGCTTGCTCTTCAGGAGCCTGCTAGCGTGCTGGTAACACCAGACCAGTTATTTCTTTTTGTAAGTGACCACTGAAAGGTTTGCCATTTTTTTCCCTTAGTACACAACATTCATCGCTAGAAATAAAATAGCACTTCATCTTATTACTTACAGGCAGCTATTTTTTTGCTAATAAGACCTACCAGATTAACAGTGTTTAAATTTGTGGGCCAAATTCTCTGCAGGAATGGAAGCAAAGAAACAATATTTGAACAACTGATGCCAGAAGGTTAAAACAGATTGTGTTCCTGCTCTGTGCCTCACATGATAAACACACCATGGCTACTGTTCAAAGTCATCTCTCTTCTGGGAGAATGCTTTCATAGTTAAATTAGGAAACCTGTATTTATGAAGACTGTATTTATTTAAAAAAAAAAAAAAAAGCAAATATTATCCACAGCATGCAGTACTTCGTAGCATTAGTAGCCCCTTTGACTTTAGAGAATTCCATGGGACAAAGCACTCCAAACTGAATGTTTTATGGTTGTAGGTAACTATTTGAAAACTATATTTAAAAGCACTAGGATGCAATTGCTTTTCAGAATGTGGTGATTAGGGCTTCTGCAGTGCAAGGCTATTTTTCTCCTATTATCCCAACACCTTTCCACACACAAAATACACTTCTTAAAATTTATCCAGTATAGAAACCAACATAAGGTAGTTTCACTGACTTAATTAAAGGTGGTTCTAAAACATGATACAACTTTTAACTGCAGACATTGTCTTACAGACTTGTTATTTACAGTACTGGTCAGACTACCAATCAACAACAAAAACAGAAAGGTCTTTGAGCATATTGCTTTGGCCTTCAGAGTGTGTTGACCCTGATGCAGGGCACCACTTCTCACAGCTCACTGTGCAGCCTCCTAAGGATGTCACTCTCTGGTGACTTCCACCAGCTAATACAGCTGTAGCCACCTAAAGCCTGGCTCAGCTGCTGGGCTCAGTACCATGTGCTGGGATAGATCCACACAAGCAGAACTGCAACGCAGCTCCTATGCACTACTTTGCTGCTGCTGCTGAGCATGCTACATTGGGGAGTTGGCTTCAGTGCTGCCCATAGGTCTTTGCCATAAAGAATGCTGCCCACGGAGACACTTCAGCAGCTACATTTGCTCTGTCTATAAAAAGGGGCCACTTACCAGACGCATCCTTCTGTTGGCTTATTTCCACAAGAGTCTTACTGTATCTGTTTCTTCTTCTTCAAAAGAAATCTATCGGATTTAGAATTCTGGCTGAGCGACAGAGAAGCTGCTGTCTAGCATATACTTGGCTTCCAAAAATATGAATGCAAGTGTTATCAATACCTAAAATAATGTGCTCTACAGTTGGTCCTGTGAAACAGATTTGCCTGCAACCTGATAAGATTTAAAATCAAACTACAGCATAGACAAACTTACAGTGAACTCTGGTTTCTTTCCATATGAATTTTAGGCATGAATAGACTCTGATTAATCCTGCCACACTGTTCTCTAAGCCAGTCTTCTGCAGTAGGTAGGAGCTCAACATCTGAGACAGATGGGGGCAAAAGAGTCTGACGTTGTGATGGACAGGAGTTATGCCACCAGGTCAGTGTAACTGACAGGAACCCGGCGCTGTGTCACAGAACCAATGAATTATTAAGGGCAGACGGGACCTTTCTCGGGGCTGCGGGGGGTGTCATCTACTCCAAGTCACTGCTCATATTAGATCAGGTTGCTCGGGGCTGTGTCCTGTCAAGTTTTGAGTCTCTCCAAGGATGGAGATTCCAAAACTTCTTCAGGCAGCCAGTTCCAGTGTGTGAGTACACTCACTGTGAATATTTTTCCTCCTACAATATTAATACCTCCCTTTTTACAACATAGCTCTTTATCTGTTGCTGTATCAACACTCACCTATGAGAAGAGTCTGTCTCTGTTCTTCCCTAAATCCTCTAATTAAGTAGCTCTAGACAGCAGTAGAATCACTCTCTTCTTAGCCCTTCTTAAGGCTAAACACGCCAGTTCTCTCAGACCCTCCTCATACGCCAAGTGCTCCACATAAACCAAAGCTCTTGGTGATGCTCTCCTGGACTGACCCATGACAGCAGCAGCAGCAGCTGTGACCATGGGCTGCTCTTGTCCCTCATAGGGGTTAGGAAGCAGATCCGTGACCTTCCAGCCAGCTGCTAGAAACACTGGCATCATGACACGGAAACAGGGTTTCGAAAGAGGAATAAAAAGCACAAACCCAGTGTTCCTATAAGAAACTTCACAAGACCACTTAATCTTTTTCTTTAAAGGGAGGGTATTTCAAAGCAACTCAGAGGGCAGACTTGCAATTTCCAGACTCTCAGTCTTGACAGGAAAATTCATAAAAAATTTAAATGATTAGGCTCCTACTTCAAAAAAAGGCTCACATAAAGCAGAACGTAGCATATGACAATTGTCTGATGATCATTACTCTGACTACTCCTTCCAAATGTGTGAACATCAGGACATCACAAGTCTGTATATTCTTTTACCTGCCAAATGTTACTACACAACACAGCACTGAGTTAATTGCTTGCTTAAAAAATAGGTATCATCTTCCCAGAGCTAACACCCAATTCTTTACTTGACATTATTTTGTGTAATGGATTATTAAAAAACTGATCTTTGACCTGAAAGGTAGAAAGGACAGGATACATATGTCAAAACAGGACACACACACGAGTGCTCTGCTGGTGTATTAGTATCCCAATTATAATATACTGATATTGGCATTATATGTTCGTTTTGATACAAAACATTTGTATCAAATGATTTGATATAAAACCTTGTGCTAAAGGCGGCTCAGTGTATACGTTTGGCAGTAGGTGAGGGTTCAACTGCCCCAGGTTCAAATCAGATGCAACACTGATGTAGTACTTTCCTGAAATACAATTTCAATAGTCCAGAAAAAAAACTAAAAATCAAAATACGCAAAGAAAAAAAATGGGAAAGTGAAGCAAAAGAATGTATTGATTAGGCCACATCAGCTACTCGAAATATAACATTTTCATTAGAAGCAATTTAAAATTAAAAACACACTACTCAATGACAAATGAGTATGGAAAAAAATCAGATGCACTTTCAGCACTGTGATTTGTTCAGAGTTAATATTTAATAACACATTTAATTAACAGTTTCCAAAATATGCAATGAACTTTGTGATAAGACTATACACAGGGAATACTTCACCCATCGATGAAATTCTGTTTCTTCTGCTGCAGACAGCAGCAACATATAAATTTTTAATAGCATTTCAAGAAGCAACAGTTTAGAGTAAGAAAGAAAGAAAACTGTATTTGATCAAGGTGGAACACTACAAATTGACTTCACGTTGGAGTTACAGTCATTAAGATTATCAGATATCAAGGCTATGTAGATTTAGGCCATGTCAGAAATGAACTGTCAAGCACTCCTTAAAATTTACTTTCTTCAAATAAAGATAATACTCATAAATTTACTATAAGGAAGCCTACATGCAGATCTGAGGCAAGCACAGACCTGCCAAACCTTGGCAGCCAGGGAGCGCCTCATGCCCTGGGGTTTCTTCCAACTGAGAACCACTTCCAGAGAAAGAAGAATTTTATTTTACTAAGTAACAGATTGCATTATCTACACTTTAAAGAAGAAGAAGAAAAAAGCACAAGCCTTCTTTTCTTTCTTTTTTTTCCCCTCTATTATACATCATAGTAATTTCACCCAAGTAAAGAGACCCGAAACTTTCTACACCAATTTACATCCCCCTTAAAGACGATTTCTTTGCCTCTTAAATGGGCTGAATCTGTAGATTTTTATTCAAAACTCAGAATTTTTCAGGCAACACATAAATATATTTCCTTATTCCTCTTCACACTTGATTTAGGACAACAGGATTTTCATGACAGTGTGCCTCCAGGTTTAGAAAAAGGATAATTCTTTAAATATGTGAACATGACATAAATATGTGAACATGACATGATACCTAAGTGAAATAGGTATATAATCTAAATGCTTTTATGCATAAAGAAGCAGATTACAAAAAAGATCATAAAGACAGACATGTCAATATATGTATTTTAATTTATAAACTAATGATTATAATTATAGTGATGACTTAATTTATTGTTGCACATGTAATCCAAAATTTCTAAATGTTCCACTGCATGACCTGTCATACAGTGATACTATCAAACACTAACAACCATCACTACCCCAAAAACAGAACAGAGTTCAGATAACCCATATGCCCTTGATAAATAATTTTGGCACTAGGCTGAAGCAATGTCATATCTTCCAATTCACCCTGCAGAAAAATCAATCTTGGTTTTGAAAAATTCCACAGCCAGTAACTATTCTAAAAAATAGATTTATACAGTTTAGTTGAAGAAATCTCAAAATAAATTTTAATAATTAATAATTTATAAATAAATAATTTGTTTTGTTACAAAACTCACAATAAATGAAATCTTCATTAAATGGGTCTGATTTTGCATATTTCTAGTTATACAAGTTCAACTATCAACGTTTTAGTATTTCAATTTGTTCTACAAATATCTTTTCATTGTTTTCTAGAACCAATAAAAGCTAACGTAAGATTTGCACCAAATAACTTTACTCCTGCTCAGATTCACTTCTAGCATTTGAGCCCTCACCTTGACTTGTACCAAGCAGATCCCACCGCACTAACGTCCTGGGTCTGCAAACTGTCACACACTGGGATCTGACCCGGGGAAATGCGCTGTCCTTATCCACTGCCAACAGAGATGGGGTTCGATCAACCAAGGCAGACAGCTCATAGCCCATTGGTAATTTGGAGGTCTTTGAAGGACAAAACCAGCTGAAAAGTTCAATAGAACTTTTAGTATCTTTACAATTAGTTCTTAAGAAATACAATTATACAGTTTATTCCTAACAATATTTTCTTCAGATGTAGCAAAAATACATTTTTTTAATGGCCAGTACACAGTTTTCTTTCTTTGCCTGCGATTTCATAGCACAGACTATACAAATCAGACTCGATTAGTAAAGTGAAGTCTCTTTTCTTCCCAGTTAGGCGGCTTTCATATTTAATTTGCGCTTAAAGAAATTTTACTAACACAGAGGCCATGGGATAAAAAAAATAATTTTACAGTTACAATAGAAAACAGGGGAATTGAAAAAGCCTCTTTGGAGTTCAATCACCAAAAGGAAAGATTCAATTACTTTGAAGATCTTTAGAACCACAAGACAGAAATATTGGAGATGATGAGGCAGACTGGGGGTCGTCATCAACCATAATCCCAAATGGCATTTATTCCATGGCTTTTATTATTAATCATTTAGAAACATAATGAACCACAAACCACTAAAAACACGAAGAGATAACTACACTTCAGGAAAAGTAAGCTCTTCCATAATTATTAATTAATTGAAGAAAAGCAAATGTTAACCACAGTAAAGTTTTTATAGTCTGCCAGGAGTACAATGACAAGATTGAACTTTCAGCAAAATTTTAGTTTTTGCACATGTCTGTTTGCATAAGATCCCTAAAGGCAATATATTATTACAGTGGAAATACGCAAATACAGAAAGTGCTTAAAATATATTTTAATTCAATAGAGGTTGATAAATACATAGTGAAATACCATGAAAATATACTCAATGGTATCTACACTTTCATGGAGTAAACTTGATTTGCCTCATTTTATATCACTTTTCTATTGATTTTGCTGAGTCGCCTAGTGCACACTGTACATCTTTATAGAAGTTTTTCCTCTGCATAGTCTTCCAAATGTACGCCCGGCAAAGGAATAAAAACTAAAAGTGAATTACTAAAGGCAGTCACTTCTATCAGATATTTACTGGTATCATACAAACCAATGAGGGTATGACAAAATGAATTAGAAATGTTATGAAAAAAAAAATCCTGCACTCTGGACTGCTTCATTTGAAGTGAATGTAAAAATATAATGCAATTGGACATTAAACCTAGTTGGAATTCAAATCAGTTTATCCTTTGGAAGGCTTTAGAACTCAAGACCATCTTTAACATTAAACTCATACATAAATTATTGATAGAAAAATACTCTGCATTCCTTTCTAAACATCACTTTTTATGACAAAGAATTCTGCCTACTATGGAAGTTCAGATGGCACCTGAAAATGTCTCTGCTTAACGCTTACATCTCAATGTCCACTACTGCCCTTCTAATCTTTCTGAGTGACTGAAAGCCCAGTGAACCTCAACTATCTTGATATATCTCACAAAGACTTCTTTGGTTTGTTTCTTTATTACAGGGAATTTTCATATTAGTTTTCAGAGAAGAGATTGAACTCGAATTTGAACTACTTGGCAATACCATGGGAAAGCACCATTTTTTTCAGTTAAAGTCTGCCTCTATCTAATTAACATATTCTTTTCATGATCCTACTTGTTATACCCTAAGAATTTTCCTTTCTCAGTTATTCATATCCTCAAATACATGTGGTACATAAATTGTGAAAGCTGTCCCTAGCCACCCGGGGCCACCAGAAACATGACTTCAAAACATGTCTGAATGGCATAAATCTACAATTGGAAAAACAAGATCTATTGATACGTCAATATTATATTTGCATACTAATATATAGACTCTTGAATATTTGTGCAATTGCAACTATGATTTATGTTTAATGATGTCTGAAAATAAAAAGTTATTTGATAAGAACAATGTTGCCATTTCATTTCCATGATCTGCTGTTTAATGCTTAAGATCATTGTTTATTGAATGTCGTTGTCCAAACAGTTACTAATACAATTGAATCCTTATGTATGAAGTGGTTTCTCAATTCAAATATAAAGAAAAAAAGGAACAATAAGTCGAGTACAACACAGTACTGACAACACAGTACTGTCAAGTAATGCACTATCCTCTATAAATCATTTAAGGGATTACTCAAAGCTATTTAATTAATCCATTAACAAGTAGTGACTTATTTGTTATAAATTGATTTCTCTCCTAGACACTTAGCAGATCCTGCCATTGATCTGTTACTCTGCCCCCAAATGATTTCAAATGAAGTTCCTCATGGCACACTCTTGTTTAGGACTCCCAGCATATAATTTTAAGACATGTAACTTAATGAAAGTATCCAGTAGATTCACTAGACACAAGTCTCTGGAAGAAATAAGGCTAATAAACTAGTAAAATATATAAGGCAAAACTTCTGATCCTGTATCATGTTTTTTTCTTCTGGTAGCACTGCTTTCAAGAAATTTATAAACTTGCTTTGTCAAGCACTGGCATTTCCATGTGCTGCATTATCAGAGGTGGCTATAATTTCAGGCTTTTATTTATGAGAGTTCAGAAGTAAGAATATGCTGGGTGGCAAATTCTGTTTTATTTTTTATGCTCTGCTGTAATCACTGAGCAGGTAGAACAATCCATCTTTATTGAATAGCAAGCATACTTTTAAAAATTTGTAATATGAGCTATTAGGATAACTGAATAGGATTTCAATTCTGTAATGTGCTGAATTATACGTCTGAGCTGCTGGGCACTCTCAGAAGACATGTATTCAAAGGGAACTGATGATACTGAGTATTTTATATGACATAGACTGAGTGGGTTTTTAGACTAGATTAATTTTCAGATTAAATGCATCTACCTGTGGAAGCTAAAGGTGGTAAGAAATTTCAAGTTTTGCAAGTTAAGCTTAATTCGAATTGGACATTAAAACTTACAAAGTGACATGCACTATTGTTTCCATGAACTGATGCTAATTAAATAAATGTTCCCAATGCTAACTGCTAACAGCCATTCATAAGATATTATTTTGCTTTTCCCACTTATTCATTAGGTTGAGTAGGATTGTTTTATTAAAAGAAAAGAAATAATGCCATTAGATCACATCTTACATGGAATTTCAACTCTCTAGTATTTCCCAGAGTTAATTTAAAAAATAGCTTTCATCTTTTTCAGTATAAATGTTTCAAAACTTTAGGCATTATCTTCACTGATAGTAAACTAAGTTTTTCCAGTATTTTCAATGTTACACTTTTATCTTTCATAGGAAATTGTCTAATTGTAATGGAATGGTCAACAAGTAGCAAAGTGATTTTAACTTACTGGATGTGCTTCTGACCATAGAATCAAAGTCAAAAAAAAAAAAAAAAATATATATATATATATATATACATACGCACATAAACACCATTTAACCTTTATCCAGTAACCTTTATCAATACATTGCTCACTTTGCTAAATTTTTCAGGACACAGATAGGATTCACAAACTATGGAATACAACATAATTCTTCAATATTCTTTGTACACAGTCTTCTCTATCTTGGGAATAAATTGTTAAATTGGTAAATATGACTACTTTCTGACTTTATTTTTTCCACATCAATTTCTGTACCTCCCCTTAAAATCTCTCCATAATTCCCTCACCTCTATTTTCATTTTCACTATGCTTGACCTCCAACCTTCCTGAATTGTATGTCCGAGTGCCCCTAAGACACACAAGTTTTCTTCTCCTCGCATTCAGATGACAACAGTCTCCCACCAACAATTCTTTCCTTCCCTCAACACGGGTTCAAAAGGCAACGTGGAGAAAACCTCTGTCAACGCCCACTGAACAAAGGTCCTGATACAGGCGCCGGGTCAGAAAACTCGTGAACTACAAAAGACTGAACACGTCACTGTAGTCCGGCCTTCCTTGCTGCATTCCATGGTATGAACCAGCTACAGTCAGTGCTGGGAAAAAAAAAAGGCACATGGACCCTCATGGAAAGGGGTAAGTAGCAGACCTGACAGCACAGCTATGGAGGATAAAAGGTGACAAAAAGAACTCAAATTGGATCATGAGAAGAATACCCTGAAAGTGTCCACTGGTTTCTGAAGATAATATCAAATTTAACCAGAGAGAGAACACTGTCAAATTTGGCCTGGTATTATGTTCTCCAAATATTTTCCCTACTATCTCTTGCAAGCCAGACAAACAAAATAGTATGAACATACTTTGTTAATCAAGAAATTACGTACGCCCTCTGTCATCCTCAATCAGATCCTAAATCCTTAGCAGCAAGAATTGAACCTTCTAGGTGAGTTAAGAACATAGACATTTTTGTCTTAATATCCAGTCCTTTCATGTTTAATTTTTTTTATTAAATGAGGGCTAAACCAGCCCTTAGAATAAGTTGTCCATAGAGTCTGTGGAATCTCCACTTCTGGTGTTTACCGAGACCTGCCCTGTAACCTCATCTGAATTGAATGGGTGACTGTATCTCAGCAGGGGCTTGGACTAGATGACCTCCCAAGGTCTCTTCCAAACAGAATTATTCTAATACTGTATGAAATATTTTCAGCTCTTTTTTTCAAATATTTAGTTAAGAGAAAAGAATAAGGAAAAAGGACAGACAAGATAGTTTATCACTTCGCCAATTTAAAATTGAAAACCAAAGGCAGACAACAAATTAAACAGAAAAGAAAAAAAAATCATGCCCAGGACAGAGCAACACAGCAACAGAACACCATGTTACCCCAGATGACTTCATTTATTAAGAAAAACAAGAACAAATAAAGGTGCTAAAGCTTTTTGGTAGAGCAATTCTACTCAAGTG
Organism: Tinamus guttatus; assembly: GCF_000705375.1. The sequence goes on along the minus strand of NW_010588617.1, from coordinate 36,690 downwards.
TAGAACTGCAAGCTCTATCATAAAACACTGTCCAATTCTGCAGGCCAAGTAACTTATTAAACTCCCTCATTTTTTTTTCTTTTCTCTCTCTCCTCTCACCATTAAGTTTCAAACTATTATTACAAAACCTTCCAGGAACTCTGCAACATATTCACCAATAGCTCTACAAATAGCTAAAATGCACAGAAAAAGTATCAATGGAAAATACTACTATAATTTAGGTAAGTATTGTGAATTTCCATCAGACTGTTATTTTCTGGATTTTTCTCACACATATAGTTTAAATTTGCAAGTATAAAGATAAAATGAATAACGGACCATATTTTTGAAAGGTTTCCAACATGCTAAAAGCCTTTAGTTTACTAAAAATGAGATGGCACAATCAAACTTTCTGACTCCTCTAAGGCATGATCTGGCCATGCTTACTTACCAATGTGCCTTGGATTAAGTGGAACTAAGCAATCTAAAGATGTAATCGGAGAGATGTTTGAAGCAGAACCCCCAACAGTCCTTGTGTCAGCAAATACCAATTCAGGGGAAGATGTCCCAAAGTTCTCTCAAAACATTCACCAATTCCTCTAAGCAGCACATCAGTTTTCACGCTGCTTATAATGAAACCATCATCTCTAATTTCTCAAAATTATCTGTATCACAGAACAATAGTAAAACTAATCACCTTTAGTTGTCAAAGAGCTAAAGATTATGAGAGCAAGTCAGAACAAAGGATTTATAGGAAGTCCTCCTATAAAAATGTTTCACAATTCCTCAAGCTCCACTCTCTTCTGGATCATTGCCAACTACTAGGACTCATGTCTTTACACTATTTGTTGAACAATAATGACCTGAAATGCTCTTGAAATTCCTTATTGGACATACACAGTGAAAAGGGGTTTTGATTGTCAACCTCTCATCACTATTCTGGCAAATTATCTAGCCCTCGACTAACTGATTCTGCTCAACATATATTGCTTCACATAAATAAAGTTAAAAATTTGGTTATCATTTAATAAAAAAGAAAGTTTAGTTCAATGTGTTAGAGAGGTAAATAAGCAAAGCTTATTGAATTGTTGCAGAAGCTCCACTCGAGGCCACTGCAGCTTCTCCTGCTCCTTACAGTTCCTATAGAACTCTCATGCTTTCGCATAAACAGATCTAATATCTTTGTAGAAGGGGCAGTAGCAGAGTAGTAGGTAATTTCATGCATTTAAAACTCACAGGCCTGCCTGGGTGTGACCTTCCAGTCAATGGACAGACTCCTGCTAATTTCAGAGATGCTGGAGAGGTTCCTACATCACAAATAATTGTCCTTTCCCCTTTCAAAAGATTTTAATGCCCTCAACCTTTACAGGTCAGGAGCTGAATGATGAAAATGAGATGTATTCACTCATGTTTAAAGCTAACTGCCTATTTTCAAAAAATCTGATTTTCCATGAAGTTACTTACAAGTGGAACATTAAAACCTCCTCAGCATTTTGTTTTATTTTTATTTATTTGTTGTAATAGAAATAGTCCGAATAACTCTCAATTTAGTGCTGTCAGTTAAACAGTTGAATCAAGTGTCCACACTACAAAAGCCATGAAGCATCTGGGTCAAATGATATACTCAGAGTAGTGATTTTCTTAAGAGAGCTCTACCCATGCAATTTAGGTATATAAAGGATTTGAAATATTAAAAAAAAAAACAAAGAAACAGAAAAAAAGAACAGAAAGAACAGAAAGTTAAAAAAAAATCAAAAAACACACATACGGGAATAATCAAGAACTCAGAGAATATCAATATAAAAAGGACAGAGACAGCCATGAACTGGAATCAGGGTAAATCTGGAAGAAATTATATTTTCGTCATTTCAAGGAGAAAGAAGAGGCTACTTGGATGAAATTAAAAGATGTAAAAAAAAAAAAAGTGGGAAAAGGATTCTTGAAATATGGTGACGAATGCTTAAAAAGGATGACAGAAACAGTAGGTGTTCCCTTTCTGTCACAGATATATTTAAGAAAAAAAAAATCAAGTAAAAACAATAGAGTGCAGGCAGTCAGAATACAAACCCAGATTTCAAGAGACCAACAGATCAAACTCATCTAACAGTTACAACTGTGAAAGGTAGGAAGTGAAGAAGTTAGAAAATGTTCAAGGAAGCAGAAAGGGAAAGAAAAAGAAGGAAGGCTATAAAAGACAGCAAAAGAAAGCAGAAAGAAGACAATAAAGTCAGTAAAGACAAAGAGCTACTTAAGAAGAGCCAGAGTGATATGAAAAATGAAGCAGAGAATGAAGATACAGTTATCTCCTGAGGTCTAAGGTCATTCACAACTACGGTTAAGATAACTTTAAACCTTTCTCTGCTTATTCTGGACACTGTGGAATGCTGTCCCGGGAGAAATCCTTGTCTGCTGCAACAGGAATGCTTTTGTCCTACAGCTCAATCAACGAAAATCAATTGGCTGATAATTGCTTTGCATCAAATTAAATTATGGAGGACTACATGGCTCAGAGGCTTGGAAATGAGATGTGGAGTCTTTCACCCCTAGGTCACTGCTCCCAACACAGTCTAAGTCAATAATGACTGAGAGTTGTAACTGTTTTGTTAAGAGAGAGTGATTTTAAGGCTTACTAAAACACACCTTTGCTGTTTTAAAACCTCAGATTTATATTTTTTTGGTCAATCTTTAAATAAAACTGAATGAAGCTTTCAATACTTGTCCTATGATCTTTTTGCTACCTGTGATTACAATCTACAGTAATACATTTTTGAAAAACGTCATTATCCTTTGTAGGTTAGGACTCAAAGAGCCAGATTACTTTTTGAAACTCAATTAGCAAAAAGAGTATGGAAATAAAATGCAAAATATATAGCAAAATGCCCAATAAATAGTATTTATTCTTTTATTCAATGTATCTCAGAAAAAAAAAAGTTTTCTTTTATTCTCATCAAAAGAAAAAAGAAAATCCCCATGTAGTTGTGCTTCCTTACAGGAGGAGAAAAAATGGAGACAATGCAATTTCTGCAATTTCTCGAAAGCATAAACTAATGTTAAGCACAGTTTTTCATTGATTTGTGATTAGAGTGCCTGTTTTCATTTCAACTTCACTTAACCACGCATTCCTGTTTGCTACTTTGGTCATTGTTTGAACAGATCACAAGAGCAGACTAAGACACTAATTGGAAGATAGAATACTTTTCACCTTTGCTGTTGAGCAGGGTACTACTTTGCAGGTCAAGAAAGTTTAAAAGCACTTGCTCCCAGGCATCGCAGCCCCACAGTTTTACCTCAGCACAGTCCCAACCGTCCCTTTGGCTGATAGATTCTGCAGATAAAAATTCACCCTGCTGGTTCTCTCTCCTGGATGAAAACATTACTTTCCTGAAGGTGTTTATCACCACTAACAAGCTAGAAAAAGTAGGGTTTTAACAGTTTAAACTGGTGAGCTAAACACACTTGGCTGATTTTTCCTCAAATGTGGCAAACCCTACAAATGTCTGGGTTAGCAGATTAGATAAATAGGAATAAATCACTTCCAGATATTGGCTAGTGAGGAACTACAGTGGATGCAAACATCCTTAATCATCACAGGTAGACTGAGGTGAGATCATCTGTCTATAATTCTGGCTTTACAATAAATCAGTTCAATGATACGTAAAACTAAACAAAAAGCAACAGAAGTGCCCAAATCACAGATAATAGTTCTAAGAGCTTCCTAGCAAGGGAACATATGAATAAACATAATTCATATTCTTAATAATGAATGTAAGGAAAATAAATCAGTGTTTATTAGTATAAGATTCTCCAATGCACAGTATTTTATAATGAATGTAAGGAAAATAAATCAGTCTTTATAAGATTCTCCAATGCACAGTCTTTGCGGAGGAGTCATTGATCAGAGCACTCCAGTCAGCCTGAAGCCTTTGTAGGAAGTTCCTTTGTAGGAAGTTTGCAGGAGCTGCACAAGGGCTGCGAGCAGAGGTGCTGATGGTCCCCAAACTGTCCCTTGGTAACTCCGAGCCTCAGAGTCATGCTAGCCTGGGCTTGGACACTAGCCTAAAGAAGTGTCTCTGTGGCCTCATGAGTCTCGCACTGCTATAGAAGAGCCTGGCTCACTGCTAGGGATGAACAGCCACCCTGTCCTAGGCAGGCTAGGAGCTCACAATACTTCTACAGAAACTGAGACTTGTGTTTGCAAACACTTTCTCATCTATCTCTTTCTGTCAGTGTTCTCCAAATACCCAGCATCTGTATAAAAGGTTTGCATCAAAAGAAGCATTTTGAATTGAAGATGATGCTATCAAAGTGAGTTAGCTCTGTGCAGCCCCTACCCAACAAATTGGATTATTTCAGGAACTTAGGAGGAGTTAAGGTATCTTCTAAAATAAATCTGATTTACAATCTACTTCTTCCATGTAGAAAGATGAAGATGTCTCATACATTACAAGGTGCTATACATCTTGTAAAATAGGATTACCGATGAGTACTTTCCATTCTCTAGACTTTTCCTTTGTCACATATAATGGTACTGTAGGTCTAGGAAACGGATTCATCATAGAAAATCTTTAAATTATCATAGAAAATAACCACTGCATTGTGAATCCTGACTGAGTACTTGAAAAAGAGATGTTGCAACTTGCAGTACTTAGCAAATCTTGATCTAATATCTCACTATGCAGGAAAGTTACATCTTTTACACTTATTTACTACATGTCTTCTATCTAACAGAGTAACTACTGAAATCATTTTTCAGGCAACTTAAACAGTTTGCCATGTTTTTTTTAAATGTACTTTTTTTTATTGGCAAAACCCAGTTTGATTTCAACTTGATTTATACTATAGGTTTCATTGCGTGTTATTTTTCTACAGCAGCTCTTAAAAGCCATTTCCATTCATAGGCACATTTTAGAGAACAAAAAATTTCTACATAAAAAGTAATGTGCCACTATGATTTGAAAATATTCATCTCATTCCCATTGTTCTGCCTCCACTAAAAGATTTATAACACGTCTAAAACAGGAATTGATGAATTCATCAGCGTCTGGGACATTTTGATCATAATCAATAACATACTTTTACTCTTTAAATGGGATTTCAATTAAACTGCATTTTTAGAAAGTAATTTTACTTTTATCATAAAAATAGTTTCTGTGCAAACCAACAGCATTAACTCATTTGATGCCAAGAGCTACACTGTAAAGGATGATAACGGGCACAGCCAAACAATGATAATACTGTACCTAATGGAAAGGTACTGTACCTAAACTGTACCTAAAATTCATTGTGCTCTTTCATAAGTCATTATATTTAAAAAGATAGATTTAAAGAAATATGAACATAAGATTTTATTATAATCTTCACAGCATTAGTTTATAAGCCCCTGATCCAAAAAAATGAGGACTCTAAATTAGACAGCAGTGGTATATCAACATAAAAAGATAGGCTAGCCTGGTTCGTAAAAATTCATTTTTGAGCGTTTTCTTAACTCTTAAGAAAAGACGGGGTAGAACCTTCTGGTAGCTTCCACAGCAAGTTCACTTTAAATGATGTCACTGTACATAGGAGTGTGCCAGCATCACCACCAAGACACTGCGCACCAGCGGCCTCTCACCGGGCGGATCGGATGGCCCTGTCAGAATTCGTTTTGAGCTTTGTCGCTTTGGGAGCTGGTGCCTACTTGGTAGTGAGTTGTTCCATTTCTTGAGGTAGAGTTTTATAGGAAAGCAGGATTCTTAATACCATAAAGAAACTTTAGATATAAGAAATAGAAGAAAAAAAAAAAGTAATAATCCTCGAGTAAGATGAACATGTACATATGAAGCCACCTAGCCAGAGGTTTCTGTGGTCCACCAAACACAGACTCTTGTTGAAGGGAGTAAATTAAATAAAACACTGTGATCAGATTATGTTCAAGGGTTGTTTGTCCAAAGTAAATTACTGGTCCAGGTATAAACAGACTGTCACCCTTCAACTAAGCGGCAGTTACCAATACCGGCTGGCAGAGCCTCTTCGTCACAAGGCCTCAACATTACAAGAAGCTCCTACTGCAAGTCTGTCAGTTTGAGAAATAAAAGTAGTCCTTACTTAGAAAAGATCAAGAGAAGTAATTTTCAGTCTTTCACCTTTTCTTCAGCAGTACTGTACAGTACATAGATATATAAAACGTATTTTCTTAGGAAGGCTTTTTCTTTATCTATGGCAATAAACTAAATCTTGACTCAAGTGCTGAGATGCAGAAGATCATATAGCTTTTATAGACGGATAATATTCATACTTAGAAACAGGGAGCAAAAATTCAGGCACCACCAGTACCAATGAAAATAAAACTTCATTTAGGATTGTCATTCTGCACAAGGACATACCACATAGCTTTCACAAGCAAGAAAAGGCGAGAAAAGAAAAAGAATATAAATGAAGGGTAACTATTTCAAGTCCTCCGAATTGGAGTGGTATTTCTTCTCAGAAGAAGTCTTCGCAAACTCAAGAAAATGATGACTGTCAGAGAAACACTTAGGCTTATATTTTGCAGATATAAGAACAGGGATTTTGTCCAAGAAACTGCTTTACATAATTCTATACAATGTCTAGGCAAGAGGCAAACTTAAACATCTAGTTTGGTTGGAGGCAAATTTCAAGACAAATACATATCACCAAAACTACAAATCAGAGAACAAAAATGCCAACAAAAATAGAAAATCCAACACAAGTGCATGACGCCACACTGCTGTTGCTTGGCTTAGTGAGGAGATATAAGAACACCCCATATTCAGCTCCCCATATTCAGCTAGAGAATTCATGACCTTACATGTGCCTGCACTTGGAAGGAGATCTTCAGAAGCTTGGTCACACAGGAAAGATCCTCCTTCCATGACTGGTGACTGGCCAAAAAGTATGAATCCAGTTATCAGACTGATACAAAGGCAGAAGCACAGCAATTCCAACACAGGCAGATCTTATTTTTATATGTGCTCCCCGCTCTCCTTAATGACAAAGTTTAGTCCTTGCTATTTGCTGTTCTGCAAAGCTGCCGTCATGACCTTCGAGCAGATCTTATTTTTATATGTGCTCCCCACTCTCCTTAATGACGAAGTTTAGTCCTTGCTATTTGCTCATGACCTTCGGCAGCTACCGAGCACTCTGGCACTCTGAATTGAAGGCCCAGCAGGGAGATCCAAACGTGCCATGACACTGTGGCGAGTTCCTGAGGCTCCGTGACCGTGGCGGGGGAGTGGGACTCCTCAGAAAGGCAGCCTGGATACATGACTCACGCCACTCTGCCCAGCTGGGCACTTGCTGGCAACACCAGGAAGGGGAAGGGACAGGCAGCAGCCATCACCTCAGCCTTCCCCAGAGCTCGCTCCAGCAGTTGTCACCGCACTCTAGTACTGCCAGAGCCACTTTAGAGCAGCAAATACAGAAAGTGTCCTGTCCCCCTCCAAAAATGACAAAACAAATGTAGAATAATTGAGTCAGACATTAATAATTTCCAGAAACCAGCTTTGCAAGCAGGAACAAGGACAACTGTAGGACTTGTATATCATCTGCACTGTTGTAATGAACATTTTCTTCTCAAGCTTTTTTATATCTCTGGAAGATGTCTTTAATGAATTGGTTTATTTAATGCAAAGACCCAGCATTTCTTTCATGTCACGAATTTATGCAGATAGCCATATACTAAACTCTGTTCACCTATTTCAGACTGTTACTAAAGGTCTGTTGAATTCCATTCTTTTGGAGAGATCAAAAGTATGGCCCACGCAACGGAGTTTTCTAGAAACTGTCCCTGAAATAAATACAACAGAAAGAAGAAAATTAATTTTCATTTTCAAGCAGTCTCTACACACTCGCTGCCCATCCTACCACCCAGCTATTCCGCAGGTATTCAGGCGCTTCACTGTAACGTCTCAAAAATCAATAGCAATTTATTCTCTCTTTGGACCCCAAGCAACAAAAGTAAATAATACTGTCACCTCCAGTCTGCCTTCAGAACACGGTCACAAAACGGTCCTGCCACTATAATACAACCCCATATAGCTGTTTACCTCTGCTGGCTTTGCTGATTGCACTGGCTTTCGTGAGGGACTCACACTCGGGGCGGCCGTGCGAAGGCCTCAGGTTCTTGTACTCCAACCAGCCCGGGGCCTGAGCGCGAATTAAGCGCCAGGCCCGGCATCTGTCTGACTACAGCTTCACCCGGGCTGATTTTACTGGGGCAAAACCAGACAATTTTAGAATTTTTTTCTTCCATAGAGTAAAAAGGAAAGCCAAAGCAGAAAGAGTAGATAAAGGGGTTGTAACTTTAGTTTTGAAACACTTGATAGAAATTTTTTAAATTCTTTCCTTAAAAATGACTAATGGAGGATTTAAAACGCACATTCTCTTTACAGTGCTATTTAATGTAATGGACATACACCTGAATATTCTGAATAATTCCGATTATTCAGACAGATTTTTTTCTCTTTTATTTAATCATCACACTTCATAACAAATACCAATAAATCAATCCCTATCTTATTTTATGCCAGGTAGTTTCTTGTAACTCTTTATAGTATTATAATAATATAGTTGCAGAGACCTGTACTGATTACCATGAACTCATAAAGAATAAGCCCAGAGTGGATCACTGGTTCACGTAGTCCACTCTGCTAAAAAACAGAAGAAAAACACCCTTCCAACTGTGCTAAGACCAACAGCTGGTTTGAACAGAAGCTTTTTCAAAAGGCATCCACTCAGTCCAGCCCTGGTCAAAAGGCACCCACCACTTCTTCTGTGGTAGCTTGTCCCAGGGATTACAAATATGCAAGCACACTGACTATCAACAAGGCCATGTACAGTTGAGACGGTGGGAATGGCCTTTTCTTCCTGCAATTTTTAATATGGACATTCATTCCAAGAAGCAACATCCCATAAAATAAATTGCTGATAAATAAATACCCGTAAGATAAACTGCTGAAATTTAAAAGCACAATAAAAATCTCCAACCCACATGATAACCATGTGAGTTACCATGTGATAAGTAACCAGGTGAGAAGAATGTATATTTTTTCTCTCAGTAAAGAATAACTAGCAAAGAAAATTTTAAGTTTTAAAAAATTTGGAGGTTAATTGCCTAGTGAAAAGAAAAATCTTAGGTGATTTTATATGACTACTTGAGATACAAGGGAGGAGTTGCTACGATTGTTTAATTCACTCAAGATAAATATACTTATTTGTCTAATTGAAGGTCATGTTTAAGCACTATTAGAAAGGAACTTTGAAAAATATTAGAGGATGAATATATTTATTACTTTAGAATGTAGGTGGAAGTGAGGCAAAACCCAATAATTGCTCATATGAAACAAAAGCAATAAAATGAATTGGATTTTGTACTGACAGTCATAAATTGAGGAAAGGGAAGAAGGCTATACAGATTTTATACGAATGTTGTTAAAACACAACATTGAATAATTGCTAAGCACTCATTCTTTTTTGTTGTTGTTTCTTTTTTTCTTCTATAAAATTCACATAAGCTAGAAGGAGCTTTGCATAAGAAATGCCTGGAGGCAGCTGGAGGTGGAAAGAAAGCCACAGGACTTCTCATAGGCAGAGACAACCCCAAGGAAAGGGACATTGGCTGTTGTGAGAAACAGCAGCTAGGATGGTGCAAGAAAAGTCTAAGATTGTTATGCACTTAATTTATATCTGTAAAGTAAGTAGGGGATTTTTATTCAATATTTGTTAAGGACTTAGGCATCTGGAAAAAGGCTGTTGGTACCTGAGCAACAGACTTGTCCTGATCTAAACTGATCAACAGAAAGGCACAAAAGGGAAAACTGAGCACTCTGCTGCCAGTTTAGCTGCCTGAATCCGCTCCTCACTGGAGAGGAAAGCGGCAGCACTGGCGCAGCCAAGGTGCTGGAGAAAGGAAGTTCTTCATCCATTTTGGTTTTGCCTACCCATCTAACTGGACTGTATAGGAGGCCAAAACAACTAATATAAGTGCTTGGTCATCCTCATACTGAAACTACAAGATATGTAAGTAGACACTTGTTTTTCTTTATTTTGAAAACAGTTAAGTTAAAATTTGCAAGTCAACTTATAATTAAAAAGTAAAATATTTAATTACTGTACTTTAAAACATACTAAATAATCCCGCAATGAAAATTTATAATATGTGACAGCTAAGAAAGATTTTTTTAGTTATTATTAGAAATCAGAAATCTACTTTCAAGGATCAAAGTACATTATCATACACTAAAGGAATGTAATCGCCTTACAAAGTTTCTCTTCAGAAAAAGTCTTAAATTAAAATCACTGCTGGGTACATTTCATTCCCTACCTGTCCAGTATAAGATCTGTTATACTAAATTATTAATTCAGTCATTTCCTGATCTGATCCTGGTCATTTCCATAAGTTTGAGACATGGGAAGGAATGAGCACCTAATTATTTCAAATAAACGTAACTGAGGCAATATTTGTTTAATATTTTACTGTATTTATTTAATTTGCTGGTCATTTTCTCTCCTGGCTATAAATTCACGATAAATGGAAGAATGAATGACCACAGAAAATCAAGGGGGAGGGGGGGAAAGGAAGAAACTTTTAAAAGATTGAACATGCCAAGTCCACCTTTTCAGAAGGGAAGGGAGACAAGCAAAGATGGAGAACTCAAACAACCTGCCTACAGGCTGCATACCAGCACTGGCAACTTTAGCAAGTTAGACCATGTCAGTACAATTTCCAAAATGAGGCTCCCTAATCAGTGAATTTTCAAAAATTATTATATTACAGTTTGGTCAGTGTTCTGCTCTTTTTATATAAATTTGTCTATCTCCAGTTATGTGTATATTTTTAATAGTTAACTATTACCTTCTCACAAAAATTCTTGGAGAAATTATGTTTTGGGGTCTTGGCTGCATAGGTCACTCCGTACATTTCTGCCATCATAAGGCTGGGAAAGGCCTAGCCTAACTAACCACGGCCATTTCTAATCCATTCATAAGCATTAACAGGATGAGTTTCTAAGTTTCTAATGACACAAACTAGCCTTCCCTCCCAGGCAAATCGCTACTAATTGCTGCAACTACTAATTGCTACCTTGAACAAACTAAGAATTAAGAAAGTGATTCCTTCTAATCACCATTTTGTCAATACTGCCAATACAGTTACTAGTAGGATGCAATGCTAATGTGGACGTTTTTCTTTAAGATTTAAATAAAAACTGTTATCTTACCTCTCTTAGATAACTACATTCGATTACTGGTAAGTGTAAATCATTCTGACATCTGCAGTCCACAACAAAAATATTAGAAGACACAACTGTGTTTTACGATTAAACTGAACCTGACTGTACAGAACAGTACGTTTTCTTCCGGTATTTCCAGATTCTTTTTCTGACATCTTGATTATGAAATTAATTCCAGATAAAGTGTTATCAGGATATGTGCATAAGAGAATGGTACGTAGTATAGAGCTTTGGAAACACAAGATAAAACTATCAAGGAGAGATAGGATTTTATCACAAATCAGAGTAATAAATGAGATTAAAATTACAGCAATTTTAATAATAAATAAATAAATAAATAAATCCAGCTCCTATTGAGGTCCTATTAGACAGATGTTGGTGCATAAAAAAAAGTCAAAAGCCTCTCCTTACAGTTTTTGTACTGTTAGTTTGGATCCTTTTAAACAGCAGTTCAGACTACAACTTCATAATATACTCCTGCTAGTTCAAAAATATTTTTGTCCTGAAGTTTCATACACAGCCATGTTTTACCTGCACTGAAACTCCATATAAATACTGGAATAAAGCACTAGATTTCCAGACCAAATCCTTGCAATAGGTAATATCCTTTTTTTTTTTCAAGTGTTTTAAGTCAAAAAAAGAAAAGGCATTTCCAAACTCAGCTGATCGTGTACCTCTTTGCATAAAGCTAAAAGAGTGATTGCAGGACTGATGTAGTTTTGTGGCTTATGACTCAAAAAAAAAAGAGCAGCTGCATATTATAAGAACGGGTTATAACACTCTTTATTATTTAGATTGCCTGGTGTTCTGTATTGAAAGACCTTGATTCAATTCCTTATCTCTTTACTGAGTTTTAAGTATTGAGAAAGAATTTTTCCATGAAAGAAGCACATACACAAGAAAATCACGTTTCAGGGAGTTACAGAATGTATTAGACATTCCAGCACTCTGATTCTTATCACCAAAGGCAAGATGATAAAGAGATATATAATCCAGCTTTCAGAACTAATTTCTATAGGACACCACAAGCAGGGCACAGGCTGAAGCACTGAAGGGAGGAGAAGTCGCAGGGGATCCCTGAGCGGGACGTGAAGGAGACGGCGGCTCTGCAGAAAGCGCCCGAGCGCTTCCCCTCCGCGCGGGATGTTCCCTGCGGATGCAGCCACGCGGCGGTGTCAGAGCTAGCACAGGGCTGGGGGCAGCACGGTCAGACCCGCACTCCCTGCCAGCTCCAGCAACACTTCTCACACTGATAGGGGCTGCTCAGGCCGCAGGAAACACGCCAGCGCACCTAGTGCTGTTGGTGCACGAGGCAACTTCTTATATCCATTACAGGAGGATAAAATAAAAAATATAGAGAGTGCATAGCAGACCTTACTTCCAGTATTTCCATACTTGTGGAAGCTTGATCTGGCTCCTGCAATGATATGCACTTAGTCTACTTTTGAGAGTAGGCCGTGTTAAAAATGCCATGTTGCACACACAAGGAACCATACAAAAGGAAATCAAAACATCTACTTTAAAACCAACGCATGAGCGGGGAAAAAGGAACTACGTCCACAATCCAATGGAATATCTAGCTGAACAGTTTTCTCTATCCTGCCTCATCTGCTCAGAGAACTACTTTTATGTTGAGATGCACAGCACTCAGCTGTAGGAGTTAAGAAACTGCTGCCCGTCCCCCTTGGCACCAGCCTCCAACCAGAAGGGTGGCCGAGAAGACCACGTGCCAGCTCCACAGCTACCCAACATCACTCTAGCCAGGCAACAACAAAACGACTTTCACTGCTTTAGCAGAAACCCTCCGTGTGTTTCAAAGAGCCTAAACAGCCGCAGCACACCCAAAGCAGTCGTCTGCTCTAGTGCAAACAATTCTGACCACGCGTTAGGTCCCGCGGAGTCTGCTCTCCTCCCACCTAGCAAGTAGCACTGCACTGCAGGGTCACTTGGCCCACGCACCCGCATTTCCCTTTGAGCTTTATGGGATTGCTGCTGGCCAGTTTCTCCAGCCTGCCAAAGTCCCCCTGCATGGCAGCGCAACCAACTGGTAAATCAGCCATTCCTCATGGTTTTGTGTCATCTACAAACTTTCTGAGGATGAATCCTGTCCTATCATCCAGCTCATTAATGGAGAAGCAGTGGCCCCAGCACTGACACACTGTAGTGACTGGCCTCCAACTGGGCTTCATGCCAACTGTTCCAACCCTGTGAGGTCAGAAGTCCAGCCAGTTTTCAAGCCACCTCACTGTCCACTTACCTAGACAAAGTTAGAAAAAAATGGACTGGGAGGATGTTATGGGGGAGACAGCTCTGCCAGAAGTTATTGGCCCACCAGATCCTTCTTCCAGGTTTGTTTGCCTCCTTTTTATGCTTGAGGTTTTGTCAGCAGCTCCTTGTTCATCCATGCTACCTTTGTTTGAGTTCCTACACATAAGCACGGACCATCTTGAGCTCAGAGGAGGCAACTCACCAGGAGATACCCAACTATGGACCAGAGCGGCTGAGGACAGCGCACTGCTTGTTCCCCCACTGCTCGAGGGCAGTGGCCTCCGGCAGAGGCATCCAGCTGGCGGCTGCAGGCAGTAATTGCCACAGTAAGATTGGCCAGAGCTCATCTGTCAGACTCTGGTCTAAAACCACAGCTGGAGATAAAAGCAAATTAATATATTTTGCACTGAAATGGACCAGCATGTCATTAGTTAAAATTAGGCAAACCAATAGTAATGAAAACAGCGGGACAGTCTTAGGCTCTACAGCTATTTGGCAAGTGAACATAATGTAATAAAGAATGAGTTACATTAGAATCTACTTACCTAAAAGCAATTCAAGCCAAGTCAAAATGGCAACTTGTAAAAAGAACAAATGTACATGCTGAAAATACAAAAGTGTAATTCTACAGAAACATTTTATGTACTGCTCCACTGGACACAAATTTCAGCACAGAGAAAAGAAAAGCTCCAAAGTGCACAAGATGGAAGCACTCAGGTGTTCCCCTAATACATAAAAGGCAATGTGCTTTTTTCCTAAATGAGTGCTTTTCCTAAATGGGTGCTTCTATTTGGGCTGCCATTAATTCATATCTGCCACATAAGAAAAGTTTCAGCATGTTTGGAAATAGAGGTGTAATTTGGACTCGATAGAAATATTAATACTACTTTTGAGAACCAGAAGCTATGTAATACTGTAAAAATGGATAGGACAGAAATGCCAGTAAGGTTGATGAAAAAGCTGTTTTCTCTGAAAAGCAGAGATAAACTACTCAGTCTTAAATTAGCAACATTTAAATAATAAAAGAGTTGCTGCAGTAAAGTCGTAACTGTAAGAATGATAATTTACAGTCAACAGCCATTATGAGTAACATTAATGCCCATAAAGTGAAATATTCTGCTTCTTACATTGCTAAAATGGTTACTGCGCAGTGCTGCCTTTACTGGAGGTGTTCTTGGGCACCCTAAAACAAATGTTTTGAACAGTCATTACAAAAATAGTGCTCTAAGTATCATTAAGAGATGTTTAACTAAATGGCAGTTATCAAATACGACATATTCCAGTGCTGCTAGAATTCTGAATGCACTTCCAAACAATTTTAGCTAAGTTAAACATAAAGACGTTGATAGTTTTAAAATAATTATATTAACTTTTGTGACCTACTGGCTAGCTACACAGGGCATTTCTAGGTCCATACATTGCCAGCATAAACAACAGATGATGTAGTACAGAAAACTTGCAGTTTTCTGTTGAGCTTTTTCTTATTCAGTGAAACAGAAATAAAGCCATAAAGCTTAACTCGACAGAAAAGTATCAGTCTGACGCATTAAAGCACAGAGATAGGAGAGTTATTTATGAAACACTGTTCACTATTATCCTTCTTGAATTCTACAAAAAGGCTAAATCTCGATGCGTTCCCAAGTGACCCTTTTCCCCCCTTCAGTGTTAACATGTAGGAGTGTGTTTTTGATGCTCCCGATTTGTCAAGATCAGGTGCAGAGAACGCTTTTACAGAGCACACGGTTCCAACCCCTTCAGGGGCTATAAAACCACATTCAGCTCTGCTGGTTATTAGTAATTCATGGCAACTTCCCCAGCTCACTGCAGGAGCATCACTCTGAGGGCATCATCCTCACGGAAGAAAAACATGAGCAGGAAAACCAGATAAACAGTGCTACAGTCAAAACGAGCAGCAGCCTTCCGTGAATCCTGGCACACCGGGAGCCCCAAGGAGCCTCAGTTCTTACATTTGTTAGGCCATATTCAGCATTTGGCATCTCCTCCACTAAGCTGATATCAACAATTTAATAGATCAATAAACAAACCCAGAGTTCTTCCATCTGCTCAGATTTGGTTAATCTGCAAATTTGAAGTGTCAAACTTCTGGATATTTTGCTATACTGCAAACACAGACCACTTGAGAAGAATATTCTAGTTAAATTTTAGATTTAACCAAACATATCCTGAGAAACAAAATTATGATGTAACAATATTAAGATTCAGAACTGTAATACTTTCACAAAGTATGCGGGTAAAAAAAGAAAACTACTATTAGTTATAATCAAAAAGAGGTTTGTGCATAAAAAACACATGACTTTATATATAGACATTAAATACACAGTTCATACACAACTCTGTCACACATTACTACCGTATTTGACTACAGTGCACAGGACACTAATTATTTGGAGAGGCTCAGGAGGAAAAAAAAAAATAAATAAAAAAGCACTCCTTGTAAACACATTAAGGAAGAGATTAGCTACCCTAACTGTATTTTTGTAATTTACTCAATGGAACAAATTTAACATTAATTTTAATATTTTAGTGTAAACGGAAGAAAGTCCACTTTAAAGGCTTAGTCAGTTCTCAAAGAAAAATAATAATCTATACAATAACATTTTTAGTGATATGAAAATTAAAATACCATTTCTGATTCTTTAAAGTAACAAGAATAAAATGCTTTTAGTGTTTTAAATAACCTTTCCCCCATTTCTAACCACTATTATACTAACTTTAAATTTAACTTTTATGAGCAATAATGTTCCTTAATGTAGCCTTTATGCCATCTTTTGCAGAGGTGTTAAGAAGGAAATGAGGAAAGATGTGCTTGGCCCCAGCTGGCTGGGAGAGAAACCTAATCAATTCATCGCAAGTGTGGAAAGAATGGTATATGTATGTTCAGCTTTATTATAACCTCTATCTATGGATTGGGTGCTCATATAATAAATATATATTTATTAGATAATAAAATAAATAATCTGTAGACAGGCATGAGGAATGAAAATATATATCTGTGTGTGATGTTCAGCTTGAAGGAAGAGAAGGCAGACAAACTACTACTTTTTGCCATTCCCCGAGAATGTTGTAGTCACATAACATGTAGACCATTTAATTTTTTAAGCGAGGGTAAAAACAAGATAAGCTTTAACTTAGAGAAAAAAAAATCTTTAATTGTTAACTAATTATTTGTAATACTGAATTTATCATACTGAATACTACTGAATGAGGAAGTACCTACTACTGAAATACTTGTTTGGACGTTTTTACATAGGACAGTTTGAGAAACAGACAAACATCCCATGAAAATAAATGCCACCAATAATGTAGTGCCTTCATAGAGCATGAGAGAATGCAGCTTCTGTGTCACCTACGTGGACTCCAGAAATCCTTTAAAATGCTTTAAGGCAAAATCTTTAAAAAAAAAAATAAATAAAATAAATAAAAATAAAAATAAAAAGTTTGACTCACCAGAAACCAAAACACAGAAGTCTAAATTACACTCAGTTCAACTAAAAAACTGATGTCTATTACACAGGAATTACCACTCAATATTCTCATTACACCATAATTCTCATATGAAGTTACCATCATTTCTGCCTGGAAATGAATTATTTATGAGGAGAAAGAGTAATTGCTTACATAAAAATCTGGCAGATACACACATTGGAGAACCCCAAATGTTCAGTGGTGCCAGTTTTATGTAAAATTTCAGCTCTTGACACATGAAACTCGAACTGACCCAGACCTTTTCCACCTTATTCACAGAAGGGGGATGCATAGTCACGATGGCCACACGTGTCTCTGCAGGGCTACTGGGAGCAGGAAAAAGCAGGGCAGGGGTATTTTTTCAAGCTTGCTATCAAAGCAGTATGAAAGGCTGGGCAGCAAAGGGAAGCTGGGAAGCACCAGAAAACAGCTCCCCTTCCGGACAAGAGGAGGAAAAAGGCCAGGACTCTTCTCCTCAGGTTCTATATATCTCATCGTGCAGAGGGAAGGACTGGGACAACTCTGCAATTCTAGCACCGGTAGACAGAGGGGGAAATCCTCCCCACCTCCCTTCACCTCCAGCCACCTCTAAGCTTAACCAGGCGCTTCCTTTCTTCCCAATCGCTGGCACCACCAAAATGCTCGGGTCAGACCCAAATGTCTCATTGCTTTGGAGGAACAGATACAATATTTGAAAAACTGGTATTAAGAAATAACTATGAGTGGGTGGCCCGTTTTAACTTTCAGTCAACATCCAACGAAGATAAAGGCTAAAGGCCTCTGAGGTGCACGGCACTCGTGCTTCACCAACGGGCTTTGCATAGGAGGAGAAGGAGACCCAGCTTTTAGCACCTGTGTCCTCTTTCCAGGGATGCATTCTCGGCCCACTCCTCAAGAGGCATTTTAGAGCAACCACCAGAAAACAGCTCCCCTTCCGGACAAGAGGAGGAAAAAGGCCAGGACTCTTCTCCTCAGGTTCTATATATCTCATCGTGCAGAGGGAAGGACTGGGACAACTCTGCAATTCTAGCACCGGTAGACAGAGGGGGAAATCCTCCCCACCTCCCTTCACCTCCAGCCACCTCTAAGCTTAACCAGGCGCTTCCTTTCTTCCCAATCGCTGGCACCACCAAAATGCTCGGGTCAGACCCAAATGTCTCATTGCTTTGGAGGAACAGATACAATATTTGAAAAACTGGTATTAAGAAATAACTATGAGTGGGTGACCCGTTTTAATTTTCAGTCAACATCCAACAAAGATAAAGGCTAAAGGCCTCTGAGGTGCACAGCACTCATGCTTCACCAACGGGCTTTGCACAGGAGGAGAAGGAGACCCAGCCTAGCGCCTGTGTGGGCCGAGAATGTGTCCAGGGACGCATTCTCGGCCCACTCCTCAAGAGGCATTTTAGAGCAACCAGTGCTGATTATTTAAGAGAAAAGACTGAGGGTCAAGTGATTTTGTTACGGATTGGGAGCTCTGTCCCCTGGGCACAGGACCTGCCGCTTTCTCCTATAAACCATCATCGTACTTGACTTTTTAAAGTGATTAGATGAAGAGGCTGTAGGGTACGGCGCTCGGAAGATCTCGCGATGTACGGGAAGAATAGGGAACTAAGGCATATGCCATATTAGGTAAAGAGCAACGCTTATTGGCTATATAGGCATGCTTCCGCCTTTGCTACCTTTATAAGGTCCAACCTGCGTATATTAAACGCCATTTGCAGCATCCTCATATTGGTGTCTGTGCTCTTTGGCCCAGGCACGGGTTGGACGTGCCTGGCCGCCTCGGTGGACGGAGTCGATTGCCAATGTCAGGCAACAAGAGGCCTGAAATAACACATATGAAATTGAATGGGAATTAATACTGCATGGTTATTTCACATACCAGTATACAAGAATTTCTTAACTCCTTAGCAGGGTTGCACCAATAGTTCATCCATGGAGATTTCCTAAATTGTTCCATTTTACTTAAAGAGAAATGGCAAAATTCTTCAAAATTAAAATACAAGAACGTATATTTTGGCATTACTGTCACTTTCAAACAAAAGTGGGAAAAACAGGCTTTCAAAAAAAACATTTTAAGACTGTCACTGAATGGTATTAGTACCATCAACAGGACTATTGAATAATATTTGAGGATCACTGAGAGTTTGTAAAAGTTTCTTGTGTAACATTTACACAAGTAAATGTTATATATTTGTAAATGATATATTTGTTATATTTGTGACACGATGCTACAAAGCTAACGTCACAAAACATTCTGCTCACTCTAATGTAAGGTACATCTGCTTTGGTCAGGATGTGATCTAAGAGCCCAGAATCCAAGCAAAAGGAGAAAATATATTAATGTATAACAGGTGCTCACTGACTTAATTTTAAATTAACTATATAGTGTTAAATACAGTGTTAAATGGATACTGAAATGATGCTTTTTAAAGTGCAGTTAACTTCCCTGCACATTAATAACACCTAAGAACTGCATGACAAATACCAATTAATTCACACATAAATTTGGAGATGCAGTTTCCTAACGCCTAAGCAGACCTGCACAACACAGTGTGCAAAAATCCACACATAACACATGCACGCAACTTTCACTGATTTTCAAGAGCAAGCGGGAGAAGAAAGCTGGGCTGGAAGCAGGTATCTTAACGCAGAGAGCTGACCTGCAGAGCGATGCAGGGATTAGCTGCTCGGCTCCCACTGACCTCAGCGCAGGCTGCTCATGCTCAAGTCCACTGTTTACCCCCAGTACAAGCAAGGCAAAAGAACTGGCTCCTGAAGGGCTGCCCTGAGCTTCAGACGCCTAATGAGTGACACTGCCACAGCCCCATGCTACGCTTTTAAAAAATCTGAATTTTAATGTTATTTCAGGGCAGCATTTGGTATTTCTTATACGCTGGTAATGCACTCATTTCACCTGTATGCAAAAAAGAAGGGAGAACAGCAGGAAAGCAGCTATTCTAAGAAAGGAAGGCATAAAATGCAAACATACTGAAATAAAGAAGCAAATGAAGAAACTCTTCTTTGCCTTTATTAGAAATATGGGAAACAGATTGTGCTCATCTTGCTTAGGGCCAACAGCCGCGCTGGGTGGAAGTCAGCCAGGCTCCGCCACGCAGCGCACCACGGAGCTGTGCTGTGCCAGGGAGTAAACCAGATGGGATATGTGCTTCCAACGAGCTAATTCTGATGGAAATTGTGGAAAGTACTGTGAAAGAAACTTTTAGGCTTCATCTGCTATTTCATTGTGTACAGTGAGGGCAAGCAATGTGAAAGCAGAATATGAAGAAAAGAAAATTAAAAACATTAATTATTAACCAATTGTAGATTTTTTTCCTGTTTCAGATCTGTTTATATAAAATCTTAAAGCCAGCTAAAACTAGATCTAATATAAGAAGGGAATTAATACCAATAAAACAACTTAAAATCATGCAAAGCTAATGAGTCAAAATACTTGATTTAAAGGTCAGCCCATAATTTCCTAAAGCTTAAAGGAAAACAAACAAACAAAATACAAGGAAGAACAGGTAACACATGAGACTCGCCAGGGTCTGGTGAGACTATAATAATCAATAATCTTTCTTTCCCCTTAAGATCATTAAGACGACAGCCTGTGTTCCTAGAAGGACCACGCACTTCTTGGATGAGCTACCAGTTGTTGAGCTCCAGTTTTTGTAAATTTCTTGCAAATCTGCCATTTTTTGAAACCTCATACCTTGGCAAATGAGAGAGTAAAATTAAAGACACTACAGACCCTGCAGCCAGCTCCTGTCAACAACCAGCTCTTTGAACCTAGGCTACAACCACTCCATCGCAACACCTCTACTTACTCTTACAGGAAAAGGGGGAAAAAAAAGATAAAGAAAGCAGATAAAAACCAAGTCTATCACTTCTACGGAACAGGCTTCATTACCAGAAACAAATTCATGCAAACTCATCCATTTTACCAGCAAAGGTACCTCCAACTCAAAATTTACCATAATAATGACTTTTTCTTCCTATCTCACTCTCTCAGAGCTCTAAGCTCATTTTGCTTTATCAGAAACTACTGACACTTCATATAGTATCAGTAAAATAAGCTATAGGGCTCAGTATTTCCAGAAAATGTAAGGCAAAAGCAAGAAAATTAACAACTTCTCACCTCTGTGGGGCTCATCTGAAATCCTACATCCTTCTTTTCTAAGAAAGAGATGTGTTTTTTGACCCAGAAGATTTGTTTCTTGACCAAGAAAAGAACTACCAAAGCTTAATGACACAAACATAACTGATATAACATTCAGTTCTTTCTATTCACTGAGCTTTTGGTGGGTATTAAGACACACCTCCTATTTTTAAGATAATGAGAAATGTTCCCAACAAAACTACGGAATTGACAAGTCTTAATTTTCTCCAAAATAAATCTAAAACAAAAGCATGACTGAAAACTAACACACAAAAACAAACAACAACAAAAAAGGCAAACAAACAGAAAAATCACACACCTTCTCCTTTGGGAAGATACTATGAAAGACCAATGAAAATCCTTTCATGATTCAATTGAACAGACTTTTCATTGTCGAACAAGACTTAGAGAATCCAAGTAGTCCTTGACTTTGCCCTGTCACGTTTCTTCAATCAGGCACCCAGCCTGGAATGAAACTGGTATGATTGGATAAAGGAAAATCAAATTTTTTAACATTTAGTTTCAGTAATCTGATTATGAAGCTTTTAGTAATAGTGTAATTACTTTGAAGTTCTGAACATATGTTTCCACAGAGAGTATTCCGCAGAGGACACTGTACCAGGAAAGGGAAGAAATGCAAATATAAATGCAACAGAAAGATTTCAGCTCATCAAAAAAAAAAAAAGAAAGAAAGAAATTGAAAGGAGAACCATATGCCAGAGATGTAACATATCTAATATGAATCACTTATTTCCAGCCGCTACCACTCTTTTATTTTACATCAGTAAAATGAAAGCTATTTTTCCATGATATTAAAGATCATTAACCAAAGAACAGAGGATTGCCATATTTAAAAAATATTTTTTAAAAAATCAGAAAATTACTAAGGCAGAAAGCAGCTAATCCTGCTCCTTGAATTCTAGAGAGATTGAAAAGGAAAATTCAATCAGTGCTAATGGTAATATTTCGACTGATGGAAAGATGTCTTAGAAAAGTAGTCCACTTAGTAGACTTGAAAAGACCGAAGGGTCTTTTCAAAAGAAGGTGAATCATCAGAACCTGAAGTTAACTAAATATCCTCAGCCCTGTGCACTGCATGTTGTTAAATCTGATACAAGATAGATGACACAAGACAGTTCTATTATCTAAATTTACTGGGAAAAACTGAACTAAAAGAAAAACTCACCACAGAGCAAAGTATTTAGAAAAACTGAACAACAAAAGTCAAAAATCAGCAGTACAAATAATAAAAAGTACTGGGCAGGGGGGAAGGGAGAGAAAAATATCTACTTAAAAATTATTTCTAACTAGAAAAAGCTAAAAAACTATCATACAGGAAAGCAGTACACCAGCAAAAACAAGTCATGATGAAAAAAAACACATGTATGTTGTTTCTGGAATGGCTTTTTATAGCAAACAATTCATAATTAAAAACAATTTTACTTAGATTCCTGTGTCATCACAGGGAAGCTTCGTATATAAGCCTAGAGTTCTGTAGCACACTTATATACACCATTTTAAGATTTTTTTAATGACTTGAGTAAGATTTCAAGAGGTAAGAAAGTGAATGCAGATGTCTCAATCTGGTAATAGCCAATATATTTTTCATAACATCCTCGTAAAAAGCACAGCATGATCAACACTTTTTGTTGGCAACTACTCTCTAAAAAAAGGCATCCTTTCATTTCCTAGCCATTAATATAAGATAACCTTGCTGTCCTTTAAACTGCCATGGAATGACAAACTCTTTCCTCAATTAGTACCTTCATTCATCTTTACCAGCTTCTGACACTCTCAAACAATAAATCAAATCAACTCCTAAACGCTTTGCTTCTCACTTCAGGATTGCATGCTCTTGCAGTGCAGGAGTTTAGGCTTAGAGCTTGCAGAGCTTCAAAAGTAACAAGGGATTTACCTCATTTTTGGACCAGAAGATCTAAGCTACACGGACAAATAATACAAGAACTTTTAAAGTATACAGAAAATAAACGCACAGTCTTATTAGTTACAGTTGCAAAATGAAGGTTAGAAGAAGGGCTGCTATTACAGACAAGGTGCTCTTTGAGAATGTTAATCTTGATAACCACCTTCCTTTCATCACTTCAACTTAGTACAAACCAGTTCAAATCCTAAGTCTTCCCTAACAACCTTAGAGGTGAGGTTCAAAACTCTATGTAGGATCCAGAAAAATTTTTGCAGGTCCTTAATGGGGCAATGGCCTATTTATCTTTTTAACCCACTGCAGAGGGGGCCGGAGGGCATGAAAGCTTGAAGGCAGTTTTAGAACATGGGGCAATGGCCTATTTATCTTTTTAGCCCACTGCAGAGGCCGGAGGGCATGAAAGCTTAAAGGCAGTTTTAGAAACAGATTTCAGAAACTGTTCTCAGATGCGAGCGTGAGCATTTATAGAGGTACTAACTCGTGCAGATATCCACAAATTGCTCCCAAGTTAGAGAGGCCACTTATTGCTATAAAAGGTGACTCTCTCCATTTAGAATACACCAGACACGAAGCAGCAGGAGAGCAGTAAGTGGCTCATTTCCCTGAAATGGACCATTTGCCAAGGCACTTCTTCTGAAAGCCTTGTCAGATGTTCACAAGGAAGATGTTGCTTCTTGCCCAAGACAGCCAGGCAGGCATTATAAAACAGGAGGGATCACCAAAATATCCTATATAGTGCTAACCTGCCCATCAGAGTTGCTGCAAACTATTACTGTCTTAGTTGAATTCATGAGGAGCCATTAACTGCGCAGACTGCATCCTTTGGAAGATATACATATATGTTATCACAAACAACAGCTACCATTGCACATTTTAGATGAAACAAAAGGCAGCCTTACAACTAATCGACAAATAGTTTCTACCCTTAAGACTGCTGAACTTGAATTTAATATTTGACAAATGGCTGCAAAACTTGAATAATTCCTCATCTCTTGTCATTCTAACAGTGATTTTGTAATAATATGATAAATTGCTCACATTTATTTTCACAAGCTTTAAAGAATAACTTTTGTGCTGGAATTTTTCCTAGGTCAAACATTAACTGGAGGACTACCCTGAATATGCAAGAATCAATAACATTTTTCTGAGTAACACAGACCTGGAAATGCTTGTTGAAAAAAAAACAGAAATGCTACTGGCCAAAAGCTTGTTCAGCTAGATCAGGCGAGCTTCATGCTGCCTGAAAAAGTCACTGGCTTGCACTTCATTCTTTTTCCCTCCCTGCTTGTCCAATAGCATATATATATATATATATACACATACATATACACACACACATATATATATATAAATACAGGCCGAGGTAAGGCCTAAGGAACACGTGGAAGCGGAAAAATTGTTAAAATAAAGATTTTAAAGATCATAACTTACCATCTTAAAATGTTAATTGCTTAATGATTAGACAAGTTATGAAATAAGTTTTGATAAAGTGTAAACATTTGCAAGATGTCACACATACTGTAATTTGGAAGGTTAAAAAGACAGCATATATTATGAAATAACTGGAAATTGGATAATTACAGCTGCATGCTAAAGATATCCAAAAAACCTTTACAGTAGCATCCCTCGAATCCTGAGTGTATAGCCATACATTTGGAACATTTTTTTTTTCATAGAAAATTTCATGCATCACTGGCTATATTTTGTGTTAATGTTGATTTTCAATCTAGCAATACTTATGGACACTGTATCACAAAAATCAATGAATAATGAAATTGATTAAAGAAAATGAACTGCCTCTCTTTTACATAACCCTATTTCACAAAGTAACAAAGTTTCCAGGAATGGTTTTACATTCCCTTGGGCTTATAAACACAGCGAAACAGCTTCACCACTCTCAGGATCATTTCCTTCTCTGGTCTGACCACTTACACAGCTGCCATCTCATGAGACAGTGTGTGGCAGTTCAATGAATTTATTTCAGTAAATGGGGAAATATCTGTCTCTAATCAAGAAAACTACCCCTCCTCTGGAGGCAATAGTATTATCAAAACAGAATCTAGAAGCAGGAGTAGTATCCTTGGCTTTCAAAATATCAAAACACCCCCATACATTACTTCGGCTAGGAAGCACTAGCATTCGTTGCTATTCATTCCCAAAATAGTATTTAAATCACGTATTGTGCCAGAGTAGGACTTTTTCTAGACTTTTTCTAATTATTTCTAGCAATGAATGAAAACTGGAATTATTTTTCTCATCTCACAGATAGTTTGGACTAAAATATTTTGGAAATGGATGCTATACTTATGCAATTAGTATGCAGCTTATCTTTCACGTTATGAAAGTTGCTTTTGTTTCATTTTTATTTGACATTTTGGAAAGAAGTGGTAAAATAGGAATTTAGAAATAACCTTCCCTTTTCCTGTGCTTTCTTTAACATTTCTGGATTCGCTGCAGACGTCAGCAGGAGCCGAGTGCACTTGACAGCCATTGAGGCGGAGGCTGCACAAGAAGGACTGAACGATGAAAATCACGCTGCTCAAAAGGAGGAGCCCATCGTTGCTCTTTCCTCCTGCTCAATCATGTTGAGATGACTCTGGTGTTCACTGGCGCCTCTGTGAAGATGGCATGCCAGTAAAAAGGGACTCTTTTGCTCTTCATTTTTTTTCTGCTGATGTAGCAAGCTGAATTAGTTCAAAAAATAGTCAAATTAGCCACGCAGCCAGTAAGAGGAATGAGGCAGGATGTGCAGCAATATGAGCAAAATCATCATGATCTCTGCTATATCAGAAATATGCAGCTCTGTCAAAAGTATTCAGCCCCATGTAGAACAAGACCTTAAATTAATGTGCACATGTACCTATCTACTCACCATACTCTCTCTCAACTCCGCTGCTTCAAAGTGAGTAACACAATAAAGAACAAGGATTCTGGCAACGACTGCAATTTTAGGGAACCTCAGGTGAAGAGTATTTCTAGAGACTCAGCTGAAAAAAAATCCTAGAAAAGTGCCCTGGAACCTCCTTAACCATCACCTAATTAGTCTCTAAAGTGCCTTCATATGACAATAATTTCATTTTGCAGACTAAAATGTTCCTGTCACTCACATGTAGGTTAGCATTTTGGAAACAAAATATTTTAATAGGGTTGAAAGTTAACACACAAAAATCTCCCTTCCCCTCTTACTATTTCCCATTCAAGAAGATATCCAAGCAAAGAGCCTTTCCCTTGCTCTTCAAGGAAGGAAACAAATGTCTAATACCCATGAGTATCTAATAGAAACTATAAATCTTTTTGGATCACCTTTATTATTCATTATATGATATTAGCTTTCTAAGACCTTGCTGATAAAGCTGTAACAATATGCTTCGTAGGAGGAGAATCAATAAAATACAACTCCAGTAAAACATAAACATATAATGACAACTTAGGCAATTCTGTATGTAGTACAATATAATCACTCTTTGAATAGAAGAAAAAGATAATCCATAACAACCCTAAAAAATAGGTTATGCATATGCATACAGAATATGAGTTTTTATTACTTTCTGAGATTTATAGCTTTTATTCAATCAAGTCGACCATAGGAAAGATTGCTTTCCATACATCCATGAGGGAAGCTTGTTTAGTGATCTGCAACTCCAAAATATCAGTGAAGAGTAGGTATTCCAATGTAAATATCCATAGCGTTGTATAAAATAAAACTGAGATGACGACCAAAACAAAAACACCTATCTCAGCACTTCATCATCAGATAAGGTGACAGTTCCCAGAATATTTTTCCTCTGGCTGGTAGGCTGGCACCAACCTAGGCACCCTCAGGCCCGGCACCCCTCCTCAGTTCCCATCGAGACTTGCTTTTATTTACTTGCTCTTTATTTACAGAGATCCGGAGGACACGGGCCGGGATCCCGGCTCCGACGCCCTGTGGCCGCAGCCCAGGGCCCTGCACCAGGCCCCGGGGCTCTCAGCCCCTCGGAGCCCGCTCGCTCCTGCCCAGCACAGCGCACTGCTTCACCCACTGACACCTTTTGGAGATCCGGCACAGTAACCCTGGAGTCACTGCTGGGGCAACGTTTATTTACAAAAAGCAACAGGCAGCATTTTCTGCCCGAATCTCACACTGTTTAACTTTTTTAACCCTTCTCAACCCTACACAAAGGTCAGTGAAAGCAAGCTTCTCCTGTAAATTAAACAGCACTGTAATTAGAGCTTGCATGTGTTTCAGAAGTTCATTTTTCCAGATGTAACACCACAGCTTTTTTAAATTTCATCATTTTTTAAATTTCATCAGCTGATTAAGTTAATAGCCTGGATGCAGAGTGGTCTGCATCCCTATCATAGCAAACAAGTAAAGGTCTGGCTGCGGAATGGAAGACCAATCTCAGCACCGCTAGCGAGCTACTGAGTATCACTAAAAAACTTTTAATATTTACGAGCACCTAAATGTAGGACAGCACTGTTAAAAGATCCAGAGCTGTGAACATTAGCGATCTTAGACACAAATCTACCATCCTTTTATTCACGATGCAGACACGATGAAAACAGCGCAGAATCCACCTGCTGTTAAGTGCAAACAGTAACTAGAAGGTGAGCCTTAATGAGTTTAAAATTTACATTAGCCTTGAAGGCAGGACAAATGTGATACTCAATTAATGGCACTATTTGTTAGCCAGAAGCAAAAGTGAAAGGCCGTGAGAAACCTGACCTCCGTTTTTGGAGGTGTTTGCCTTCAATGACTGCCTCTATTTAAAATAGCTTCTGCGGTATCAGACAAAAAGTCTGATAAAAACTAAAAAGAGTAATTAAGAAACTAGGAAGAGATCTTCTGCTTCCTCATCCAGACTGAATATATCATCTGGATAGGTCTGAACTCTCCTTTTAAGCATTATGTTTAAAAAAAAGATAAAAAAAACAAACCATTTCTTGCCACGAACGCCTAGGAAGCCACGGGACACGCAGCGTGGGTTGCGGAGGTCGCTTTTTAACGCGCCTAATTAGCAGCCCGCTCCGCGCGAGACCCCCCAGCGCGGAGGGAACCGGGGCGTCG
>NW_010588615.1:53621-73838 GCF_000705375.1 Tinamus guttatus | reverse complement strand
TTTTTTAATTATTATTCATGTTTGTTTATTATTTGCCAGTTTGCTGGATAACTAATGTGAGCGAAGACGTATAACCAATGGTAGTGAAATGTCATATTGCCACTGAGACATCTGCAGTTAACTCCTTTTGAACTGATGTTGAGCTACTATCAGGAGTATTCTCCAAAAACTCCTAAGTCATGTTAGATAAAGTTTTTTTGCTGTTATAATATAGGCTTCTATGCTCTTGATACTCATTTTATAAAAGAGCATGTATATGTGCACATGAATATGTCAGCTTGATATCAAAGTCTCTGACATGTAAAATGCATACTTAAAAATTAGCTGCATATTGGCAGCATTGGTGATGCTGATTTTTGAAAGAAAAAAAAGAGCTTGTAAGCTAAATTTGAAATAGATTTGCAATTTAAGGTGTAAGTCTGGGTTCCTGTTATCCTTGTAATGGTAGGAGTAATGGTGGCAGCTGTGAATACTCCAAAACATTGGAGGATTCCTGCAAGCAGACTTAAAAAATCAGGGCATGCTCCTCCAGTTCACCTTCTTTCCTTCCTTCCTTTTCCTCACGTCTCCTTCCAAGGTTTAGTTACTATAGTTGCACATTTTGCATGCCAGTACTTGTATTGTTTGGACGATTTTCCTTTCCTTGATTCACTGTTTCTTTTAATTTTGGAAAAACTGAATTAACTTACAGTTGATCAGGAAATCATTAAAATTTTGAAGAAAAATTGAAATAGAAAGAGAAAGGTGCTTGGAACCTTACTGTGTGTTTATGTAAGCTTGCAGGAGTGAAAAATTACTCTGCAAATGGCTTCATGTAGAGGTGTTCATGGGAAGAATGCCGTAGTTCTGTATCTCTGTTTTTATGGATATAATCATATGTTTTTCCTCTTAGAATCCATTTATCGCCGAGGCGCCCGCCGGTGGCGAAAGCTGTATTGTGCAAATGGTCACACTTTCCAGGCCAAACGATTTAACAGGGTGAGAGTCTTGGGTACTTACAGCAGTGTAACAGAGATGTCTTTCTTGTGTACTTGTAGTGTTACTGCCTTGAAAGATTAGAAGGTAGATTTATTCTCAAGAAACTGGATTTTGCCTGGTGTACTATCAAATAACTACAACTAATCATTTTTTTCATTCAAAAAAGTATTATGAAATCACTGAAGCACTTTGCTTTGGTTATTTGCCTCTAGAAGTTTCTATTCTGTAGCATTGAGACATCTGGAAATCCTGTAGTTGCAGAAAACTTTGTCACTAATAAACTATTAGGCACTTAATAAAAAAGCTTTCAAATTACTTTACCACATACTCTGGAACTATGATACCAACTTTATAAATGCACCTTTGTACCCTGAAAATATTTTTAGAGGGCAAACTTCAATACTGGCGTTAGATTACCATGGGCTTGAAATGCACATGCAATTCTTAAGTTCTGGGAGTGAAAAAGTCTGAAAGGTGCTTAAGACACACGGACTTTTCTTTCAAACAAACTGAGATGTTTCTGTAAACAATCTGCTTACACTGGCATGTAGTCAGTTGAAAATAACAGATCACTTGCAAAGATTTTAAGAAGCAACAATCAAAACTATTTAAATAAGGATTGGGAAGAGCTTCTACTCTATTCAAACAAAATAAAACAAAATTTGAATAGCTCAGGTTCCTTCTCAGCTTCTATAGACTCTCATTCTCTCTAAGCTCATTAAATGTATTGTACACTAAATAATGCTGGAGGTGTGTGTACCAGACTTCCTCTTGAGCCTCCTTCATACCTAACTTCTAGTCTTAAACAATGCTCTGTGAAACACTTGTTGACCTCTTTTTGGTCAAAGGCTGTCAAGGCACCATCACTTATTCATTCTCCACTCTTGCTTTGTAGGCAACATGTTTCCATAATTCTTTCAAGTTGTTTTGTGAATGTTATTTATTGAGTGGTGATTTTCCCATTTCCTCTTACCTCAAACCTTTGCTGTCTCGCTTTTCTCCCAGCAAATCTAAGGGTTTATCTCTGTGGAGAGCTTCTGAGGCATGTTACAAATTAGCATGGCCGTGCAGCAGTCTGCTGATTTGACTGCACTGCTTTTGAATTGGCCAGTGCCTGGCTGGGTCCACGAGCAGCAGAAGCAGCTGGCTGTGCTTGCCTCTGTCCATGTAGCTGTGCCTTTCATGCACAAAAGTTGCTGCTTGTTGTTCAGCTCCAACTTGGGAGCTCTTCTGTGTTGCACCTGCCTTTTCTTAAGTTACAAAGTCTCTGAAGTAGAAACATTTTTAATATAATAGTAAATTATAGGAGTCTTTGTGCTATGCCATGTTGTTCAGTAATGAAAATGTGATTGAAAAATTCTTATTGTTTAGCTTTGATTTTTTTTTTTAATCAATTTTGTTGCTTTGTCATTCTAGCGAGCTCATTGTGCCATCTGCACTGACAGAATTTGGGGTCTGGGTCGCCAGGGATATAAATGCATCAACTGTAAACTCCTTGTTCACAAGAAGTGTCACAAGCTTGTCAATATTGAATGTGGCCGCCATACACTACAACCCGTAAGTAAAATTTATCTGAAAAGTTTTCTTTAAAAAAGCCCATTTTATACTAATGGCTTTCAAACTATCTGCAAGTAATTACTGTACATGAATCTTAAAGGCTTCTCATTTTGAATGGCTACTCTGACACTTTGCAAGAAAGTTTGGGAGTCACTATGCAGAATGATAAATATAGTGGCAAGATGGGAGTGTAATTCTTGCATCTGCTACTTTTTTGGTCAGAAGTAAACATAACTGATATTTCCATCATCCTTCTCTGTTATGTAGTGAATGTCTGCTATTTTACATCATCAAAGTAAAGTACAAATAAAATCTAATAACATATATTGGCTTATTAGACCATTACCCATCTTACAGAAATGGAAAATGAGGCAAAGAAGTTGAAACTTTCTTCTCCCATGAGATTCAATCATCCTCAGTCCCCAGAAAAAATCAGATGAATGCCACTTCTGAATTAATATTATTGAATATAAGGTGACTGGAAAGATATATTTTGTGAATTCATTTGACTGACATATGCACTGCTAAACTATTTAGCAGACATTGATGCCACTTGAATTTTTCTGTGTCTCATTTTTCTGTCTGCTATATTTCCCTCTCTTGTGCTAAGCTGTCATTTCAACAGTTTCTGGAAATTTGTCTAAACTTTGGGAAAAATGATAGAATAAGGACTGTAATTGTTCCTTTTAATGCATATGGATTATAACAGCATCCATATTCATTGACCAACATCAAAATTGATGAAGACTATATTCCTCAGGGATAACTTGTCTCTAACAAATTTTTCTTTCTCACTTGAACAGTCTGTCACAGAAAGATCCAATTATTAACCAATCTGTTTTGTAAAAATCATTGTTGTGCATATTTTCAGGAGCCAATAATGCCTATGGATCCATCATCAGTGCATCAAGATAATGTAGAATCAGGTAAGATCTTTTTTTTCTTTTTTTTCTTTAAGTTATTATAAGTAGTTGAAACATGAATTTGGGGATCTAAAATGAAACAGAATAATTTTAAAGCAAATACTTAGAAAATGCTTACTTTTGCTCAGAGAGGATAAAGAAACTCTGCTCCTATATTAAGGGCAGTGTAAGCATAAAAATCTTTCAGTTGTCCATAACTTGCAAATCAAGAAACTACACTAAAAATTAGGAATTTTGTTTCCAAGCTGCACTTTTTCTATCAGTTAGCTGTATGTTTTGAATGTCTCAAACACATTGATTTGCTGTGGAAAAAATAGTGGGATCTCTACTGATCGGTATCCAAGCAATTTAATTCCTGTTGCAATCAGAGTGGTATCCCCGAGATTTGAACTATTTGTAGTAACTCAAGAGGAAGGTCATAAGATACTTTCTGTGTGCAGAATTAAAATGCCTTTGAAAAGATCTCAAGGCGCAGTACTGAGTTTTTCCATGAGCAATAACTAATGGTTTTAAGACAAAAGAGCACCAATTTTTTATTCACAATAGATGCATTTCAATTGCTGCTCTCTTTGATGCAGATCTTGTGTGTGAAAATTTTAGGGCAATAGAAAAATACCCTTATGTCCAGTAAGTCTAATGATTTTTTTTTCTTGCTCCTCTAGTGATTCCATATAATCCCTCAAGTCATGAGAGTTTGGATCATGTTGGTGAGGAAAAAGAGGTAAAACACCATATAACAAACTAGTCAATATCAAGTCTGTATCTGTCCTAATTCTCAGAATTAAAAAAAAAATAAATTGTCAAAAACTGAAAGCTTGTATGTAAAACACATTTAGGTCACTAACTCGGGTATTTGCACATATGGCTTGCAAGCTGTTTTCTTTTGAATCTTAAGCTGAGATATGCTTTTGGTTCAGAACATACTGCAAAATTTTCTCTTCCTCCTCCTTCCTTTCTCCTCATATACCTTTTTGGGACAGTGCAGTTTTAATAAGTAAACAAGTGCTAATTTAATCCCTTGTTTATATTAATTTTGCTGCTGTATTTGAAATGGCAACTTTCCTTAAAAACAAACAAAATCCTGCACAGTTATTAAAATTGGCAAGTCTGCTCACTAATTCAAAATATCTTTTATCAACAGGCAATGAGCATTAGAGAAAGTGGCAAAGCTTCTTCCAGTTTGGGTCTTCAGGATTTCGATTTGCTTCGAGTTATAGGAAGAGGCAGTTATGCTAAAGTGCTGCTTGTTCGATTAAAGAAAACCGAACGCATTTATGCAATGAAAGTGGTGAAAAAAGAACTTGTCAACGATGATGAGGTAGGCAAGGTTTTTATCTACAAATTGGGCAGCTCTTTTTGAAGAGTTTCTGTACATACCACAATTGGATAGCCAGAGGCTTCTGAGTTTGCAACATTAATGGAGAGGCATGCATTATACATTCACTTTCATACAAACGCTATGCCCTGAAAGTATCATGGAAAGCCCACAAGGCTCACAGTGAATACCTCAGATTTGGTAGTCTGGTAGCTCAGGAGAGTCCTCCAGTGGTTTCTGTGATGAACCTCATGGCCTCAGCCTCTCCCGTCACTCACCTTTCATTGTCAGCACTATGTGCAGAAGTGCTCATGCAGAATTCAAGTGAGTAAGCCTGGCTTGTCTCGTTATATTGGGGCAGTAGTCCTTTTTCCCCTAGAAAAAATACAGATATGGACCTTCTATCATATGTTGAAGTTTGGCTTTTCGTCACAGAGGAGAACCTTGATGTTATTTTAATTGCTCTTTAAACCGGACCTTCATTTTAACAATTTATTTGTAGCCTATGGAGTGTTAATGTATTAGTGGAAACTTGTCAGAAATTGCAACATTTGAAAGCTAAATGTCATTTTGCTAAGTTTCTCTTATGTTTCTTTAGGCCGCTCTGAAAGGATTGAATAACTGTGGTTTGTTGTCTCAGAGCTTTCCCCTCCATTCCTAGTTTTACTGTGGATTCTTCTGGCATTTCTTGCTGTTACTTCATATTTATCTGCACCATTTATCACTTGTTATAGATAAAAATGTTAATTCCCAAGAATAGTTATGCAATTAGGCTAAAAGTTCAGGACAGTAGTGTTAGGAAGGGAAAAAAATACTAGATTATTGGTGTTGGAGAACTAATATTGAATTTATTGTAAATAATATGAGAAAGGGAAAATACTTGAAAATATTTCTGCTGTCATTAGTATTTGACCTAAGTACAATATACCTTTTCTGATTATAGCTTTTCTTAAATAAATAGGATATTGATTGGGTTCAGACAGAGAAACACGTCTTCGAACAGGCTTCAAATCATCCTTTTCTTGTTGGACTACACTCTTGCTTCCAGACAGAAAGCAGGTAAAGGTCAGAAGATAATAAGAAAATACTCTTATTCAAAAAATGTTTGATACTACTAGGCACTTCAAAAACCTGTTTAAATCCTTTTAAGTACTGCCTAGGTATTAAAAGTAAATGTGCTGTCAATCGCTACCACATTTTGAGCAAAAGACCTTGTTCATCATGTGTTCATCATGTTTCAGATTAGGGAGGTAAAGGACAGTGTGAAGTACTGGTAGTGGTGAAGAGAAGGATCCTATAAGGAGGGGGAGTTGCAGCTAGCGAAAGAAAAGAGGCTTGAAAGAAATAGAAAACCTAGAATGGAAGAAGACACCATGAGGAAGTGTGGGGGTTTTTTGTTTGTTTGTTTTTTTGTTTATTTAGGGGAAGAAAAAAAAAAGAGGAATCTGATCTGAAAGTTGCATAGATTCTGTGCAGGTGAGGAAGCATCAGAAGCACACAGCAAGCATCAGAAAATGGTGCCTGAATTTTAAAATGAAAAGTGGTATAATAGAGATGAAAGTACTGATTTTTTTGTATGTTTATACAGAGAGAATATTATAGATGAAAAATGCACTATTCTATACAGTGATAGTCCTCAGTATAAACAAAATATATATTTATTATATATATATATAAATATATCCTATATTTAAATTATTTAAACAATTGTCCTTGCTGTTTAAAAGATGACAAGCTGGTGTTGGGAAGTGAGGGGAGAGGATGTTTGTAAGATATTAACAGTAATAGTCATGAACAAAACAGAGGGGATCACGAAAAAAGGAAAATGGGGGTTATTGTATTTTGATGTATGCATACAAAAATGGTGTGAATGCCTTTGTATATTTACATGAAGTATAATGATAAGCATTAATTATAATGAATTAGAAATGTGGGAAAGATGACTTGCAATTTCTTTTGCAGTAAAGGAATTATCTAGAGAAACTTGGTGCACTTGATTCTTAACTTTGGGTGTTTATTGAAGGGAAGGGGGAATGGAAAAGCCAGCCTTATTACTGGAGAGATGGGAGGAGTAAGTGTGACATTGTTCCATAGTAGATGGGGAACGTATTAAACCTGGGGACAATAACGAAGCCTTTCAGCTCTGTATACAGCCATTTGGAACAAGCTTTTGTGTGTTTCAGGCTGTTCTTTGTTATAGAATATGTAAATGGAGGAGATCTAATGTTTCACATGCAGAGACAGAGAAAACTGCCCGAGGAGCATGCCAGGTATGTTTCATTTCAGTTTCTTGCATCAAAACAGTTGTTTTTTTTCTGACACAGTGCAGTAATGCAGAGATTATGGTAAGGAGCTAGCAAATCCTGTCCAGATGTTGCGGATTTAAGAAATGTGAAACTGCATCCTCATTTTGATGATGCAAGCTACAATGCTTTTGTTTTGAGAAAGAATGTTAATAGGAAGCACTTCAGAATTGTTTGTATTAGCATTACCCTAGATGACTTCAGCCTGGTGCAGAATATTTTTCTTAGAAAAGTGTTTACGTTGTTAAAAGATACCATTAAACTTGTTTCTTTTGCAACAACCAATACCAGCTGTCTAGACAAATGTTGAGTTCTTGCTGCATATGCTTCATCTCAGATGGTGAGATGAAAGGGGTGATTTCAGTAGGAATTAAGATTAATTTAAAATGTTTTTGAAATGTCTATGGGTAGACACTTCTGCATGATTATGGGCAAATTATCAATTTTCCTGGTGAAAAATAATGATTGAACATGAGGTCCTATTTAGAGAACTATCATACTACCAAGACTTTATTTGGTTTGTTGCTTTTATTGTTTGTTTTTTGTTTTGTTTTCTTGAATGACTGGGGGGTTTGAGTAATTAATATATTTCTCTATTCTAGGTTTTATTCTGCTGAAATCAGTCTAGCATTGAACTATTTACATGAACGAGGGATAATCTACAGAGATTTAAAACTGGATAATGTGCTACTAGATTCTGAAGGACATATTAAACTCACAGATTATGGCATGTGCAAGGTAAGCTGTGGTTCCTTCCCAACCTAAAATCAACAATTAAGAAATTGTCATAAATTATAGCATGCAGAGATTTAAAGTGAAATTTCAAGTTGTCTGTTTTTACGTAGTCCAGATAGCTCTGCAATGAGTATAGGACTAGTTGTCTGTTTTTACGTAGTCCAGATAAGTCTTATACTCATTGCAGAGCTATGAATGACAGGAAAGGAAGAAAAATGAGAGAGTGACATCAGACTGTTCAAACTGTGTATAAATACTGTTTATGGTTATGCAAAAAATCTGTGTTACCACAACTTGACCAAAAAGGGTAGACTGAAATAATCAAGAAAGAGGTTTGGTTTAAAAATTAGCAAGAGATTGAATTATGTCAGTGACTATGACTGTGACCTACTTCTGTGTAATCTCTGAGAGCAACTCGCATGGCCTAGCCTGGAGTTTGGAATAGTTTTGCTGTGTGGTTGCCCTGGCAGAAAGGGGAGGCAAATGTAGACTATAAAGAGGAGAATGGAGTGTTGGTGTAACTGACTTTTTCCCTCCTTTGGAAAACTGTAATTGTGGTTTGTTTTTCATCTAAAGACCACAGCAGATTGCAATAGATTTGTACACAGCTCATTGTATTGAATTGTCTTCCTTGGCTATTTCTTTGAGCTCATTGGGTATTTTTGTTAAAGCACTTAATAAGAGGTTTTAGTGGTTTAAATTCATTAAGAGATTGAACAAGTTCTCATCTGAAGAGATGCAGGACAAATGTGGACAGGATAATGATGCTCTATGCATGTATTTCTCCTGAAAGCAGTAGTGTTTAATATTCAGTTACAAAGAGATTTATGTATAAATTTACTGAATTAAAAGCAGGACATTTAAATTAATACAAAATGCAGCTCTTAGCAGAGGAGGAGAGCGGAATTTCTTGCTAACTGTAAAGTGTTTATTTTCTCTGTCCTTTTTTTAAAGGAAGGGTTGAGGCCTGGAGACACAACCAGCACATTCTGTGGGACTCCAAACTATATTGCTCCTGAAATTCTCCGGGGAGAGGATTATGGTAATTAGAATTTCTCAATGCTGCTGTATGACCTCCTGTCTGTCTTGTAAATTCCTACTTCAGTTGCTTAATAGTAGTAGAGGCTATAATTCTCCATTACATAGGTAAGCTATGTAGTTCAACGTCCTGTCTCAAAAAGTAAATAAACACTTCAAAGGTAGGGCAGGAAACATCTTGCCAAGCAAATGAGATAATTGCCTTTCATGTTTTAACTTGCTTTTATCAACTTGCTTTAGTCTTGCAGAAGAGCATGAGTCTTCCAAAATTTGTTATTTATTATATCATCATTATTTTAGATTTTAAGATAGCAAGTATATCATTATGATTGCTTTTGGACTTTAATGTTTGACTGCTCTGATAGGAAAAATAGATATGTTAATAGATAAGAGATATATTATCTATCAATATAAGCATTGCAGAGAAATGAAATAATGGACATTCCTTGTACAAACTTCAGTGTTAAAAGTGTAACTTTCCATGCAGTTTCTAGTTTAAATTGAATGCCTGACTGGCTTAACATCATCTTCCTTCTTTATCACAAACTTCCCAGGCTAAGCACACTGCATCACTAGCTACTGGAATCTTTCTCTTTGATCGTGAATAGTAGAATAGCCAGACAAAGCTGTACAAATGTCTGTCTACTTAATATCGAGAATTACCTTCTTCCCTGTTGTCCTCTGCCCCAGATAATGTAATATTAGGATTGATTTGGCTTAAACACATTATCTAAGCCTCTCTTAAGACTGTAACACCAATCTTTCAACTTTGCATTTCCTTCTTTTGTGCAACATACAATCCCATCCTGTAGCCAACACAATGAATCAAGTAATACCTATTATAATTGCTACCCTTGCTTTATTCAGTAGTCAGTAGTGAAGCAATTATTCTTGAAACGTGTCTTGCTTTAATCAGCCCTAAGTGTTTTCCTCTGAAAGTGTTTTACCCTAAAATGTTTTCAGCAGTGTTTTGTCTTTTGCTTTCTAGGCTTCAGTGTAGACTGGTGGGCACTGGGTGTACTCATGTTTGAAATGATGGCAGGCAGGTCACCATTTGATATTGTTGGAAGCTCCGATAATCCTGATCAGAACACAGAAGACTATCTTTTTCAAGGTAAGAAGCAGAGAGTGATTACACTGGTTTAATGCTTTGTTTGATCTAAATTCAGCTGTGCGGAGTCTGACACGAAGCTTGTTTTCTTGCAGTCATCTTAGAAAAACAGATACGAATTCCTCGATCTCTTTCTGTTAAAGCAGCAGGTGTTCTAAAGAGTTTCCTGAATAAGGTAAGGGCTCGTGCAGACTGTTTGAGATCTCAAGATATTTTTAAATCTGTTGTTTAATACTATATACTTTATTTGCTGTCCACAGAAGCTGTAGGAAAGGTGTGAGTCTAAAACAAAATTTTATGGGGCACAGGAGGAGGGCCTAGTATAGATAACTGTCTTAAAACCTGAAAAAAAAATAGACTTAGTCTGGCGTGAGGTGAAATAAAATGGCTTAGAAATGTTCCCTTGTCCTGAACAGTTTGTCCAATTCCCCAGGTAAAGTTTATCAATCTTTCTGAACTACAGACGTCGTAGAGGTACTTAATGTGAAATAAAAATGAAATCATTTTAAACAACAGATTAACTACGTAGTTCTATTTAAAAAAACAAAACACTTTTTTCTGGGATGTTACCGACGTCGTAGAGGTACTTAATGTGAAATGAAAATGAAATCATTTTAACGACGTAGTTCTATTTAAAAAAAACAAAACACTTTTTTTTCTGGGATGTTACTATTGTTTATTCTTACTGGTGTGCTGCTTATTTATCATCTTAAAAAACTAAGGAAGCTCTGTTTCACTTGCATGAGGGGCTTGCCATTGTTGCCTTCTTGAAGTTGCTTATTTTCCTTCTTTCTTCTGATACTGATGGCTGTTGTGTTACAGTCTCCTAGGAAAGAAGTCTTGCTTAAAATAATCTTCTCTAAACTGTATGTTCCAGTAGCCTGCAGTTACTATTCTGAGATTGCTGGTATAGTCAGACAGCCTGTTTAGGAGGGTGAAGAAAGAGGCAGATCTAAGCAGGATTCCCCTGAAACTCACAGGGTGTTTAAGCAGATCTGAAAAAGAAAATGAGGATGAGATGATTGTTTATCTATAATTCAATTATAGACTTCTGTATTTTCCTGTCTCTTTCCGAAGACAAATTGGAGCAGTTTCCAAAATAATCATAACTTGCTTACAAGGTGCACTGAAGAATTCTTGTGTTCCATTTCTCATGGAATTTGAAACATTTATGTTTTATTGTTGTGTAGGCCTTGGCACCCATTTAGATATTTTTTCTTTGCACAGGATCCAAAGGAGCGTTTAGGCTGCCACCCTCAGACAGGATTTGCAGATATTCAGGGACATCCATTTTTTCGCAACGTTGATTGGGATTTGGTATGTGAATTCCTACTGGTTTATTCTTTCATATACCGTGACAGTGTGCCAGTTTGTAAGCTGAGGAATGACAGCAAAAAACCACAAGCCCTCAGCTTCTAAATGCTTTATTACAGTGCTAATGCAGAATATTTTAACCCCTTTTACATAAAGTAAGTAAAATAGGTAAATAGAATGTTTGTAAAAAAGTACACAAAAAATGAACAGTTAATTCCTGCCTTGTTTGAAAATAATTAAGTTGTAACCCAGTCTTGGTGTCACTAAATGTCTTTTTAGATGGAGCAAAAGCAAGTGGTTCCTCCGTTTAAACCAAATATATCTGGAGAATTTGGTCTGGATAACTTTGATTCCCAATTCACCAATGAACCTGTGCAGCTCACTCCAGATGATGAGTAAGTAATGCAGAATTTAAGCAGATAATGTGTTTAATAAGTCAGTGGAGAAGTTGCAAGACATCATTTGAATACATCTGTTTATAGTTCAGAGTTTATGTAAAGAAGTAAATAACATTTTATCATTGTTAGTTTGGAATATTCCATCCTGTGATCTCAAGATAGACTGAGTATAGACTGCTTAAATATACTGTGGCATGATATAAAAATCAGCTAACAGTGGAGAAGCTGCTATAAAGAATTTGAGTTCAAGGAAGGATGAATAAGTGCTATTTTGCAAGTTTTATTGGTATCATCTGCAAGTAACAGATGTGTGAAAGAAAAGACCTGTTTTGCCATGTGGCTTTCTTCTGCACTACTTTAAATCATGACATTTCTAGAATGTGAAGTTCACATTGAATTTTTCTTGGGTGTTTTGTACAAGAAAGATGCTTTTTGGGGGGTGCGTAGGAGGGGCTTGCCCAGGTATTTTAATTAGTACTAATTAGAGAAAGGTTGTCCTGATTAAAAAAGGTTGATAGGATGCAAGATAATGCATTGTGATTCTGGCAGTGGAGTTGGGGCTGCCCTCGCCATGATTTGGGATGGGAGCGAAACGAACTCTCTAGTTTGACTGAACCCCTCTTGTATATATTTAGGATTTCTTCAAGGTTCTGTATAATGTATGTATAATGCAGAAACAGGAACAGTGAATAGTAAATGTTCATTGTGAGCTTTATTTAGGTCTGAGATCTGGTCCCCTTCATCCCTTTGTAAATGTACAATAT
Source organism: Tinamus guttatus (assembly GCF_000705375.1). The sequence goes on along the minus strand of NW_010588615.1, from coordinate 61,402 downwards.
TTCAGCAGAAGTTAAAGAAACGCTAATCGAAGAGTAGTATCACATCCTATTTTTTAATCTTTTACAAAAATGAAAAGTTCTACAAACTTTAGGATGCTTTGTGCAGACAACGCAGACATGGGAGTAAGCAAATCATTGCTTGTGAGTGGTTTTGTGTTTTGTTACCTGTATCGAGGCTAGAAAAAAATAGCAGTATTTGAAAGGAAGCAGAGGGACAGATGGGCACAAGAGAAGGGAAATTTCTCAGTTACAATTGACTATAGAGGTCTAAATTTTAAGACAAACTATCAGTTAATATTGCTTCATTTTAATATTGATGAGCTAACTTTTTTTTTTTTAATCTTAATAGTGATATTGTGAAGAAGATTGACCAGTCTGAATTTGAAGGCTTTGAATATATAAATCCTCTTTTGATGTCAGCTGAGGAATGTGTCTGAATTACCCATTTCTGGACTGTGCCAATTGCTACCGTTTGTTTCTGCATGGATAAATATCTCTTCATTTGATGCAGTTGCATAAAATGAATAACTAAATATCTTTCTCTTGCCACTTAGTGTGGATTACTCATTATTTTCTTTTGGTATTAATTGTCATCCTGAACAGTTGTTATTTTGAACCTTGGGCTGCCAGAAGGTGAAATCTGCAAATTTCCCAATAGTCTTGCCAAACTTGAATTTTAATATAGAAGTTTATCTGTAGGATTCCTGACTGAACAAGGGGTCTGGCTGTATAATTAGCCAGTGCAGCATTCTGTTAAAGGAAACTCTTCTTACTGCTTTAAGAATACAAATTGCATTAGGGAACATACTAAATATTCCTAAAGGGCTTCTATTTTTTGCAGCAAGACAGATAAGACCTCATGACTTTGGTAGTGCTAAATCTGTCCTATCTGAACATCTGATTTCTGTGTTCTCCTTTGACTCCAGAAGTTACAGGTAAATTATTGCCCTTTAGATTTAAATGATAGTAAGGAGAACTTTTTTTTTTTTTTTTAAACTCCATAGGTCAAGAATGACTGTCTTCATAGTGTGTATTGATTCTATCTGAAAAGGAGATGATTAACTCAATGATAGAATGAGTAGGTTTTGCTACTGAATTACACACTATGAATTGTACGTGGCTTTTGACATTTGAACAGCGAGTGCCTTTCTGAGCCTGTCCCTTTCAGCAAGGGTTGTACGTGGTGTAAAGTGTCAGTTTAAATGGAATTCAATTAATACTTTTTAAAATTAAAATCTGTAGAGTGTAAATTAGCAGAAATTGGCAGCTAATTTTGAAGAATGTAGGACCTCATGCTATTATTTATTGCTTTTACATTTTCTGTCTTACTGTATGGGTATGTTACAGCTATGGTCTAGATAAGGGCATTGTTTCCTATTATCTTATTGCCATACTGCTGGCAAGGCATCCCACTTTGCCAGTGGGAAAAGCACATCTGGAAAAAAATAGGTGCTGTCCACAATGACTCCCTTAACTTTTTCCTTTATATATAGTAACTTGTAATCACAGTCAAACCTTAAATATTGGTAGTAAACTCAAAGTTAGTAATAAAGCAGTTGGTTGGAGTAAATAGAACAATTCAAAATAGGAGGTAAGGGTGGAGTGATTCTTACATTTCATATTGGTAAGCAGTGTAATATACAGCACAACTAATTCTTATTTTTAATGTTTGAGGAATACTTTTGAATGTCGTAGACTGGAGAAATGCCAAATGTACCACTTTTCTGCGGGGAGGGAGGGATTTAAAAGACACTAAAGAAAATCTGTATTACATAATGAAAAGTTGTAAGGTAAGATACCTATTAGTGAAAACGAATTTAACTGTATGTAAACACTAGTTAGAAAACTTTAGATAAAGCTTTTAATAAGATTTTTGCTTGGTCAGTGTCTTTCCTTGAAAATACATGGTGAAACTATATTTATAGCAGATCTTTTTTTTTTTCTTTATTTCTTTTTTTCTTTTGATTTATATATTGGTGATACTTTGCAGTATGATATAAGTAGCAAATTCTTCTAAAAGTATTAGGCCAAATTTCAAAACAGGGGAGTGATTGGAGGTGCCTCTATTCTAGGGGAGCTTTGATCCTCCACACTGTTGACAATCAGATTCCCATAGACACTTCAAATTATGAATTTTCAGACATAAAGTAGTGGAGTAAAACCTACATTTAAAGAGCAACTAATGACTAACACTTAGTTCCTGTGAAATGAACTTGCATGCAGTTTTTAAACTGTGGTTAACACTGAAGTGCTTAGCCTTTGACTTCCGCCCACATGGTTTAGGCTTCAGGATTTCACTGAACTTCGAAGCTACTTAAAAAATCCCTCTCTACAATGGCTTAATTTCATATGGATTATTTAATAAACTGACTTTATAGAGGGAAGTGCATTTCTGCTGTTCATCACAAAAGTATAATACATTGTCTTCTGTGCTTAAAGCAAAAATTATTTTTATAGTGTTTCAAAAAAACACCTTTATTTATGTTTCTAACCATTAAGAATGTTGCTGAGTTAACAACGATAGGCATGTTAAATGACTTAGCCCATGTAAAAACCCTTTTTTCATTTTCTCCAAAGTGCCATGATGTTAACAGGTATATCTCAGTGTTGAACATAGAGCAGCTGTCAAATACTCAGAAGGGAAACTGGATGTAAACCGTCAAGTGTGGTAGGTTTTGTCTTTGCAGAAAGTGTCTGCATCAGAAGCCTGATGTGTCTATGTGGAGTAACCTCCTTTTTATGTATGAACTTGGTTCTTATGGGTGCTCTGCTAGTAAATAGTGTTGCTACTATTTTCCCATCTCACGTGGAATGTGGTCTTCAACATTGTGTAATCACTCCTTTTATTTGTGCACACTTTTTACTTTAAATAAAACATTTATATTAGGCCTCTGTGTATTAACCTCAGGAAAAAAAATGCTGTGAAATGCTTGAATTTGCTTGGGGTAACTTGGATGGCCCTTATCTCCAGCTCCCACAGAGTGTTGTTTAATCTTACCAGTGGCTTTCAGGGTGTGATTCTACTTTCCTTTATTTGTTTTGTTTTCCTCGAAGAGACAGTGCTGCTCGTCCCCCACAACCCAAGCAAGGCAGCCTCCAGTCTGGGGTTCCCACACAGGCCTCAGAGTGCAAGTCCCTCTCTAACACACTTGGGCCAGCCCCATTTCATCTTTCTCCACAAAGAGGAAACAGCACTGCAGGTTTTCAATTGATTCAGCTTTCCTTCCAACACCAGTGTTGAAACAGAGCCAACTTAGTGAGGTTTTCAGGAGCTGTGTGGATGCAAACAGCTTCAAGCAGAATATGAAATGAAACTCTGGCTTCTTTGTCCAAAGATGTTTTAGGTGGAACTTCCAAGATGTCATCTCACCTGTGAGAGTGGAGCTTGGGAGTTTACAGCCCCATTGCAGCTGCTGTATTTATTTCTGTGTGGTTTCCCTTTGTTTCTCTAATTCCTCCTCCATATTCTTCCAGATTTATGACACAGAGGGCAAGGGCACTTGCCCAATACCGTTACACATACAGTATTTTAATATCTGTACCTCTGTATTCTAAAAGAGATTTCTTTTGAAAGCTGGCTTGTTACTAGAAGTATGTATCAGCATTCTTAGATAAATGCTACAGATGGTTGCAGGTTTTAATTACCTAACTTCTATACACACATTTCTTGTTCTTTGGTTTGGTGGCCAACTGTTCTTTGTTCAGTCTGAACAGTTGTTTATATTAAGACTCTTTAATTTAAAAAAAAAAAAAAACTCTGTATATATATGGTAACTTAATTACTAATCTTGCATTTTCATTTTGATAGTCTTCATGATGTCTAGGCAAGACAGATACCTGAAATTACCTACAAATAAATGCTGTTCTCTGGAGAAGAGTGAGTGAAGGATTGGATCCCCTTTCAGTAGAGGGGAATTTCAGCAAATCTTGTATTGTCTTGGAAGGCCTCAAGCATTTTTAAGGCTTTTTTTCTCCTGCTTATGTTTTAGAGTAATCCAAACTGCACACTTGAGACATGTGGTCTTGTCAATATGCAACCACCAAAGATGGGAGACAGAGAAGGCCTCTCTGTGGCTTTTGTGGGAAGGGGGCTTGTTCAGTTGTAAATACAACCAGAAGTCTGAGCATCTGTATTTGACTCTTAAGCTTGTCGAAGGGTCTGAGCTTGTATCACTTTTTAAATTGATTTTCCAAACATCTAGCGAAACATGTGAATTCTGCAAAATTTTAGATGTAAAAACTTAAGTCATATTCTCATTCTTCATTGGATGCAGTGTTTTGTACATAACTATTCCATAATGTGTCTTGTAAGTCTAACTTTTTGTAGCAAGTTCTTTAATAAGGTATCTATAATACATCATATCTACGTTGCTTAGTCTGTCATAGGATGTGTCACAAATATATCAAGACTGATCTTCAATATTGTAAGCTAAAATTAATAATTGCTGCAAAAATGGCTTATTTTTGCATAAAATGTGTTATGCTACTGTCTTTCAGGAAGAAAACATTTTTTTTGTCCTTTGGACAGTGTTAAATTGCACTGTATTAATTTTAGGGTGGCATGTATGGAAAGAAACATTAAAACCCTTTATTCCCCTTTCTACAAAAAAACCCATAAAAGTGTGACAAAATTCTTTACACATTTAGCAGTTTGACAACAAGTTAGTATCTGTGTTAACCGGTTCAACTCAAAGATCATTTTATTTTAAGTTTTAATATGTTATTTGGCACTTCATTTTATATGCAGTAGTTGAAAGGATTTTTTTAATTTGCACTTAGAAATGCAGATTAGTTTGTCTCACTTGCCTTCCTAGTGTGCGAGTAGAAGAGGTATCACCCCCAGAGACTGTCAAAGGTGGCCTGCAAGGAATTCAGGGGGCTTGCATCAGGGAAGAGCAGCACTCTAACACCTTTGCTCTAGGATATTTTGGAGCATGGATTTTCCAGTATGTTCTACTTACTATTGTTTTAGAAATATATGAAATTATACATTTCTTGGGGAATCAGTTGGTTTCTTATATCTTTTATTATTGCTATATCTTTTTGATTTTCACTGGAAATGAAACTTTTGTGGTCACTTCTTAGTTGTCAAGTTTAAAATAAGATCTTTTTATCTTTTAAAATAATAATCTTCTCTTCCTTGGACCTGGAAGAGTAAAGACAGAAACTCTGTAGGGTTTGCTTTGCTTTTAAAGCTAGGCTGTTTAAATAAAACAGCTAAATGTGAGTTATGCAGTAAGACAACCTTAAATGTTAGTTTAATCAGATTCCAAAAAACTTGAGCGCTTCTTGAAACTCCAGAAAGGTTAGTAATAAAAGTAAAATCCCTCCCAGGCTCTGTTAGTGCAATTTATTAAGTACTAAAAAGATCTGTAGTGAAGGTTTTAGTTTAGTTACCTTGTAGCAGAGGTACCAAATGCTTTTCACAGTCAACCTTCAAGGTTTGAGGTAGAGCTTGCATGTGTTTTATCCTCTGCCTACTGTCTTAGGCTGCATGATTGCTGTAACCCTGTATCCAGCACCTTTGTTAAACACAGAAGCTACCAAAATATGCATCTCGAAATGAAAAATGAAGATTTTTGCGAAACTCAAATTAAACAAGGACTTCTAATTCCTAAGTTTATGTGCCATGGTTATGTTGAATACCCACTTACAAATGTTGCCTGACTTGCATTTCAATGGTTGGCTATTTGGGAGGAAATTTTTCATCAAACCCTAAACTGTTACAGGACAGAAAAGAGACAGGAATGTCCAGATTGATTAGATAATAGAATGACTGGCCAATGTTTTTCAAGATAAGTGTCCCAAACTGGTAGATTCAGTAATCTTTTTATTCCACTATAATGCTGTGGCTATTAAGCTCCGAATATATATTTAATAAGCAAGTATAGAGTGTTTTCTGTTCTTCCAGAATAGATGTATATTTCCGTAACATTATTTACTGCCCTGGCTTCAGATATTTTTATTGTAGACAAATAGAGTTAAATATAATTTAAACAAAGGCAACTGAGGTAGACCATAAATGCACTCTAGCACTTCCTACACCACTTTCCCTCAGTCTCAGTCACATCCTTCTTGCCCTGTGTAAAAGGAGTTTGTGTTTTCATGCAAGGCTAGCAACTGTGCTCCTGCACTGTACTGCTTTGCAGCTTGCACTGCTTAACTGTAAATGGAGAAAAACTTAAGCCTCTATAAAATTGTTACAGGAAAAAGTCTCCTCTTTTTTTTTTTTTTTCTTTGAACGGCTGCAGAAACTTGTGTTTGATAGAGCAGCTAAAAGACAAGATGATGCTTGCATAGTTCTATGTAATTCTGTTTTGCTGCAGGCTAGAGAACAGCATTTAAAAATGTATGAGGGTAGTACTGCACATTACTGCACACTGTTAGAATTCACTTAAATCTGGTTATAACACTTGCCTACTATGGAAAGTAAAAAAAAAGACCAGATAAAAGCTGCACGTTGAGGTGGCATGACCTGTGTTTGTGAACCACAGGGTGCTGCTAGATCAGATGAACCTCACTCAGATGCAAAGATGAACCAAGGCTTATGGTCCTGCATCCATGGAACTTGGACTTAAAATGCGTAGGTTCTGTTTGGAGTGAATCTCGGGTGCTTGAACAGTATTGAGATATCAATCTTGGTCATTTTTGGCTCATAAAATGCAATGGTGCATAAGCCTCTGATTGTGCTTTTGAAGCTATAGAATTCAGCTGTGCTTCTGCTGCTACTGCTGAGTTGCAGAGGAAGTCTGGCAAAAAGAGCTAAAAATAGTAGGGTAAACATAAGTAAGGAGGAATGTACTCCCCATAATGATGGTAGTTAATATGATAAATGCTCCCTGAAGTGCAGCTGAGTCAATCTCTAGTGGCTTATAATAAAAGTAGAGAAGCAAGAAGAGGGTAGAAGAGGACAAAAAGGGGAGTACAAAAGGGACCAAAAAAAAAGTTTATCCAATACTTGTGTTCTTCTCAAAGGTTAAATTTTGGTTGCGATTTTTGGAAAGCTTTTATCTTTGGCATATGTGGAATGGCAAGAATTTATGCCTTCCTTCTCTTTTTTCCCTATGAAAAGGCAAGTTGTGTTTTCCTACGTGTGCATTTCACTGTTTCAAGCAACTGAGACAGGAAAAGAGTGCTTTTAATTTCAAGTAATGGGGAGGTCTACATGCTTCAGCCAAAGCAAGGCTTCCTTCGGAACCCCTTTGTTTGATGGAAAGCCTCCCTTCTGCCCCAAAAACTGCAATATGGCAGCAACCAGACAAGGACTTGGGGGATGACACCTCCTGCTGGATGTAAGAATCGAGGAAGAATCGAACTCTTCCAGATTTATGCTTCTTCCATTTTTACCTGAATTCTTCGATAAGAGAAGGGTCTAGTGCTTTTTCCAGATGTGGGAAAATAAATGCACCCGTTGCTGTCTTTGCGCTCACAGAATTAACACTGAATTACCACGGTTCCCTACGCCCTCCTCCCCCGTTTCGACCGTAGCCCCGTCGTGTTTGTCACTGTGAGGTCTCACGGGTCTTGCAGGGCGCTGCCTCCCCCTGCGGCCGTCTTCGATAAGAGAAGGGTCTAGTGCTTTTTCCAGATGTGGGAAAATAAATGCACCCGTTGCTGTCTTTGCGCTCACAGAATTAACACTGAATTACCACGGTTCCCTACGCCCTCCTCCCCCGTTTCGACCGTAGCCCCGTCGTGTTTGTCACTGTGAGGTCTCACGGGTCTTGCAGGGCGCTGCCTCCCCCTGCGGCCGTGACCGCCGAGCAGGGAGGGCAGAACGG